>CM021109.1:446990357-447060439 GCA_007115665.2 Sequoiadendron giganteum | reverse complement strand
GAAAATTGTGAGCTATGTTCGGTGGGAAGGCTATTGTCGATTGTTGACTTTCTATTGTGGACTTAATCAAGAAGGTCCAATAAACAATGGTTGGGCCTATGGTGGATGCCAGTGGTTCGAGTCTACCTATCTCCATCCTTTAACGATTTTGCATGTCAAATAAATCAAAATCGATAGATTTTCTAGGATTTATCGTTCATGAACGTTGATAAGATGCTTTCATGTCTCTAGTATGGTAGCTCCTTAAGATGACTTTGAGAGGAAATGTTCAAAAAAATAAAGATCTTGTAGTGGATACTTAGGCACCCAGAGATGAAGAAGGGCGTGGTAAGTGATGAAATGCTTTGAAGATTAGAAATTGAGCATAGATCCAAAGATTATCGAATAGGTTAACCTTTTTAACTATCTGTCAAATCCATAGGTAGACAAGGGACAACTTGGAGAGTTCTAAAACATCTTAGTAGCTAGAGGAAGAGAAAGGAAAAGTGATTCTTGTAGTAGCGGCGAGCAAAATGGTATCAACCTAAACCATTCAAATGGGTTTGTGGTAGAGAAATATAAGCATCATGCTTCTAGGTGAAGTAGTGGGTGGAATATCACACTCGAGATGGTGAGAGTCTAGAAGCCGAAAGCATCATGACAACTTACACTCTAACCTGACTAGCATGGGGCATGCAGAATCCCTTGTGAATTAGCAGTGACCACCTTGTAAGGCTAAATTATCATGAGTGATCCATAGAGAAATAGTACCATGAGGGAAATGTGGAAAGAACCCCAATGGAGATTGAAATAGAATATCAAATTGTGATTCTCTCAAGCATTGGGAGGAGATCTGACTGTCCTCCTATTTCTCATCTCAAGAAGTGGGAGGAGATTTGATTGCATGCTTTTTGAAGAATGAGTTGATGACTTATAGGTAGTGGCTTGGTTAAAGGGACTCATCAGAACTATAATTCACCAATGTTCTATTTTTTTGGTTGATTCAAATGAAGATCTCATATTCTAAAGGTTGAATATATGTTACTTTGAATTACTTATGCACGAGTGGATTTCATCTTTATGAGTGGATTTAAAACGATAAAAGAATATAAATCTCAAATTTAAGGATTTGATCTAGTAGAATGTGTTTTATAGAACTTCCTTTCACCTAATTCCTAATACATGATTGTGCATAGAGACTTGTGATATTTACAAACAAATTTGGGGAATCTTTTGAACTGATGGAGTTATGTTGTCCTTAGTGAAACTTGTAGTAGTTCAACTTTACAACTCTAAGTGAAAAATCAAAGATTAAAAGAAAGAGTGCAACATGCTTAAGATGATGCTTGATCTGACAATTCTACAAGAATGCTCTCATAAATGCTCTATAAAAATATTGTGCATAAGTCATAGATGATCTTCAACATGATTTCAAATGAGTGAATTAAAGTATTTACTACAACCACAAAAACCACAAATTAAAAAAATGTGTGCTAGTTCAGCTTACAATGATTCTTGAAGTGATCAACAAGGTGAGAATTTCAATTTTGAATTTTAAAAATTCAAAGATTAAATCTATGACTTCAAAAATGACCTAAATCAAATTTTCCCTTGCAAATCTTATCCAATGTGATGAAAAATAGGTCTAAAAAATACAAATACAAATCTAGAGATTATTACTTAAGAGGATTGAGATATATAATGTCATGAGCTAGATTCACACAAGAATATACTATATGTGAATTATTATTAAATTTAAAACACTTTAATCAAAATAGAAAATGTTTAGATATATAATCTTCACTAGTATAAACATAAACATTATAATATATCTTGAATTTTTAACTATAATTATTTATATACACAAACTTGAAATATAATATCTAATAAAAGAGTCAAACAAATTAGATCATTTGATAAAGTGTCATTGAATTAAAAACTAAACATAAGATTAATCATAATTATATATTAATTATAAATGTTTTTAGTGAAAAGGAAATATAATACTAAGTAATAGTCATGTAATAGATTACTAACTAATATCAATAACTAATATGGGAATAGTTTTAGAATTGACAAAGGATGGCAAGTTGAGATTGTGACGTGTTGAAATTAACAAAATGAAATAGCTTTACTTTTCTAAAGAAAATAGAAGATTGTTGTTTGAATGTTGCTCCATCATACCATTTCCTGAAGAATTATATTATTTCTATTACAATTTTTTTATGTCACCACACATTATGACTGAAATGCATACAAGATAACCAAAGCAAAAAAATAAAAACAAAGAAAAACCTCTAATAATACAAATTTTGACCTTCAAACAAGTAGTTGAACAAATGAATGAATGAACAAACCAAGCTAATCAACAAATATTATTCACTAAATAGTGTATATCCAGTAGCCACAAAAGTAGTGAAAAGAAAAGAATTAATTGTGATTGCACCTATTCACTCAAATGACAGGTTGGATAGCGAGGAAATCAAATCTTTGTAATAAAATCAGATCTTCGAAATAAAATCTATCTCAAATCCTGTATTATTTTTAATTAAATAATTGCTAACCATTCAGATTGTTTATAGGTGATTGCAGGTAGATTCATCCAGACCATCCACACAAGCCATACACATCATCAAATAGATTTTTGTTTGAACAAATTAATTAAAGAGTTGTTGGCACGGATCAAATGACTAACACATCTCACTATCCATCATAAATTCTTCAATAACTTCTATGTTGTTCATATTGTAAAATAATGATTTAAATGATCCTCAAAGGTGAAATTTTTTACTGCTAGAAAGAAGTTATGTATTGGCAGATGAAGATTGTATAGTGGTGTGAGACAAGTTTCAGGTGAAACTTCCAACTATATGTAGTCTATTGGCTAATAATCTAATATATTATATATTAAAAAATAATATATTTAAAATTTAAGAAAAATTAATATAGTTAATTATAAAAATATAAATATATTATACACGTGATCAATTAGAAAAAAATTATGATTTATTAGAGATATTAATTCAATTTTATTAGATATAGAAGAAGTTACAAATCTATTAGTTCTAGGGAAATTCATATTTATTAAACTTCACGTTTTGACATTATAGCTTGTAATCTCCATCTAAAACTTGCAAGTTCCTCATCTATAATGTGTATACTCCTCAAAATATATTTCTATGAGCTTTTAAGCTCCTTTCCCTAAAATAACATGTATTGTGCTACAAACTTTCTATCTAAAATCTAGAAGTTCCTCATCAAGAACTTGTAAGCACCTTAAAATACTTTTGTAAGAACTTGTAAATTCCCCTACATCGTGTTATCATACTTCATATAACATGTATTATTCTACCACATATTATCAACCAGGATTATTTCATAGCTTACCAAAAGGAATTGCAAAAAGGTCATGCATAACACTCTTACATGATGATGCTACTCTTGGCAAGAATACATTTAGTAAAAATAGAATCCCCATTTGAAATGTAAAAAACATTATTAACCATAAAAAGACTAATTAAAAATTTCATAAATTATAAGAAAAGTGGGCAGAGTATATAGAAGCTTGCAAAAATATTGCACATTGAATAATATGTGCTTCTATTTGAAACAAAGAAAAATGGGTTCACCAATTTGAAATGAGGAAAATGGGGGTATGATGAACCTATCTTTCTTTTATTTCATTGGGAAAAGAGATCCCCATAAAGAATTGACTTACAACCCTTAGGTGAGTCAACTCAATGGGGGAATCTGCTAGTTTCCTTATGATTGAGGATGGGGGTACCAACCTAAACAATACTTTTCAGAGAAAAACTAAAAATAGTAATTCAACTCAAGTATGCTCATTCAAACTTGAAACATCAATTTAAAGCTCAATACAAATAGAAAGAGTAAACTTTCTGCAAATTTGAGAAGGGTTAGAGACTATGTACCAGTCACCAAAAGGTAGTTTTGGGAGACAAACTGGAACTCATTCGACCATGGGCGAATGGGTCTCTACTTAGGGATTTCAACCAAATTTTAGGATCCTTTGATGTCAATCTATAGCTTCTATTTGATCTAAGTTTTAGTGTCGAAAAGTCAAAAATCAGATTTGTAGGCGAGTTTCTATGAATTGATGACAACAATGACAACTTTTGCAACTTTGACAAATTTTCCAATTTTTCTCTTCAAGAGATCTTCAATCCTTCTTCTTGAAACGTAAGATCAGCTACAACGCAAACATAAGAGGAATTTTTTTTTTTTTTTTGTTGAATGGGGGTTTTCCTTGGTCAAACCCCATTTGAGTAATTAAACCTTGAATTGAAATAATGAAATGTGAAAGGAATGATGAATGAACAATGCTATGTTGTCACTCACCAAACCCTTGAATAAACCTTTGGAATATTGATCTTGATCTTGCATGAAATGGCTTCAATGGATGTGGATCTTGATACTTGAATCTTGATTTGAATGTTTGACATGAATCTTTGAAACCTACATCACAATGTTAGCTCCAAAAATATGCATGATTCTTGATAACTTTGACATGATATTTGAGATATTGAATGCTACACCAAATTCTTGAGAAATCTACTCTTGAATGCTCTTGACAATAATCTTTGCTCTTGTTAAGTTGACCTCTTGTTAGATGTTTTGAATTGACAAAATAACCTTGTATTTATAGATATCTATCCTTAATTTCTTCAAAATTAAACATTACAAGCCTACATTTGAATATGAATTTGGGATAATGAAAATAACACCAAAAACATATTTAAAATTTGAATTTGCAACTTAAAGGGTACCCATTCACCCATGGGTGAAAGGGTCCTGACCTAAGTTATCAGGATTTTTAAATTTTGGGGTGTTGATAATGATAAATGAATTAATTCAATCACACTTCCCCCTTCATAAATTGCAATTAATTAGGCTTGTAAATGCAAAAGTTAGGCAATTAGAGGGTTAATTAAGTCCATTTAAATTGAGGGGACTTGGAAAAACTGTGAAAATGTAAAGTACATTTTTCTACCTTACACTATTCACTTTCATTCAATATATTTTCATATTCTATATTATAGAAGGGTTGTTCTATCTCCTATAACCACTCTATGTTTGTGAGTTCTTAAAAAACTCAATACAAGAAATCATTTGTACAACCTTTGGTATATTATCCTGCACATGATATTTAGAAAACTATAACAAACCTAATGATGTAATTTTCATAACGCATACAACATGATCTTGCATGCCATGATATGTTGATACTAGTACATTCAACAAAAATAGAAGCCCCGTTTGAAATGAAAAAATAATTCTTAGCCATAGAAAAATTGACACCATTCTAGGTAAAAGTATTTCTTACCATTAGAAAATAAATGATTAATATGTGATATTAGCATGATTTTATAGTTAAAATATTCAACCAAATTCATTTTGTATGCATATAATTCTCCTACTATGAATACAACTACCCCAATTTATAAATTTTATTATAGCTTATTTCCTACATCCAAAATTTTAACTAGGTTTAGTGTTGCTATCAATGTGGTATCATTTTATTCGCCTACTTTACTTTAAAAAACCTTATCTAATGTATTTTTGATGCAAGAGCATCCAAAATTATAAATATTTTTAATTTGCAACTTTGTAATTTTCCTTGTGGAAAAATTGTAAATGTAATCTTGGGGGGAGTTATGCTTCGGTAAATGTTTCAAAGGCATAAATAGGGGAATATTCCATTTGAGCATCTTATTTCTAGTTGGGGCCCACTTGGTATACATGTTGTTGCCTGTTCAATTGCATGCTTTAAATGTTGGGGCCACTTTCTTTGCATGTTTTTGCGTGTCCATATTTGAAGCCGTAGGAGCCACCGAGAATCAATGGAGGTGTCATAGTTGACCAAATTTGATTGCCCATGGTTAAGGTGCCCATTTTAATTCGATGTGAGCATTGAGTAATTAAATTATTTTATGATTATTTCTCCAAATGGGGTATGGGTTTTCCAAGAAGGTGTTTTACTTGTGGTTTTTGAAAACCATAGTGGTTTTTCTCATTCACAAATCTATATATTCAAGCTTTGTCATTTGGGAAGGGGAATTTGGAAATTTTTTGTAAGTGAGATGAAGATATGCTACTAGATTGAAGAGAGGATTTTAAAACTCCATTGTTGAAAATTTATATTTTCATAAAAGCCTATATTTTATGGAGCTAGTGAGCTCCACATTTTGGAAGACAGTGGGCTAATGAAGTCCATGTGAAGGGATCTTGAGAGCTTCTGAAGAAGGGTTGAAATATACCAAGAAGACATTTTTGTTTGAGGTTTGAAGGTGTAGTACAACAACAAGAAGACTGGTGATTTCTTGATTTGATTGCAACAGTGATTTCTAATGAAGATTTTTGGTTGAAGGAGCTAGAATCATGTGAAAGAAGAGAGATTGAGGGAAACCATTTTGTATTTGATTTTTGGTGTCATATTTTAGTCTCATATCAGATTTTTAATGTTTTTCATCAGCCTATATGGTTATAAAACAAAATATTTTCAAAAATTCTTTGTTGTTATGTAATTGAAGAAGATTTTGAATGAACAAAGAAGAATAATTCTTGCAGATTTTTGTGTTGTTTCAAACCATTTCTAAATTTAATTTTCAGATTTTTGTATGTGAATGATGGTTGGTTTCTTACTTCATCAATGGTATCAGATCAAGTGATCTTGAGTGTGTGGATAGATTGTTGAGCATGAGTAGTCCACACTAGGACCTGCAAGTAGAGAAGAGGAAGCAGTTGTAGAAATTTCAAAAAAATTGTTGAAGGTAGGAGAGAAGCCCTGAGCAATTGGTAGCTAGAAATTCATGAAGTAAATGCATTTTCATATTGTAGAGCATGCAATGTGAGTTGAGGAAATTCCAACAGTTGAGAGGATGGGATGGGTCTTGAGGAGGCCCATAAGAATTTTATTTTAGGAACAATATTCAGAAGAAGTAGAAAATAGGAAGTATCATGAAGAACTTCAAAAGATCTAGGCTGAAGTAAATGTATTGGAAAGGAATATTAAAGAGGAAGTGAGAGTTTGGGATGAGAGACATGAGAAGAAGAATGTTCTCTTGAAAGAGGTCAGCAAAAAGAAGATAAAAAAGAAAGAGCATTGCACCCCTTTGGTAAGAGTTGAATATAAAGAACAATATGTGGGGGAAGCCCACACAAGTGGAGAAGGTAGTGAGGCAGAAGTTGTAGAGATAGCAGGTGAATGGAGTGATTTGTGTGAAGTGGGTGAAGAAGGTTTGCAATAAAAAATTGTGAACGTGGATGGTCCTAGATTTGACAAGCAAGTTGGTGAGGAAGATGATGATCTCTTATTTAAATAAGAGATGACGATGTTTCATAGGATAAATTTGAGAGGCAAATTTTGGATGAATATGGTGAGAAGATGGAGATGGGAGAAGATAGATTCCAAGATTTTCCTATTATCTATAATGCAGGAAATAAAGAAGGAGATCTGGAAAATGATGGTCCTTTGGAGGACATGAATACATGGGAGAAATTTGAATATTATTGCAAAGGTGCATACATGGAGGGCTTTGAGGACAAAGAAACAGATGAGGTAAATTATAATTTTGAGTTTAGAAGTGATGACTATTTACCATTTAAAAGAGAGATTGCAATAGTGGAAAATGAAGTTGTAGTTGCAAATGGGTATACAAATGTTGCATATTTGTGTGTAGATATTGTAGATGATGGTGCAGGGGAAACTTGGTGGAGGTTGTCAGTATGTGGTGGGTTGAATCCCACGAGAGTAGAGAGGAGAATGTATGGTATTAGGAGGAGGAGGATGGTACATGGTGGATACAAGTCCATGAGAGGAGAGAAGAATAAAGTGTAGAGTTGTCAAAGGAGGAGGTTGCTTGTTCGAGCTAAGTTTTGGAAGAGGAGAAAGAAGAATCAATTGAAGGTACAAAATTTGATGATGGAACTTGTTAAGGATTGCTTTCAATTTGAAAGGGTGGTACTACTACTAAACTCCATTTTGTGAATCCATATTCACAAAAAAATTCCTACCTCGGGTGTTTGATGCAGGAGCACCTAGGGTGTAAGAGAAATCTTGCATCACCCAAAAATAATAGCTTTTTAAAAAAAAATCAATAAGGACTTAGGGGTTATGAAAATAAATATTTTTAATTTGGAACTTTGTAATTTTCCTTGTGGAAAAATTGTAAATGTAATTTTGGAGGAATTATTCTCTGGTAAATGTTTCAAATGCATAAAGGGGGAATATTCCATTTGGGTGTCCCATTTCTAGGTGGGGGCTACTTGGTATGCATGCTCTTGCATGTTCAATTACATTCTTTCCATGTTGTTGCATGTTCGTATTTGGAGTCTTCAGAGCCACCACGAATCAATGGAGGTGTCTTATTTGACCAAATATGATTGGCCATGGTTAATGTGCCCATGTGAAGGCCATGCGAGCATTGAGTAATTTAATTATTTTATGATTATTTATCCAAATGGAATATGGGTTTTTCCAAGGAGGTGTTTTACTTGTGGTTTTGGAAAACCATAGTGGTTTTTCTCATTCACAAATCTATATATTCAAGCCTTGTCATTTGGGAAGGGGGATTTGGGGAGTTTTTTTAAGTGAGATGGGGAGATTATGTCAAATTGAGGAGAAGATTTGGAGACTCCATTGTTGCAGATTTCTTTTTGCATAGAAGCCCATATTTTAGGGAGTTAGTGAGCTCCACATTTTGGAAGACAGTGAACTAGTGAAGTCCAAGAGCTTCAAAGGAAGGGTTGAAAGAGACCGAGAAGACATTTTTGTTAGAGGTTTGTGTTAGAGTAATTGGGTATTTACTTTATTAATTAAACAATATTTGTTTAATTACGTAAAGTTCCCTTTTACCTCTTTTCACTTAAGCTAACATTAGGTACATAATAATTAATTACTTTATTAATTATTATTGTGCAAGCCTAGGGTTTTCCTTTTTAGGGTTTTCATCTATATGTAGTTGAAAACTATCTTTTGTATCATTAATTCATTTTACATTTTCAGGTGAATACATTGCTCCACATTCTTGAGCATTTCTTTTGTTGCTTCTCTTTGTTTCTCCTTGTAACAGGTTATTTGCTTGCAAAGATCTTTTGGACTTCTGTGGTGTTGTATCTTCTCAACTCCAACATGGTATCAAAGCTTCAGATTTGCAGCTACTTGTTCTTGTTTTGAGATTTTGCATTGGAAGCAAATCTAGGGTTCTAAAGTTTTTTTGGGTGGATTCAGCATACTCCATTTTTTGGGTTCACTTTGGGCTCAAATGGACAGTTCCATTGGATTTGTAGCACCCAAAAACCCCTAAATCGACTGTCAAATTGTCGATTTTGGTTACAGTCAATTTGGAAGGCAAAATTTTTTTTGCCCTAGGGCCGTACGGAGCAAAAATCGCAAAAAAAAATTTAAAAAATCAATTCTATGGTTTTTTTTTGTTTTGACGGTGTATTTAAGTTCACCACGGCAGCTGCTGTGCTACAACCGCCCCACCGAGCTGCTCCATTGACGTCGCAGCCACCCCAATTGCACAAGGCAGGTGTTAGTGCCTTCCAGGCTCACCCGACTCACGGCTGCCTCGGCCCCTCCCGTGAGCTCCCGGCTCCCTGCGCCCAGCTGCCGACCACGCCTCGCTCACTGAGCTCCCAGCTCGGCTCCAACGAACACGCCGACTTCATCGACACCCAAGCTCGCCACCGGACTCACCGACCCGGGTCGGTCGTGCCAGCCCCTACGGGCTCTAAACCCCTGCCGCCAGTCTTATGGGTGACCAAGGGTTTCAGCCTAGCCCCCAGCCGCCAGCCCCCTATTCGTCCACGTGACCAGGGGCCGAAGACTTTAGCACTTGAGGGCTCCAAACTATTTTTTTTTACACATTGGAGCAGCTTGCGCTAAATCGGGCGTAGAATGGGCATTTTTTCTCGGTTTTTTGCAAACAAGATATCGTCAAAAAGCTGGTTCCGACACCGTTCCATTGGTATTGGTAATTTTTCCTGATTTTGTAGTTTTGCTGTGTTTTTTGCTAGTCAAAGTCAGAACTTGGTTTTTCACTCCAAGGGGCGTATCTTTTGCATCCGAACTCTGTTTTGTGCAAACGAATAGGCGTTGGAAAGGTGTTACAGTGCTCTTTCCAGATTTCAATTCTATTTTACTAGTTCATTTACCAGGTATTTTTTATTCAGCTTTGTGTGTTTTTACACTTTGCTCAATTACTTGGTCCTTCTGGCTCCTACATGAGTTTTGTTTACATGGGATGGGTTATATTCACTTGATCTAAATGTTGTAAGGTCATATTTCTCAGTTTTTTTTTCATTTGAAGAGTTATCATGGGTTTCTCTACTCACCCTTCAGTTGTTCTTCTAGAACGGGGTAATTATGAGTCATGGGCAAAGGGTATACTTACACATTGTAGGTGGCTTAATATTTTGCCTTATTTGTATGATCTCATACCTGAACCAGCAACTTTAGAGGGTAGATTAGCATGGGATATTATTAGAAATCACATTGCAAGAGTTATATTGTCTAGTGTTGATCATGACACTGTGTTGGCTATATCGGACATTGATTGTCCTCACCCACTTTGGACACGTCTTTGGGAGATCTATGGAGACCCTATTCTATCTCCATTCCCAGAGGATCCTGCTTCAGATTGTCTCATACCCATTTCTTGGAGAGAGAATACACCATTTGATCATGATACTTTAGAGGAGCTTGAGTATTTAGACACCCTTACATATTCCGATGGATCAGAGGTTTGTCTCACAGTTCCTACTCTTCAGACTGAGCCTTCATTAGCATCTCTTGTTGTTCTTGATTCAGTACAGCAGGGAATCATACATCTTCCAGACATAGCTACTTTGGACTCTTATGTTGCAAACATATCTTTCTTGTTTGTTGAGTCCTATATTGCAGATTTGGAGGATTACTTTGAGGACATTCATCTCCTCTACCTTGACAGTCAGGTTATCACTGTTCGCCCACCATTATCTGTGCATTCAGAGGTTGCATTTCAATATTCTCCACATCAGATTGGATTTGACATTATTTGTTTCCATTCTGACAGTGAGACTCTTCAGCATCCTATCATGGCACACATCTTGAGACAGATTGGTTATTCCTTCTTCACAAGGTTTCTTCAGTACAGGTCCATGGATCCGTTTCTTCCCAAGGGGAGGAATATCATTTTCCGCTTCAGGATCTCTTTTTGGATTCTACATCAGGCATCTACCATTGTGAAAGGAGTTTCTTCATTGTGGGGGGGCCTTCTTCTCTCTTTCTATATCTCCTATGGAGATCATTGTACATGTACTTATATGATAGAAGTTGTCTATGGGGGGTATCATGTTATCCACCTCCTATCCTTCTTTCATTAGTGCATTGCATTCCTTCCTTGCATTCTATTTTGGGGAGGAGTTTTGTTCCCACTGGGTTTTCTCCTTTACCCCATTTCATCTGGTTTGCATTGATTTTGTACATGGGTACCTGATCTGGCCTTGTTGCCGGGATCCATTCCTTTTGCTTTCAGTAGCTTCTTCTAGGTTTTAGCTTCTCCCTATGTCTATCTTAAGGGGGGGTGTTAGAGTAATTGGGTATCTACTTTATTAATTAAACAATATTTGTTTAATTACGTAAAGTTCCCTTTTACCTCTTTTCACTTAAGCTAACATTAGATGCATAATAATTAATTACTTTATTAATTATTATTGTGCAAGCCTAGGGTTTTCCTTTTTAGGGTTTTCATCTATATGTAGTTGAAAACTATCTTTTGTATCATTATTCATTTTTACATTTTCAGGTGAATACATTGCTCCACATTCTTGAGCATTTCTTTTGTTGCTTCTCTTTGTTTCTCCTTGTAACAGGTTATTTGCTTGCAAAGATCTTTTGGACTTCTGTGCTATTGTATCTTCTCAACTCCAATAGTTTGAAGGTGTTATACAAAAGAAAGAATATTGGTGATTTATTGGTTTAATTGCAACACTAATTTTGAATGAATATTGATGATCGAAGGAGCTAGAATCAAGTGAAAGAAGATAGATCAGTGGAAACCATTTTTTATTTAATTTTTGGTGTCATATTTCAATCTCATATCAGATTTTTAATGGTTTTCATCAACTCATATTGCTGCAAAAAAAATTATTGTTTAGAAATTATTTGTTGTTATGTAATTGAAGAATACTTCTTGGAGATTTTTGTGTTATTTTAAACCATTTCTAAGTTGAATTTTCAAATTGTTTTGAGTGTGTGAATGAGGGTCGTTTTATTACTTCATCATTGGTATTAGAGTGTGTGATCCTGAGCGTGTGGAAAAATTACCGAGCATCAGCCAGTCTACACCAAGACCTGTGGGTAGAGAAGAGGAAGCAACCACATAAATCTCAAAAGGATTGTTGCAGGTAGGAGAGAAGCCCTGAGAAATTGAGAGATATAAAGATGTGAAGTAAATTTCTTTGAAAATTACAAAGTGTGTGATGTGAGTTGAGAAAATTGAAATAATTGAGAGGATGGGATGGGTTTTGAGGAGGCCTATAATAATTTTATTATGGGAACAATATTGGGAAGAAGTGGAAAATAGGAAGTACTGTGAAGAATTTTAAAAGCTCTAGGTTGAATTAAATGTATTGCAAAGGAATATTAAAGAGAAAGTGAGAGTGTGGGATGAGAGACATGAGAAGAAGAATGTTCTCTTGCAAGAGGACAAAAAAAAGAAGAGAAAAAAGAAAGAGTGTTGTATCCCTTTTGTAAGTGTTGAATATGAAGAATAATATGTCGGGGCAGCCCACACAAGTGGAGAAAACAATGAGGGACAAGTTGCAGAGATAGCATGAGAATGGATTACATTGTGTGAAGTGATGAAGAAGGTTTGCAATAAAAAATTGTGAACATGAATGGTCCTAAATTTGACAAGTGGGTTGGTGAGGAAGAGGATGATCTCTTGTTGAAAGAAGAGATGAGGATGTTGGATATGATATTCAAGAGGTAAATGGTGGATGAAGATGGTGAGAAGATGCAAATGGGAGAAGATAAATTACAAGTTTTTGCTAACATTATCTTCAATGTCGGCAATAAAGAAGGATATACAATAAACAATGGTCCTTTGGGGGACATGAATATATGGGAGAAATTTGAATAGTCAAGTGAAAAGATGCAGACATGGAGGGTTTTGAGGATGAAGAAAAAGATGAAAATTTCTAATTTTGAGCTTAGAAGTGATGATTATTTCAAATTTAAAGGAGAGATTGTAGAAGTGGAAAATGAAGTTGTAGTTGCAAATGTGTGTATGAATATTGCATATTCGTGTGAAGAGATTATGGATTATGGTGAAAGGGAAACTTGGTGGAGATGGTTAGTTTGTGGTGGGTTGAATCCCACAAGAGAAGAGAGGATAATGTATGGTATTAGGAGGACAATACATGATGGATATAAGTCCACAAGAGGAGAGAAGAATGAAATAAAGAGTTGTAAGAGGAGAAGGTTGCTTATTCTTATTTTATTTTATTTTTAACTTTCAATAAGGGCTTATGGGTTATGAATTTTTTTTTTTTAATTTGCAACTTTATAATTTTCCTTGTGGAAAAATTGTAAATGTAATTTTAGGGGAATTATGCTCTGATAAATGTTTCAAGTGCATAAATGGGGGAATATTCCATTTGGAAACACCATTTATAGGTGGAGGCCTCTCGGTATGCATGTTCTTGCATGTTCAATTGCATGCTTTGCATGTTGGGGCCACTTGATTTGCATGTTGTTGCATGTTTGTGTTTGGAGTTGTTGGAGCCATTGGGAATCAATGGAGGTGTCATAGTTGAGAAAATTTGATTAGCCATGGTTAAGGTGCCCATGTGAAGACCATGTGATCATTGTTTAATTTAATTATTTTATGATTATTTCTCCAAATGGGGCATGGGTTTTCCAAAAGTAGGTGTTTTACTTGTGGTTTTGGAAAATCATAGTGGATTTTCTCATTCACAAATCTATAAATATAGGCCTTGTCATTTGGGAAGGGGGATTTGGGGATTTTTAACAAGTGATATGGGGAGATGCTTCAAGATTGAAGAGAGGATTTGAAGACTCCATTTTTTCATATTTCTATTTGGATAGAAGCTCATAATTTAGGGAGCTAGTAAGTTCCACATTTTGGAAGACTGTGAGCTAGTGAAGTTCATGTGAAGGGATCTTGAGAGCTTCAAAAGAAGGGTTGAAAGAGACCAAGAAGAAATTTTTGTTGTAGGTTTGAAGGTGTAGTAGAGTAACAAGAAGATTGGTGATTTCTTGGTTTTATTGTAGCAATTACTTCTAATGAAGATTGTTTGTTGAAGGAGCTAGAATCAAGTGAAAGAAGAGAGATTGAGGGAAACCATTTTTTATTTGATTTTTTCACATATTTTAGTCTCATAACAGATTTTTAATGTTTTTCATCAGCCCATATGGCTGTCAAAAAAATAATTTTTAGAAATGCTTTGTTGTTATGCAATTGAAGAAGATTTTGAATGAATAAAGAAGAATACTTATTGCAGATTTTTGTATTGTTTCAAACCATTTCTAAGTTGAATTGTTATTTTTTTTATTTTTTGCCAAAGGTATCTCCACAACTCAGACCAATGCCCAAACACCCTTACCTTGGCCTCACATATTTCCAAGATGGGGTCAGAGAGGTGCAAGTTGAGGGGAGACTAGTCCTCTAGTGATGAGAGTAGCCACCTGCAAGCCACTCACATCAAGTGAATCCAAGCCTCAAAGTCAAACCCAAGATGTTGGGGAGAAAACCCAAGACTCAATCCAACATTGCTACCCATGTGGGCTCTAAGTTGTAGTTTTAGATTCTTGTGAAGATTTGAATGAGGGTTTGTTTATTACTTCATCATTGGTATCAAAGCAAGTGATCTTGAGTGTGTGGATAGATCATCGAATGTGAGGTAGTCTACACCAAGAACTACAAGTAGAGAAGAGGAAGAATTTGTGGAAAGCTCAAAATATTTTTTCAAGTAGGAGAGAAGCCTTGAGAAATTAAGAGCTAGAAATCCATGAAGGAAATACCTTTACAGATTGCATAGCATGTGATGTGAGTTGAGGAAATTGTAGTAGTTGATAGGATGGGATGGGTCTTGAGGAGGCCCATAATAATTTTATTCTAGGAACAATATTGGGAAGAAATGGAAAATAGGAAGTACCGTAATGAATTTGAAAAGATCTAGGAAGAAATCAATGTATTGGAAAGGAAGATTGAAGAGGAAGTGAGACTGTGGTATGAGAGACATGAGAAGAGTAACGTTCTCTTCAAAGGGGGCAATGAAAAGAAGAGAAAAAGGAAAAGATATTGCAACCCTTTGGTACTTGGGTCGAATATGGAGAATAATATGTTGGGGCAGCCCACACAAGTGGAGAAGATAATGGGGCACAAGTTACAGAGATAGCATGTGAATGGAGTGTATTGTGTGAAGTGGATGAAGAAGGTTTGCAATAAAAAATTATGAACATGGATGGTCCTAAATTTGATAAGAAGGTTGGTGAGGAAGAGGATGATCTATTGTTGAAAGAAGAGATGAGGATGCTAGATAGGATATTCGAGAAGAAAATGTTGGATGAAGATGGTGAGAAGATATAGATGGGAGAAGATAAAATACAAAAAAATTCTAACATTATCTTCAACGTAGGAAATCAAGAAGGAGATTATGGAAAATGATGGTCCTTTGGAGGACATGAATACATGGGAGAAATTCAAATGGTCTTTCAAAGATGCATACATGGAGGGTTTTGAGGACGAAGAAAAATATGAGGTAAATTCTAATTTTGAGTTTAGAAGTGGCGCTTATTTACCATTTAAAGGAGAGTTTGCAGTAGTGGAAAATGAAGTTGTAGGTGCAAATGGGTATACAAATATTGCATATTTTTGTGTAGATATTATGGATGATGGTATGGGGGAAACTTGGTGGAGATAGTTGGTTTGTAGTGGGTTGAATCCCACAAGAGAATATAGGAGAATGTATGGTATTAGGAGGAGGATAGTACATGGTAGATACAAGTCCATGAGAGGAGAGAAGAATAGATTGCAGAGTTGTTAGAGGAGATTGCTTGTTCTAGCTAAGTGTTGGAAGAGGAGAAAGAATAATCAATTGAAAATACCAAATTCAGTGATGGATTTTGCTGAGGATTTCTTGCAATATGAAAGGGTGGTACTACCACTCAACTCCATTTTGTGAATCGATATTCACAAAAAATTTCCTACCCTATGTGTCTGATGCAGGAGCATCTAGGGTGTAAGAGCAATCTTGCATCACCCAAAAATAATTTCCTTTGTTTTAATTTTGAATAAGGACTTAGGGGTTATGGAAATAAATATTTTAATTTTCCTTGTGGTGAAATTGTAAATGTAATTTTGGAAGAATTATGCTTCACTAAATGTTTCAAATGCATAAATGGGGGAATATTCCATTTGGGCATCCCATTTCTAGGTGGGGGATACTTGGTATGCATGTTCTTACATGTTCAATTGTATGCTTTGCATATTGGGGCCACTTTCGTTGAATGTTGTTGCATGTCCATACTTGGAGTCATCATAGTCATCGAGAGTAAATGGAGGTGTCATAGTTGACCAAATTTGATTGGCCATAGTTAATGTACCCATGTGAAGGCCATGTGATAATTGGGTAATTTTATTATTTTATGATTATTTCTCCAAATGGGGCACGGGTTTTCCAAGGAGGTGTTTTACTTGTGGTTTTCCTCATTCACAAATTTATATAATCAGGCCTTATCATTAGGGAAGGGAGATTTAGGGATTTTTTGTAGGTGATATGGGGAGATGATGCTATATTTAAGAGAGGATTTGAAGACTCGATTTTTTAGATTTTTATTTTCATAGAAGCCCATATTTTGGGGAGCTAGTGAGCTCCACATTTTGGAAGATGTTGAACTAGTGAAGTCCATGTGAAGGGGGCTTGAGAGCTTCAGTATAAGAAGGGTTGAAAGAGACCGATAAGACATTTTTTTTGCAAGTTTGAAGGTGTACTACAATAGAAAGAAGATTGGTGATTTCTTGGTTTGATTGCATCAATAATTTATAATGAAGGTTGTTGGCTGAAGGAGCTAAAATCAAGTGAAAGAATAGAGATTGAGGGAAACCATTTTTTATTTGAATTTCTTTGTCATATTTCAATCTCATATCATATTTTTTAATGTTTTTTATCATCCCATATGGCTGAAAAATAATGTATTTTCATAAAAGATTTGTAATTGTGTAATCGAAGAAGATTTTGAATGAACAAAGAAGAAGACTTCTTGCAAATTTTTGTGTTATTTTAAAAAATTTGTAAGTTGAATTTTCAGATTTTTTTAAGTATGTGAATGAGGGTTGGTTTCTTACTTCATTAATTTTACCACACGCTCTTTTTATGTTATTATCACCATAAGGTTTGATCTTCTATTAATATGTTTGATCCCTTTGTGGTGGTCAACCATGCTTACAACATATGCTCCTAGTTTGTGGTGGGTTCTTTTATTTTTATACATATATTCTATGATCCTATGATGATTTTCACCACTCTTTCCAAATATTTCACTTTTTAATTCATGTGTTTACCCTTTTTCATTTTATTAAGTAGTGATCCTTCATCTTTGTGGTGTACCCCTTACACGTAGTGACTCATATCTAGTTGATTGTGTCCTTGTGATGGTGTAATGAAATTTCCCTCTTGTGATAGAAATATTGTTCCTATAATGGTGCTCTTTAGTGATATATTTCTCCTTATGGAGGTCATCTTTCAGTTGGTCATATTTTATTGGTATGTGGTGGTCAACATGGAATATGAATTATCAATGCTCTAATTGTAGTTACATCAGTGATATGTTCCTTTGCAAAGTTTTTAGTGTTTCTTATGGTGGTGAGTTGATGGTATCTTTGAAGTGCTTCAAGTTTTCATTTTTATACAATAGTTTTCAATTATCCTAAATGTATGATCTATTTACCACATTCATTCACCATTTGATGTGCCTTTTGGAAAACCTATGTTCAAGTGAATTCTAAAATAATCACCTACCCTGACATCCACTATTCATCTCACCTACCTTAGCTCAATGTTTTGATTTTGTAGGTTATTTTTAAATGTTTATCTCCTACAACCAACTTGGTTGGTGGTTGGCGAGTCTATTCACCATTTATCGGTTTGTCTTAGATTATCCTTCAAAGTTGATGTGCTTTCATAAGGTTCAAAGTGGATTTTTTATCTTGACCCCATGTGTAGCTTTGGTAGGATAAATTATTTAAAACTTCCATCCTTAGCATGGTGGTGAGTTTAATGTGTCTTATATCACTTCTTTATTTTAGGAAAGTAAATTTGAATAATGAAAGATGTATGTAGCTCTAGGCATGAAGATGGATGAATCTAATACAACTTTAGAATTTAGATTGCCTTGATATTTAGATTTGGACCATTCTATTTGTGTAATGCCTTTAATTTTGTGCAAGATTTATCTCTCTATCAAGGTCAAGTCCAAGAAAGTAGATCATTCTTACAAATATTTTTGATTTTTGGATCTAATCCTACAATTTATGTACCTTTCCTCTTTGGTTCACCAAAATTATTATGCTTGTTTTTCTCTAAAAATGGTGGTATTTAAGAATACCTTTAGAAGGCTAAATTCGATCTTGCTAGCCTATGAAAATGGCTAGCCTTATGGTATTTCTAAGGATCAAGGACATCAAACAATGTGTATAAGTTGTCATGAATGATTATATGGATTTAGATTTCTTGTAGATGCTCTAATTGAAGTGTCTCTAAGATATTCCTCCCTTAAGTGCAAGTAATATTTCAATGATGCTTGTGTATTTGAGGATGAGCGGTTTGAACACATTTAATTTCCTTTAAATCCAAGGACAATGATAAATCATGTAAATGTATGTTTTTCCATCTTACAATGACTAGTGAAGTAAGTGAGGGTTAACCAAATCTGAATTTGAAATTTTAGGGGTTATCGACCTATGGAAATATTTACTACAAGTTTATACAACTTAAATTGGAATACTAGGTTTTGCTATTATGTTAAAAAGTATTACTTTAGAACAATAGCAACATGCACAAGATATTACCACCATTAGCATGGGCTCAAATGAAATTAAAAGTTCTTCAAACCAAGACTAAAAGACAAGAAGGAAAAAACTATAAAGAAGAGACGAAAAATAAAAAATGAATGTTAAACAAACAATTACAATGACACCATATTGATAAAACAAATGTCTATGACTAATGTACCTTGATTATAATTTTAAATATTAAATTTATTTTTATAGTATAATTAATATTCTTTCTTAAAATTAAAAATTGATATAATAATTAAAATTATAAATAATAACTAATCTGTAATTAATAAATTTAAAATAAATAATAAAAATTTGAAATATTGATTTCTATATTTTAATAATTAAAAACTTTCCTTCCACAACTATTAACAATACAAAAAGATAAAATATAAATAAAATACAACTAGCACTTGCAACTTTAGGAGGTGCAAGGATGTGGTGATAGTAAATTCAAATAAATGTCATTATATAAAATTAATAATAAGCGCTAAATAATGGAATGAAATAAACTTAGAAAAATCTAGATTTTTCCTTAAAGAAATCAGGTATAATCCGATTTTGAAATATTTGCATGCAAATTTAAAAAATAAAGAAATGTAAATGAAAAAGGAAATTTTCCATCAAATTGGAAAAAAATCGCTACACATAGAAATAAAATGTTTCCATATAGTTTGCAAATCAAGATTTAATTGGATTTTACATGATAAGTGAGATTCTGGAGGCTTTCACCTAATACTTTGGAGGCTTTTACCATTAAACGAATTTTGAAACTTGTTTTTTGATGACTCAACAATTATTTGCAAGTGTGAGACTTTTTTCATGCTCAAATCTCACACTATATGTAGATTATTATTTCATAATTAACCAAAATATTCCTTCCTTAGTTGGACCATTTACTTTTCCTTAGGAAGTAGGACCCTTACAAATTGGGAGATTATGTAGAATGACAAAAAGATTGAGGCAACATGTGAGATGCCTGAGTAAGGAATATTCTCCTCTCATTCTTTTGTCCACATCTACCCAAAGTTCATGACCATATAAAATAAATTTATATGCCACTTAATGTAGTGTTGTAATTAAATAATTTTATTGTAATAAAATAAGTATCATGTGAGTTGTCTTAGTAAGGAAGGAAGCTTCTCCACTCATTTTGATGTCTACATTTGCTCAAAGTTGGTGAAATTGATGCTTCTCCATTTCTTTCATGTGTTTTCCCATTCAAACATAGAATATCCACTTCTCCTCTTTTATGGTCTTTGCACTTCACCTTCTTACCTACTCAACTAGCTCTTTTTTTCATTTCTCTTTACCTTTTATTCTTTCTTTTTCTATGTTTAGTTCAATCTAATTTCACATTATCTATTTCTACTTGTAAGTCACAAATTCAAGAATTAGCCCCATCTACAACTACTATTGTTGGATCATCTTTTGTCAAATACAAACATCACACAACTAAAATTTCCTTCCAAAGTGATAAGAGGTATCATGTCATTCTAAGTTTTAGGGGAGAATATGTGAGAAAGATTATGGTTGATCATCTCTTCCATGCTCTCTCTACGACATGACTCATTGTCTTCTAAGACAATGAGAAGTTGGAAAAGGGGGAAATTATTTGGGAGAGATTGGAATCATTTGAACATAAAAGTTCATGTAGGGTCCCTCCATAAAATATTGTCTTCAGTTTTCAAATCTCCAATCTATTTGACCGTGGCAACAATATTTTAAGATTTTCCAAAATCATCATTTTCATTTAGTAAAACAGTTATCGATGGTAATATTTTACATTTCGTGCATCATGGGGATAAATCAACTATTCCAACACATCCAAGTGGGTTGGTTAACACTAGGGAAGGCCAATTTTTTTCCCTAGGATATTTGATTATTCTGACCTACACTATTCTAGTCTCTTAAGAGCCCTAAGTAATAAAAACTACCAAATTATAATAGGTCATTTCTAAAAATTTGTGGCACCTATGAATGTTTAGTCTAAATATAAAAGTTAATATAGGATCCTTCCATAATGGCCTCTCTTATTTTTTGAAATCTCTTTAATCCATTTGATTGTGGCGACAATTTTTTAGAAGTTACAAGAAACTTCATTTGCATTCAACGAAAAGTTGTCGGTAGCCATATTTTATGTTTCATCCATCATGGGGATCAATCAAATGTGCTAACATATCCAAGTGGGTGGGTGAACACTAACGAATTCATCTATTTTTTCCCTAGAATAGTTGGTTTTGGGCTACACTATTTTGACACAATCTCTTTCAAGCCCTAAGTGCAAAAAATTGTCAAACTATGACGTAATTTTTCTCAAAAAAATTGGAACTTGTAAAATATTTGTCTGACCTTATAGGTGCACATAGGTTCCATCTGCAATATCATCTCATTTTTAAAAATCTCCAATCCATTTTCCCATAGAAATAATATTTCAAAATTTGCAAAAAGCGTCATTTGCATTAAGTGAAAAGTTGTTGACAACCATATGTTGTGTTTCATGTGTTATGGTGCAAAACCAATTATGCCAACATGTACAAGTGGTTGGGTGAGCACTAGGGAACGTCTTTTTTCATCCCCCAAGATATTCAATTGTTTCAGGCTACACTATTTTGGTGCAGTCTCCTAAGATCCCTAAGTATAAAACTACCAAACTATCACAAAAAATTTCTGAATTTGTGGTAGGTCTATGAAATTTTTGTTTGAAGCTATAGATGCACATAGGTTCCCTCCATAATAGCATCTCTCAAATTTTCAGATATTCAATCTATTTGACCATAGTGATAATATTTTAGAAGTTGCAAAAAGCATCATTTGAGTTTAGTGAAAAGTTGTTGGAAGCCATATTTTGTGTTCCATGTGTCATGGGGCTAAACCAACTATGCCAACATGTTGAGTGGGTGGGTGAATGCTAGGAAAGGCCCTATTTCACACCCCAATCATCCCAATCATTCTAGGATATACTATTCTAGCACATTCTCTTAAGATCCTTAAGTGCAAAAAACTATCAAACTATGATAAATTGTTTCTCAAAATATGTGGCACCTACATATGTTTTTTTCTAAACCTACAAGTGGATATGGGGTCTCTACAATATTCCATCTCAATTCTAGTCAATTAGACATTATTTGACCTTTCCAACAATGAATACATTCTTGCAAAAAAAATTAGTTAAGAGTAATGTAATGGTGAAAATAGATTTTTTTATTGTATGTATCATGGGGCACAATCAACAATACTCACATGTCCAGATGGGTGGGTCAATCCCTCAAAATATATAGATTCTTATTTTCTCATAGCCAATATAGGGTTTTCCTATTTATAACTAATATAACACCACTCTTTATGCCTTAACAAAAATCATAATTAACTATTTTCCCATTTTGTAAACATAATGACAACCCATCAGTAGGTCTTGGTGTGCACTATCACTTTTTGTAAGTAATCAATCCTAGTAAGTAACTCCTATTGCATGATTACTATAATTTTCCCCTGCAAGCACAACCATATCATGAAAAGTCAAACTATGTACTCAATGGCTTCCCATGACACTATGGTTGTTATTTTCAACATATAAAATAATCTATCAAAATCATGTTTTATACAAAGCTTTCATTGAATTGTAATCTAAAGCCTCTTATGATAGCATAATTGATGCTCTCCAAACCTTAAAGATAATTCTTTCGTATTCATTTGTGACCTTCAAAAGGACTTATTCTCAATAGTCTATCTCATTGTTGATGAGATCCATTCATGTTCCTTTTAATACCATATATTAGCCTTTTTCATATGCCCACATACCAATTTTCATATTTCATTTCCATATCTTATCCTACCATTTTACCACCTTTATGCTGCATATGATTTTATATATATATATATAAGTGGTATTTAAAATAGTTTTGGGATAAAAGTATGAAAATTCATTATTGATTATATTTACTAATATGAATTTTTATTTTAGCTTTGTAAAATATCTCATGCAACATGCTAATTAAAGAAGAAGAAGAATTCAGAATTCTTGTCATCTTCTTCACAAAAATATGGCTTGTGCTTACTTTTGCAGTTTACCCTTCTACATGGTTGACTCGAGTTTCCACAATGACTAGAGTTCACTCTTTGATGTTGATTGTGCACCATGTTATCCAATGGAAGACTTCCTTCAACTCTTTCTCCATGACACATTTATCATATCCAAAACACATATTCACATGTGTTTCTTGGGCTAGACACGTGCTTTCTACTATCACGCTTTCCTTTTGTTGGAATTTCTACTTGTATTATTCAACCATGTGGATTCATTTCACAATAGGCTCTTTGTTGGTTCCATCATCGATATTTTATATCCAAGGAGTAGAATCTATGATAACATATGTAATTTCTAGCTGTGTGGAGGAGAAAATAAAAATCATTTTGTTTCCCATTTTCATCTTCTATTATAACAAGATTGTTCTTAATTTGTGGCTAGTAGCTAAGGTTTTATGTGAACCATTAAATATTATAGTTTGTTGGCCATAGGCCAAAATAAAGTATTTTATACAACTTTTTTATAAATTCTACCTATATATATGATGTAGTATCAACTATGAACAAGAAGGAATATAATAGATGAACTATGTGTTATCTTTGATAATTTGAGTAACACTTTGCATGATCAGTCCAACGTAGAAAGGGTTTATTTATTTCATCACTTGGTGGATTAAGGAGGTAGGGACCAATTCTTGGAATTCCAATGATTTATGTAGTTTTTATTATTTTAGTAATGTGTGTTTGTGTTGAATTTTATTCTCATTTATATTATTAGTTATTTCTATAGTAATCGTGAGTATGGTTTGATTCTTACCATTTGTAATTCAATCATAAATTGTAGTATTGTTTACTAAATAATCTATCAATATGTTAGCGTTCTATGATTCTTAGATCAAAATGTTTTAAGAGATGTAATTTTACATTATGGAATTATCATAAATTTTTGTTATTGTCACTGATTACTACTATTCCTATATCAGTTCTTGTCATTGTTCTTGTTACAGTTCCTAGTATAAAGATAGAATAGGAAATTCAAATCATATTTTTACTTAGGAAGTTCATGAGGTTTTTAGTCGCATTTCATCTAAACTCACCTCACTACCTACAACCCTTGCACATATAGCCACTACACCTTTCCCAAGTTAATGCCTTGAATGACACTTAGACCAAAACAAATCTAGTTATTAATATTAAATATTTTTCATTCTTTACCCCTAATTTTGGCCTATCAATTTCATCTCTAATACTTAACATATTTCGAATGCTCAATTATGACCATAGGTCAACAAACCAAAAATTTAACACAAAGATCATGTATCACAATGAAATCAAATTTGTTACTTGTAATAAATAAATCAAAATGACTAGGAACTCACTATCACTATTTTATGGTGGGTATCTTTGCTACATACACATGATAATAATACTACTTTGTGGATCTACTCTTAAGTTATTCATGCAACATAAAGGTACATAAACATGACACCCACAACCTATTCCTATGAAAACTATGTCAAAAGAGTCATTAGTATTAGAGAAGAATGATAAATTGATAAGTAAGAGGAATCATACAAAAAGGCATCTTCTCAATAGTCTATCTTATTGCCTCTTTAATACTTAACATGTCAATGCTCAACAATGAAAATAGGTAAAAAAACCAAAACATAACACAAAGATCATGTATTTCAATGACATCAAATACTTTACAATAAATAACACAGATAATATTGAAATGACTATGAACACACTAACACTATTTTTATGGTGTGTATATTTACTACATACACATGATACCAATAATACTTTTTGGATCTACTCTTGAGTTATTCATGCAACATAAAGGTACATAAACATGATTCCAACAACCGACTCCTACAAAACCATGTGAAAAGAGTTGTTAGTATTAGAGAAGAGCGATAAATTGATAAGTAAGAGGAATCATACAAAATGGATCTTATAAATGGATGATGATAATGATTTGTATGGTTTGATAGTGCTACATGTATGGGTAGATTAACAAAGATGAGTCCACTTAAGGTAGAAGTTTCAACCTTAGAAAAAGATGAGTCCATTTTTTTTGGTGTCTTGACCCACCCCATAAGAAGCAGGATCCTATTTTTACAAATCGAGATCCCGATTTGTAAAAATATCGATTTGTAAATGTAGACATATAAATTTGACCACTTATATTAATCCAAATTTACCTTTGTCATCTAAATATCCCTTTATCCATATTAATTAAATAATGTTACTAATATTTAATTAATACCCATAAAGTCTTCTAAATCCCTAAGGTATTTAGTTAGATAATTAAATACCTTACCCCTTTATCCTTTTCTTCCAAGGAATTAAATAAATAACCCACTTATTTAATTCCCTTTATTTCCCATCCACACTTAATCCTAATTCATCTCCTAATCCCATCATTATGGATATGACACATCCCTAATCCATGATTAGGATGTGTCACATCCTCCACCTTTTAAAAGTTGCCTCCTAATCATCATTAGCCACCTAACTCTCTTCTAATCCTTCATTAACTAGTCTAATCAACCTTTTAGTCAACTCTTCCCACATCTCAATGGAATTTTTAATTCCATTTTATTCTCCCAACACCCTTAATAGAATTTTTAATTCCATTTACAATCCTCATGTCCTTTTTAATGGAATTTTAAATTCCATTTATTCATCCCATGCATTTCTCTTCCCCATAATCTCTCATAGGTCACATCAGTCACATGGGACAAGGACCTTCTTTAAGAGGACCTTGTCTTATCCATAGAGTACTTCCAATCATGTGAATTTAAAATTCATATTTATTCCCTCAATAACTTCTCCGATCCCTACGATGAAAAAAGAGGGCTTTCTAAAATTCCTCACTTGTCACCATCAACCTCATATGGGGACCAAGACTTCCTTTTTGACGAAATATTCCCCCAATCCAAAGTTAATTACAAGTACCTCCACCTCACATGTCCTTTTCCACATCATTTTTCCTCTTCACACCTCACATTCCACATGGCAATATGTGAGGACTTGTGAGTCCTCAATTCATCACAACCCTCCATCTTGTCCATGTTGGCTAAATCCTAGCTGTCCATTTTTCTAGAGACTCTTCCTTTAAATTGGAAGACTTGGTCTCATTTTCATTATTAGAAAAATTAGAGAATTAGATCATTATGCACTCAATAAAATCAAGCATTCAAGAACTAAGACATTAGCACTCTTAGCATTCTCAAGCTTACATCCTCCATTATTGCAACCATATTAGCTTTTATTGCATCCACCTATCATCCTTATCACAACACCCATTTCCATTATTGCAATCCTCATCGATTCCTCTCCATTTTTCATCCATTTTTGCATTCATTTGCTATCAAAGGAGCATACAATCAAGCATCAAAAAGGGCCAACCAACTCATCAATCCAAGCAAGGTATAAATTTCTTTTCTCTTTGTTGTTTTTTTTGGATTCAACTTAGGCTAATGTCGAGTGTTTGTTTGTGTTTTCTCTTTTTCATTTTTTTTTGTTTTGCATTCTAAGTAGGAAAAACACTTACACACATTTTTGGCACACCCGATGGGTGGCCTTGACCAAACTTGGGTGGACCTGACCAACTTTGGGCAGCCCTACCCAAACTAGGGTGGCCTTGCCCAAACTTGGGCGACCTGGCCCCAAGTTAGGTGACCCTGCCCTAAGATAGGCGACTGAAAGCTTGTCGTTCACCGCAACTAAAATATTTTATCACCATCTATTTTACCATAATCATCCTTCTCATCCATCTACTTTTCCAAAAATCTCTTCATCAATCAGATCATCTAGAAGTATCCTAGAGCCTCCTTAGATTGTGTTTCCATCATCATTTAATCAATATAAATCCTCTAGACTTATTTTTTGATGTTGTTATCCAAATTGGCCTAAGTATCTAATCCTGATCGTTATCCATCCTAATTTAGTAAATCATCATTACAACCCAATCAATCTACTTCCATCTTGAGGTAGATTCGATGTTTTAATCATCTTGTTCACAATCCAATCCGATCATCAACACCTTATGCCATCTAAGTAAAATCTCTAAATCAAGTTAAGAATCTGTCTGATCAATCATCCGATCTTGTCTCATCAATCCTATCACATCCCATCACATCCTTTAGTCATCCTAATCTGAGATTTTATCTAATTTGAATATGAGCTTTTGTCCAATCTCAATCTGAGCTTAACTTGAATCCTGATTTGGGCTTTTCGTCCATCCACACCTGAGATCTCTTGATATCGAAAAAAATATTAAAATCTCTTCCCCCATCTTCTTCCAATCTGTCCTCCTCCATCATCCATTATTTCCTGCTAATCATCTATTCCAATCTTTTATATTTGCATCCCTTTCATTTAATATCATGAATCCTTATCCTCCTCCCACATAACCAATAATAGTAGTCAAGGAGAATCCTAACTATGTTGATGATGATAATAAAAGTCTTGTTGATCAAGAAGAGTATAATATAGATCCCCTTGATGCTATCATTGCTAGCAAGCTTTTTCCAATCACCTCCAAAAATCTAATCGCTCCTCCAAACTATCCCCCCATGCCTTCATCTGCATCTAATAATAGTCCTTATGATACCCTTGACAAGGGATATACAACATCCTTACCATCCACATATTCATCATGTTCTCCCTCTCCACCTCTATCCTATCCAACATCCACATCCTCCTATAGTTATCCACCTTCCCCATACTCCTATCCTTATCATCATCAACAATTCTAATACCTCTACCTTAATCTCACATCCCAATCTTCCCATCCTAATCCAACACCCGCACCTTCCTATCATAATCCACCATCCCAATACTCCTCTTATCCTAATTTTCCATCTCAATTTTCTTATCCTCATCCATTAGTCATATCCTCCTATGCCAATCCACCATCCATGTCCTCCTATGGTAACCCACCACCTCAATCTTCCCATTCTAATCCAACATCCACACCTTCCTATCACAATCCACCATCCCAATATCTCTACCTTAATTTCTCATCTATGTCTTCCCACCTTAATCCAACCTCCACATATTACAATCCTAATCCTCCATCCATGTCCTCCTACGAGAATCCACCACCAATGTCCTCTTGTCCTAATCCATCATCCCAATCTTCCCATCCTAATCCATCATCTACATCTTCCTACTATTAGCCACCATCCCAATCTTCCCAACCTAATATAGCATCCAAATTATCCTATCTTAATTCATCATCTGCATCCTCTTTCATCACTCCCCCCTTCATTGCATTATATCTTAATCCTCCCTCTAATCCTAATCCACCAATCCCTAGTCCTAGTCCTCCAACCACTCCTATTCCTCCATCCAATCCCATCCACTCATTTAATCCTAATCCACAAATCCCTAATCTTATTCCTCCAACCATCCCTAATCCTCCATCCATTCCCATCACCCCACCTAATCTCATCCAAGGACTCGTGACAGAAGAGACATCCCCAAATCCACCTTTTGATGTTGTGAAACAATTCCCTCCCACTCTATCATGTACAGTCACTAGTAATGAGGCCCTCCTCCATCCTACACATATCACTTCCATTACCATTCCTAACACTATCCAAATGGTTGAGCTCGTCAAACCCATAGAATCCATTGAATCCCCATCTTCTATTACTAGATCCACCCAATCCATTAGAGACATCCAATCCACTCCTCCTGGTCCTAATATTACTAAACTTCAATCCCATGACCTTCATGAATCCTCAACCCTCCTATCTCCCCCACCTGAGGAGTCCCTCCAACAATTCTTTGTCATCATGCATCCCACACACGATGAGCTATGCAAAGGGCTTGATCCAAAGCATACAAGAATATCCCCTCCTCCAAATCCATATCCTACCATCCCATCCATTCCATCCCAAGAGAATAGTACCCCATCCATCCCATCTCACAATTCCTTTCCTCAACCAAATCCCGATCCTACCATCCTATCTACTCCATCTCAAGATCACACTAGCTTGACCGCTCCATCCCATGATCTTGTTTTCACTCAAGATCCAAACATCCCATATCATGAGCCTTTATCACTCGCTCTCCAAAATCTAGATCCTTTCATACCACCTAATCCCTCTCCCGATCCCTTATCACTCATTCCTCCCGATTAGGATGCTACTATCCCCTCGTCTCCATCTCATGATCATCCATCGCTTCCTAGCCTTGTCACCCCAACACCACTTTTATATCACCTTGGTAGAATTACACTCATCCATGGTGGCCTCCTTTTAGAAGAAAAACAAAGCATATGCACCACTCATTTCCCTCCACCTAATAATGGACTCGCATCATGCTTCCAAAATAATAAGCATCCTACCATAAATCACATGCTTGAGAACATGAACTACCAAGGAAAAGGTTTAGGCCTTCATGAGAAAGGTACTTTAGAGCCCATCCAGGTCAAAGAACATCCAGGCACACAAGGTCTTGGATATATCTCCCAAGAATCACAATCCAAAAATGTTGGTACAACCTCCAAACCTCCTAAGCAAGCCTCTTCCAAAGGAATGAGAGGCACTTCCCATAATTCTACCAAACCATTTGTCGCCATCCCCCCTCCTCCATCATATTAACTCAAACCAACTATACATCTTCCTCCTTCATCTTTTAAATCCATTTTGGGTCCTTATATCCCTCCACCAAACTTCAAACGTCCTCCATATACACAGTCTATTTTGGGTCCTTAGATCCCAAATTCACCTCCTCCATCTCACCCTATTCATCCTTTAATCCATCCACCACCTATCCCTAGTGCACAACCTAAAAATCCTAACTTCATAACTCCTAATCAGGATCAATAAAGGCACCCCTCCATGCATGCTATCTCGCATCCTCCATCAACACACCATTGTCAAAATCCTACCTCTATCACTCCATCCACGTCTTCTCCACATTATCCATCGCCTCCTACCCATCCCATTACTACTAAAAGAACTTTGGATGCCAAAGAAAAAATTCATAAATCCAAACATCCACATGAATCTAAAGCTTCTCATGTCCCCTTCAAAAGACATGTTGAAGAAAATAAAAAATCAAATCCAAAATCCAAATCAATCCAAACAACCACAATTGACCACTAAAGAAAAAATAAAAACCATGTGGATTCCCAAGAAAAAAAATACAATTCTTTCAAATGCAAAATCCATAATGACATCCAAAGTCGCTAATCCAACTAAAACTAATCATTTGCATCCTCCATCTCCTAAATCTATTTTGGGTCCCTATGTCCCAAAATTCACTATCCCAACTCCTCCATTATCGTCACATTCTCCATCCATCAACCCTCCTCTCATTTCACATCCAGAACATGTGCCAATATTGGTCTTGAACACCTTCCCCCATCACACATCCACTCCATCATTCCATCTGTACACTTTCCAACATCCCATCCATTATCCCCCATATCCCCCATCAAATTCCTTCAATCCATCCTCTCGCATAATCCATCCATTCTAATAAGGTTGTACCAACATCCAATGGTTGCTTTACACATGGGCTCTTATTACCTTATATGGAACTTGATGCTTGATTGCTTCATCCATCCCCTTTTATCGCATATCTTCCAAACCCACATATCCATATCCCTATCTTTATCCATGTTCATCCACATCCTAGTCCAAAAGCTCAAAAAGAGAAAAAGAGAAAAAAAAATAGTAAAGAGAAAATAATTCATCCAATGGTGAAAACTTGGAAAACAAGCGCCTTGGATAAGTATCATGATGAAAACCTAGAAAACAAGTGTCATGTGTAAATCCCCCATCCAATCTACTTCCACAATTGGCAGCATCTTCCACCTACGCATTCCTTTCCTCCATCTCCTACATCTACCTATCTTTCACACCCTACCCTACCCATCTCCTACACCCTACCTATCTTTCATCTAAATATCCCTTTATCCACATTAGTTAAATAATGTTACTATTATTTAATTAATACCCCTAAAGTCTTCTAATTCCCTAAGGAATTTAGTTAAATAATTAAATACCTTACCCCTTTATCCTTTTCTTCCAAGGAATTAAATAAATAACCCACTTATTTAATTCCCTTTATGTCCCATCCACACTTAATCATAATTCATCTCTTAATCCCATCATTAGGGATGGGAAACATTCCTAATCCATGATTAGGATGTGTCACATCCTCCAACTTTTGCAAGCTGGCTCCTAATCATCATTAGCCACCTAACTCTCTTCTAATCCTTCATTAACTAGTCTAATCAATCCTTTAGTCAACTCTTCCCACATCCCAATGAAATTTTTTAATTCCATTTATTCTCCCAACACCCTTAATGGAATTTTTAATTCCATTTACAATCCCCATGTCCTTTCCAATGGAATTTTAAATTCCATTTATTCATCTCATGCATTTCTCTTCCCCATAATCTCTCATAGGTCATATTAGTCACATGGGACAAGGACCTCCTTTAAGAGGACCTTGTCTTATCCACAGGGTACTTCGAATCATGTGAATTTAAAATTCATATTTATTCCCTCAACAACTTCTCCCATCCCCATGGTGACAAGAGAGGACTTTCTAAAATTCCTCACTTGTCACCATCAACCTCATATGGGGACAAGAACTTCTTTTTTGAGGAAATATTCCCCCAATCCCAAGGCACTTGCAAGTACCTCCACCTAACATGTCATTTTCCAAATCATTTGTCCTCTTCACACCTCACATTCCACATGGCGAGATGTGAGGACTTGTGAGTCCTCAACTCACCACAACCCTCCATCTTGTCCATGTTGGCTAAATCTTATTTGTCCTTTATTCTAGAGACTCTGCCTTTAAATTGGAAGACTTGGTCTCATTTTCATTATTAGAACAATTAAATAATTAGATCATTATTCACTCAAGAAACTCAAGAATTCAAGCACTCTTAGAATTCTCAAGCTTGCATCCTCCGTTATTGCAACCATATTAGCTTCCATTGCATCCACCTATCATCCTTATCACAACACCCATTTCCATTATTGCAATCCTCATCAATTCCTTTCCATTTTGCATCCACTTTTGCATTCATTTTCCATCAAAGGAGCATACAATCAAGCATCAAAAAGGGCCAACCAAATCATCTATCCAAGCAAGGTATAAAGTTCCTTTTTCTTCGTCATTTTGTTTGGATTCAACTTAGGCCAACCTTGAGTGTTTGTTTGTGTTTTCTCTTTTGCATTTCATTTTGTTTTGCATTCTAAGTAGGAAAAACACTTGCACATAGTAAAAAATTGTTGGGGTTATCGTACGAGAATGTTTCAGATTTAAAATCTAAAACTAGTAGTGCTTCAATGAATTTCATTTCTAGATCACTCCATAATCACTAAAAACTATTCCATAAATCGGAAATAGGCACAATAGTTCTCCCCCATTGATCCTTCTAAGAAAAGCACATAAAACTTAAACTAGATTCAACACCATGAACAGACAAACAAATTAACATCTAGATTTACATGGGGAAAACCCTTTCGGGTAAAACCCCACACTCCAAAAGATAGAGCCATTGTATTATTCAACAACTAAACGGTTACAATACAATATCAGGCTCATAGTCATTTCAGGAGTTACATCTTGTTCATCTGGAGAAATACAAGCAACAACATAGATCTGCAACCTTGCACTATTACAATGTCTTCACAAGACATATAGTGAAGGTTCCCTTAAGCTATTTAGCCCATTTACACAACCAACCTTTCAGCCGACACATCCTTGCGGCCACGTCAGGTTCACATATGCCCAGGTTCCGAGTGTCTTAGTGTTCACAGTTACAATGCTATGCACAAACCGCTCAAACACACACTCTTCAATACCTGAACAAGCTCACCAATCATGGATCTGTCGATCCATCGATCATTCGATCTTTTGATCATATCTCTATCGGCTTGCTCTACTTTCAGCTTCAACTTCTCAGCTTTGGCTTACTATCAATCAACATCCGGCCTCGCCTTTTGAGTCATCATCAATCGGCATTCCATCAGCCTCAGGCCGACCTCTCAACTTCCTGTCAAAATTGCATACACACCAAACGGCCATCAGGGTCTCATAATACCCCACTGACAAGCTTCACCATCTCGGGTTGCATGCACCACCCTAGAAGCTAACATCGAACCACCCTACAATCAATTCACACTTATATCAAACCCTCGAGATGCACGAACAAGCTTTCAGTCATTAGCCATTGATTTGCAACAACAATGCAAAATCAACCAATGAGATTTTGCCACATGTCGTACTGCCATTCGTCTACCGCTTTCAAATCAGTTGCCTTGAGCTCCATCGCTAACCATTTCGGGGTGAAAATCAATCGCTATCATTAAAACACTGACTGCCAGCTTTATCGGGTCCCACAAGCCACGTGAATGCCGCTCAAGGAAGTTCTGGGGCACCTAGGAGTGAATCTCCAAGATTCCCTTGATCCCGCCTGGAACCAGCTTCTAAAGCTGCCATGTGTAAGCCACTTCCGCTCTCCTCTTAGAGCACACTTGGGTCCCACCAAGCCATGTGTAAGCCAATGGAGCTCCTTCGGGGAATCTCAAGCGACACCTGCTATATTCCCCAAGGAACTCCCAAGATGCTGACAACTTTCCATGACCCACCAACATAGCATAAATGCTCGGGACCCACCATCCTTCCACTACGCACACCGCTTAACTCACTACCACACATCGAACACACAAGCAATTCCGCTTGGCCAAAACATTATCAACGGTACTTGCATCAGGATGGCGTGAAACGCTACGAACACCATCAGATCAAAGTATCCACAGTCGTCGATCAGGTTCTTCACCACTTGGTCCAACTTCAATCGCTCAACGCATATTGGCATATCGGTGGGACATAAAATGTCACCCGCCGATATGAGATCGCCTCACTGCATTGTCCCATCGGTGGAACAACACAAAGAATCCCACTGATAGCAATCGCTAGTCGATAAGAAATGCCACCAAGCCAGACCCGTCGAGCCATCACAGGAACACCACTAGGAGTCTTGTCGACTGGACAAAGTCTCAACGACAAGGAAAAGGTTGAACACATGAAGTCCCCTGAACCAAAGCGGTACAAGCTAGAAAGATTGAGGCACATATTTCCAACAATCTCCCACTTGACGAAGACTTGTTGGCTTCCTCTAGAACCTGAACACAAAGAATCTCTCCACCATGCTTCCACGCTCCAAACAAGACACCTGCAATGACATCTGAGATATCCAACAACACAGGAAATAGTTCCAACCATCCTTCACAGGAAAAAGGAACAAGCCAAGGCAAAATTGCACCAGTCTTTGGAACACAAGCATCAGATCCTTAAGATGACAAAGGGATCAGACTACCACCACTCCACTGTTCTCACCAGCCATACAGAAGCAACAATGCAACAACTTCAAAGTTCCCCGATCGTGAACACAAATGTGAAGTCATTCTCTAGAACAAGATAAACCACCAGGTAGAACAACAACTAGAAAATTGACTGCCCCCATCCAACTGATCAAAACCCACATGACTAAAAATAACACACACAGCTCATGCTAATCCATCCAATCACCCATACCTCCAAGGTATGCACATCATTAAACTCATGCCATCACGTATCCACCCATCAACTACAAAATACAAGCACCATGTGCCAACCAGTCAAGAAGACCAAACACATCCAAGAGCTCCCACTGCATGGGCAATGTCCAGATGAATGCAAAGAACTAGAATGAGCGCATTCAATGAATCTCTTCATTAGCATCCCAGCAAACAAGGCACCATCACATGTTCACCAATCATGACACATAGAAGAGCATAACCATGTAGTACCAAGGAACATCCACAATGATATGCAAACCTGCAAACCAAACATGCCCTTCTACACACACTTCTTAATGCTAGCTGTGTCCAGTATGACCTCCTTCACATCCCAAAGGGAAGCCTCTCAAAGAAGATCAAACCAGCCCATATTCTTATCTCCCACCAATTCTCAAAAGCACCAAGAGATAAACTATGCTATCCACCTTTTACTATGGATCCTCCAGAAACTTAAACAACAAAACAAGATCCATATCATGAAAGCAAGCATAAAAAACAAATCTGAAAGATATAATAGGAAAATACCTCTCAAAAGAACTTCACTTCCAAGAAGACCAAAGGGAAAAAGATGCTCCTCTAGGATATAACAACCGCCATGACTTATCCAAGAACAATCTCCTTATTGGTCTCTATTGAACTCGCATTCAACCAAGGTGCAGGCTACTCGGACTTTCAACTATAAACAGTAAAAAAAATCTCACCTGTTTCTCCATGTATCCATGAGCACCAGCAACCAATCATCTCATTCTAAACTCCAATCTGCATTACTGCAGTGAGCATGAAGTTCTCAAGCACATGACCAATGCACTCAAAACACAGAGAAACACCAGACCACTATCAAAGCTCCAAACCTAGGAATTAGGAACTTATCATGACATCATGATCTTACCATCCCCCTTAGGAGATCCCATGCTACAGGTGAACATACCAAGGTTTCAAGAGCAATGCATCATGCCAAAACTCTAATGCACAAACAAGAGTATACCATGACATAAAGCAAACAAACTCTAAACCAACATCACCTATCAAGCATCACCAACACCTCAACCAAAGACTCACAAGAGTCTTCCATGGCTCTAGGATGCTGCACATTCTCATATAGTTCCCATGCAAATGCGAAAGAGCTCTTCTATAGCAACAAGGTCTAAGAGCTCTACCAGAAACATCTGCAACACAAAAGAAGATCATTCACCACCAAGTGATGAATACACAGTTACTCCTAAAGCTCCCACTAAACGTGGCACCAAGATTTCCAAGCACCATGACCAACCATCTGCTGATCCAAAAACCTCTAGGTATAAATGACAACATGTCCATATGACAACAACGCCAAGCAATACCAAGGTCTCTAAAGCACGCAGACCACATTATCACTGTCAAAAGCTTACACTAACCAGTATATAAAGCTTTCCATGACATCATGATACACATACTATAGGTCCCCATAACTGACTATCCAGGTACCCAAACGCCATTCCTCCTCGCATCTCAAAACAACTACACCAATGCACAAGTGGCCTTAGAAAAGGCCAACTAACAGATTTGCACCACCACTGAAGAAACCTCGTGGATATAGATAGTCCACTTCCGAGTTGACTCACAAAAAACATGTAGGTAAAGCTATCCCACAACATTGCACAACTCATAGATGCAACCAGTGAAAAAAAAACCTTGCAAATCTATCATCACACTCGAAACTACACAACTAATATCTCAAAGAGAAAACCCATGTAGACAACATGACTCAAACACCAGATCAAGCTTAGATCTGATTTTCTAATCATGTCCACAACCCAAGCACCATAGTCTAGGAAACCAGAAAGAAAACACCACAAGAATGTTGAATGAAAAACACATACCAACACTCTCATGCAGAGAAGACATCGCACCTCCTCAAACATGTCGAACTGCAACTATCTCATCCAATCACACCCCAAAAGCTAGGGTCTAGAAAATAGTTTAACAACTACTCCACAAACCACAAGTTTTACTTAACCGTGCAAAACCTGCAAAACCACCGTGTTTCCAAAACACACATGCACCTCCATATTCACTGCACATCTGGATGACTCACGAGTTTGCACACAACCATCATGGCTAACCAGAATAGTGAACACACATGAATATGCATCATAGAATTTTTAGGAAAATCTATAGAAAACCCTTCAAAAGCAAAGCCATGAATCTGAAACATGTGAGTATAAGGTATAGGTAAATAGGAACTCTAGGCCTACTCCAAACCGATTCCAAAAACCACAACCATGCACACACATGCGAGAGAGTCAAGCTATTCAAAAGTTTTAGACCACCTAGATCAATTTCATAGCCTTCATGCAATCAGGGCAACATAGAAAACATGTTCAGTGCTAAGTCAAAACACCCCGCACAAGCACAATACTCCATGGTAGAACAACAACCCGAGCAACTCCATACCATTAGGGAACCTCTCACACCCCTTGCACCAGGATCATTTGTTGCCAAACTGGAGCCTCAGACTACATCGCCACAATATGATCAACTCCAAAACCTCCTATGTCTTTCATGCTGCGTGTTGAATCAAAAGAGAAGGAACTCCTACTCATCGGAAAGATCAAGCATCAGTCGATTCCTCCAGATTTCCATGCTCTGTTGCAACACAACCATAAGTAAAAACTCACACCCCTTGCACCAGGATCATTTGTTGCCAAACAGGAGCTTCGGACCACATCGCCACAATATGATCAACTCCAAATCCTCCTATGTCTTTCATGTTACGTGTTGAATCAAAAGAAAAGGAACTCCTGCTCATCAGAAAGATCAAGCATCAACCGATTCCTCCAGATTTCCTCAAGCTTGCCAGGCTCATAAATCCTCACAGGAAAAATACCCAGAACTCTGGTAACCAGGAGAAGGCTCTGATACCACTTGTTGGGGTTACCGTATGACAACGTTTTAGATTTAAAGTCTAAAACCAGTAGTGCCTCAATGAATTTAATTTCTAAATCACTCCAGAAGCACTAACAACTATGCCATAAAGCGGAAACATGCACAATAGTTCTTCCCCGTTGATCCTTCTGAGAAAAGAACATGCAAACTTAAACTAGATTCAAAACCATGAACAGACAAACAAACGAACACATAGATTTACGTGGGGAAAACCCTTTCAAGTAAAAAACCCCACACTCCAAAAGATAGAGCCATTGTATTATTCAACAGCTAAACTATTACAAAATAATATTAGGCTCATAGCCATTTCAGGAGTTACATCTTGTTCATCTAGAGAAATACAAGAAACAACATAGATCTGCAACCTTCCACTGTTACAATGTCTTCACAAGATATACAGTGAAGGTTCCCTTCAGCTCTTTAGCCCATTTGCACAGCCAACCTTTCAGCCGCATAGCCTAGCAACCACCTCAGGTTCACATCTTCCCAGGTTTCGAGTGTCTCAGTGTTTGCGGTTACAATACTCTATGCATACCGCTCAAACATAGACACTCTAATCTCTGACCAAGCTCACTGATCATGGATTTGTCGATTCACAAATTATTCGATCTAATCTCTATCGACTTTCTCTGCTTTCAGCTTTGGCTTACTATCGATCAGCATCTGGCCTCGCCTTCCGGCTCAGCATCAATCGGCATTCCATTGGCCTCAAGCTAACCTCTCAACTTTCGGTCAAAATTGCATACACACCAAATGGCCATTAGGGTCTCATAATACCCCACCGATAAGCTTCACCATCTTGGGTTGCATGCACCACCCTAGCATCTGACATTGAGCCTCCTTGCAATCAATTCACACTCATATCAAACCTTGAGACACGCGCACAATATTTTGATCACTAGCCATTGATTTGCGACAACGACGCAAAATCAACCAATGAGATTTTTCCACATGTCGTACTGCCATGCGTTTGCTGCTTGAAGATTATTCACCCTAAGCTCCATCGCTAACTATTCTGGAGCGGCAATCAACTGCTATCATTAAAACACCGACCACCAGCTTTATCGGGTCCCACAAGCCACGTGACCACCGCTCAAGGAAGTTTCGGGGCACCCAGGAGGGAATCTCCAAGATTCCCTTAAGCCTACCTGGAACTGACTTCTGAAGCTACCATGTGTGAGCCACTTTCGCTCTCCGCTTAGAGCACACTCGGGTCCCACTAAGCCACATGTAAGCCGTTGGAGCTCCTTTGAGGAATCTCAAGTGGCACCCACTATATTCCACAAGGAACTCCCGAGACACTGACAAGTGTCCACGACCCGCCAACATAGCATAAATGCTCAGGACCCACCATCCTTCCACTGTGCACACCACTTAACTCACTGCCAGGCGTCGACTACACAAGCAATTCCGCTTAGCCAAAAATTTCTCAGTGGTACTTGCATCAGGATGGCACGAAACACTTTGAACACCGTCGGATCAAACCCTCCACAACCATCGAACAGGTTCTTCGCCGCTTGGTCCAACTTCAATCCATCAACGCATATCGGCATATCGATGGGACATAAAATGTCACCCGCCGATATGAGATCGCCTCACCGCATCGGCCCATTGGTGGAACAACACAAAGACTCCCGCCGATAGCGATCTCCAGCCGATAAGAAATACCACCAAGCTAGACCCATCAAGCCATTGTTGGAACACCACCAAGAGTCCCGTCGACCGGATAGAGTCTCGGTGATAAGGAAAAGGTTGAACACATGAAGTCTCTTGAACCAAAGTGATACATCTTGTCCATCTTGGCTAAATATTATCTTTCTTATCTTTCTTTTATTCTAGAGACTCTTCCTTTAAACTAGAACAATTAAATAATTAGATCATTATTCACTCAAGCAACTCAAGCAACTCAAGCATTCAAGCATTCAAGCACTCTTAGCATTCTCAAGTTTGCATCCTCCATTATTGCAACCATATTAGCTTCCATTGCATCCACCTATCATCCTTATCACAACACCCATTTCCATTATTGCAATCCTCATCAATTGCTTTCCATTTTGCATCCACTTTTGCATTCATTTGCCATCAAAGGAGCATACAATCAAGCATCAAAAGGGCCAACCAAATCATCAATCCAAGCAAGGTATAAAGTTCCTTTTTCTTTGTTGTTTTATTTGGATTCAACTTAGGCTAATATTGAGTGTTTGTTTGTGTTTTATCTTTTGCATTTTGTTTTGTTTTGCATTGTATGTAGGAAAAACACTTGCACACAGTAAAAAATGGGATCCCGATTTGTAAAAAGCGAGATCCTATTTCGTAAAGTTATTAAATTTTTTTAAAAAGAACCTAACTTCATTTTAATAGTTTGGGATCCCAATTGAGCAGTGACAGTGACCTCCAACGACCTCCAATGACCTCTAGGTATATCATTTAACCATTTTCTTTGCATTTTTTTTCTTTTTTTGTTATTAGTGATTAATTTAGGTTTTTCTTTGCATTCTTTTCATTTTTTATTTTTTTTTCTTTTCAATTTAGACTTGCAAAAAAAATGAAACCCTCATGAGTGGAAAACAAGCATTAAACATCAAAAAAAAAAACCATAAACCCTAATCAAACAAAAAAAATGTATATATGTATATATTTTTCAAATCTAAAGTATGAAATAAAAACCCTTAATTCAGCTATTTTGAAACCATTGAAAGATGGTTTCAAAATAAATATATACATGTACATACATACATATACACATGTACATACATACATACATATATGTATGTATACATATAATTAAGAATATGTGTATGTATGTACATGTGTATATGTATGTATGTATGTATGTGTGTGTATTTATATATATGTGGATATATATATAGGTGTATGTATATATCTTTTTGTCATTGAACATTAAATACATACATATACACATGTACATACATACATCCTTAATTATATGTATACACATGTAAGTATGTGTATTTGTATATATGTAGATATGTATACAGGTATATGTATATATCTTTTTGTATGTAAGTATAAGTGTATGTATATATAACCACATCCTCAAGAAACATAAAGAAATGTCCTCATCTACTAGGTGAGAAAAAAATTAACCTTATTCTATAACAATCAAAGACACCTATTAAAGGACCTTATTTTGTCACATTCAAAATCTTGTCATTATTGGTTATTTGGACATGTAACCTAGACCAAATTCTATGAATGTGTAGTGGCTAGATAATATGAATACAAACAAATCAATAATAACATTTTCTCTACCCAATTTAACTCTAATGTTAGTGAGATGTTCTTTGACAAAGAACTATATAGGTACTTTCAACACCTAACATCTATGGTAGATAATGATTACATAATTAGAGATCCCCTAGATCTTAGATACCTTTAAATAACCCTATTTTGTACATATTATAAGGCTCTAGGAATTTGTACCTCATTGATATAGGAGCATCCATGGCATTTGGAAATCTTGTGTCAAACAAAAAAGATTTAATTTTTGTTGAGAATTTTTGAACTTTTTGTGTGAGTCAATTTTTGATTTAAATTCATGTTAATAGGTGGAAAAGGAATTATTTTATTAAATAAACTTGTTAAATTTTTCCTTGCACATTGACAAGTTGGCTTGTGGGGTGAAAAAGCAAGAAAAATAGTTTAAATTTTAATTGTAAATTATTCCAAAAGGTTATTGAGGTGTTTGATTTTTGAAATTGAGGAGTTACAACACTTCATCACGATCCCTAAAAATTAGGCACTGGAGAAGTGGGTGCCCAAGACTAATTTTTGTCTTCTTGCCTTTTTAGAAGTCAAAAGAGGGAAAGAAAATTGAAAAAGCCTATCTTTGTGAGGTTGTTGTAAGTGGGTTTTAAATGATTTTTAATTATATTTTTGAAGTTCAATTTTGTAGCTATAGGAGATGGCGTACTTGGTTGAGGAAGGAAAAAATTAGACATATGAAATAAATCTCTTGACAAAGTGGTGGAGAATCAAAAATTTATGAAACAATGAAAGAGTTTTGAAGTGGATTTTTGAAGGTAGAGGAGAGGAAGACATAAATTTCTCTAGAGAAAAAATTTGGGGTGTTTTTGCAGGTTTGGACTGATTTACAATAGTCCATGAAGGTTTCAGAACAACAAATTTTAAGATACAAAAGCTGTAGGTGGTGTTTAGTGTTGGGAGATGAATTTTATTTGCAAAAGCTCACATAGTTGAGCATAGTATTGTATTTGAATTTTTTTCCTTGCATATTTGATTTCACTAAGAATATTATTTTCTGCATATCAGTCCTTTGATGACTGAAAACTCTTGTAATTAGATTTCATTAATAAAGAAAAATTAGTGTTTCTAGTGCAAACAATTTTTTGGGTTTATATTTGCAATCTCTCTTTTCTATTTTGCAATTGTTATGAGAAAGTTAGTGAGGGTTTTGTGAGTTTAAAATACCTCACTATATTACTCATTTTTATATGCGTTTTTTATTTTATACTATATTATCCTTACTAATGATGTTATTTTTGTAAATTACCATCAAGTTGTATGGATCATTTATTTAGGATTCATATATATGGATTTGTATATGCTTGGGATGCTTTCATACTTTCCAATTATGTTCATATTTATTTCCATTGAGGTGTATAGATTATTTTTTTTTTTAAATATTGTGGCTTTCTATATTTACATGATTATGTATATATTCATCAAGTTCAATATTTTATTTATTAATTATATATTTACATATTAAAAAACACCTAGTCTCTAACATATTAATAAGGATATAGTTTTCTTATGGAGTAATCCCTCAACCTCAAGTTTATGATTTAGCTTTAAAAAGCTCACAAGTCCACCTAAAATTTGATCAAATCAATCAATTTGGAATCAAACCAATCAATATAACTTGTTGAAGATAAAATTTGAATTTAAACAAAAACCTCCCACCTTCTTAGCCAATAATTGAAACATTTTGTCTATTGGCATATGCAAGAAACGTTTCAAAGCCAAATCCAAATGGTGAAATTAGTGACCTAGAGTCAATCAAAAATTTAAGAATGGTTTCCAATTACTTAAAATTAATCCACATCTACCACATGAAGTTGGGGTCCATTATTCTAAATAAATTCATGAGTTGAAGCTAAAAGAAAACTAATGAGAAAGAAACCCTTTGAGAGAAGGGATATAGAGGATTGATTTATCTTAGGCTAGATTGATTTCATCCAAGTGTTATCTTAAATAGATATAAAAGTAAAAATTAAATTAAAAATGTCGAGAAAATAAAAATATTTTAAATAAAAGATAATTTTTTTATGTCCATGATTGTGTGTAATAAATATAATATATCTAAATAAAATATTTAATATATTTGAAAATAATTGTCTTGCACCTCTTCATATGATTAGGGTGAGGTTAATTCAATCACTTTCTCCCCCATAAAGAAATACATTTCTCCTTCCATAGGTGATTGCATTACAAATACTCTTAAAATTTTAAGTGGTGCCTTGTATCACTCTTGTAAACCCTACACCTACATTTCTCACCTCTCAAGGGTTTTATTTACCTTGTTCCCAAGAATAATGTAACTAGTTTAGGATCAATGAATCGTTTTTCCCTACACTCATGCTTAACAACCCTCAAATTTACTATGGATGATTGCCTTGATCTATATAAAATCAATCCAACTATGGTCATAGGTTATCTTTCCACTCATTTTATTCATAGACTTCAACGATGATTAGGGAAGGAATAGAAATTACCAATACTAATCAAGGATTCAATAACTATTTTAAGATCTAGCTCCAACAACTTGTCAAGATACATTTTTATATTCTCTAAATATATGAATTTCTATAAATTCAAGGGTGGACCATAGAGACTATCCTAAATTATCAAAAGTGGGCTAATTTATAGTTGTGTGCTTAATTCCTCGATCATAGAAGTTATCAAAGGAAACAGACAATATATTCATAAGTTCAAAAACATTCATAAAATGATGTTCTTGTATATGTGATGAATCAAAAATATTGACCCCCTTAAGCCATCCTATTACCCTAAACCCTAAACCGATGTCTTAAGGGGTCCTAATATGACATGTCTTAAGGGGATCAAAGAAGTTCATAAAATTTGGTGAAGCTTCCCAAGGCAACCAAATTTAACAATAATATACATTCAATATTTAGTGATTAAACTATAGACTAGAGCCTTCCCACCTTCCTCTTGTTAAGGGTGTTAAGGCCTCAAAATTTTCAAGAGAGGCTTCTCATTGAAGGGGAGGATGAAGGCTTCTCATGATAAGATCATGAAAGATTATAATATGAATGAGATTTCATGAGAGGGTGGTCAGTAGAAACAAGAGCTATCTCAATCAACTGTTCCACAAGAAAATGTTGTTCTATGAAGAAAATTTGGTTTGCTAAATGATTCAATGCCATTGCACAGTACGAGTATAATTCAAAGGCTCTACACATGTTTTCCATTACTTCATGAACACTACCTTTTTTTTCACTAACTTACAATTTCATTATTCCAAGGGTCACCCAAGCTTCAACATTTTCAGGTTCTAGCAAGTCCATTATTTGGAAGGTGTTGGATAGGACAACTAAGAGGGGGGATGAATCAGTTGTCACAAATTTTAACCTTAAATTCAATTACTAGAACTAACACATAAACTAATTAAGTGATTAACCATCAAATGCCAATGCACAAACACAATAACACCAGATTTATGTGGAAAACCCAATGAGTAAAAAACCACAGTGAGTATTAACTCACACTATAGAGAATATCAAAACCAATTACAAAAAGGCCCACTATCTTGAATAAGGCTCACTGCCTGGAATAAGGACTCATTGTCCAGAGGGATACAACCTAGATGGATCACTACCATAGAGATATAAAGAAGACAAAGAATACTTGTTACAAAGAGACAACAATCCCAATGCAACAAAGGATTCCACCACAATCACTAATCCACTTGCATGAATGACAAATTTTTCCTTTTTCTCTATATCTGAAAACTCAACATTAAGCTTTGTACTAATCAACCACACACATAGCTCACACACTTTTAGAATATCATCAAAGTTGCATCTACTCATTCACTTATCTTCCTATTTTTATTTTGTACACTTTTCATTGCTAGCACATTCTGTATTTATACCATCTCCAACTTTGAAAAGATACAAAGTCAACCATCCAACTTCAAATTCAAAATAGGTTGGCGCCAAACATCCTAGGGTGGAATTAGAATGAGGGTGACCCAAAAAAATCCTTCACAGGGACCCATAATAGATCCAACACACTTCATCAACTTTGAAGATAGTGCTTGACACATGGTTGGCTAAACCAGTACAAAACACATAGATCAATTAAGCTCGATACTTCCAAATGTTGAAACCATCTTCAATAGAACCAAGGAAACACAACTCTAGAACCATAAAGAGAAATCTAGACCAACAAAAATTCTTTCAGACCTTAACCAGAACATAAAAGACATAGTTCTCCACTATTGGAACAACATCCTCAATAGTTGACCACCTGTAACCTTCTTTATATACTATTTTCTCAATATCCTCAACATATATAGTCAACATATATAGTCAACATATACAGTCAACAACAACTAGTAGATAACTAGTTGACCGGTTGACATCAATGACAACACTTTCATTCCTCATTCCATTCTCGCAACAATCTCCCCCTTTGTCATTGATGGCAACACATGATATGAAAAACCATCAAAGACACATACCAGCTCTGAAAATACTTCTCAAGATTTTTCTTTTGCTTCTCCCCCTTAGAAGATCATCCTCTTCATTACCTACTTTCTTTTATTAGCTTTATTTCCTCTTCGCATTCTCTTTCTTTATTTTTCACATGATCTTTCTCTCCCCCTTTTACATCAATGGAATATGTTCATTGAAACTTCTTTTGACATGAAAACAAAACACTCATAATGACAACACTTAAGAACTGCTTGCTCCCCCTAAGAGGAATCCACCAAAAAAATTAGTCCAAAAAGATAGAACTATGAATCCACCAGACTGATGCATCTCTAAATGCATCTTATTTTGTAAAAGGAGGGGCAATAACCCCTAACTTATCCCAAAGATACTCAAAAGTATCTTTAGGAAGAGCCTTTGTAAATATATCTACAATCTGATCTTTTGTTGAATCATACTCAAGCTTGAATTCAGTCTCCATGATATTCTCTCAAGAAATGATACCTAATAGATATATGTTTCATTCTCGAGTGTATTACAGGATTTTTCAAAATGTTAATTGCACTTGTATTATCAGAGAAGATAGGAATAAGATCATCATACAACAATGTGATATCTTTCAATGCCTGTTCCATCCATAAAACTTGTGTACAATAGGATGTAGCAACAATATACTTAGCTTCAGTAGTAGACAAAGATATTGAATCTTATTTCTTACTCAACCATGCCACCAATATACATCTAAGAAAGAATGCACCATCACTAGTACTCTTTCTGTCATCTATACTTTTGACCCAATCTGCATCTGTATAAGCACTATGTTTAAAGACAATATTTTTAGGATACCATAATCCATAATCTGAAGTTCCCTTCAAATATATGAATATCCTTTTAACTGAAGTATCATGTGGTTCCTTCAGATCTTCTTGAAATCTTGCCACAAGATAAACCACATGCATAATATCTAGTCTAGTAGCATTCAAATATAGTAGTCCACCAATCATAGATCTATACTTGCTCTAACCAGTCTTAGGTGAATCATCATCTTTACCCAACTTACAACTAGTCACCATAGGAGTACTTACCTATTTGGAACCATCCAACCCAAATCTTTTCAACATCTCTTTCACATACTTAGATTGTGAAATGAAAATTCCTTCCTCTGATTGATTAATCTGTAGCCCAAGAAAGAAATTCATCTCACCAAACATAGACACTTCAAATTATTTATGCATCTCTTCCGCAAACATCTTGCATGTATCTTTTCATCTCCTCCAAAGATAATGTCATCAACATATATAATAACCATCAATATTATGTCATTTTCAGTCTTGAAATATAAATTATTGTCTATCATACCTTTGTTAAATCCTTGCTAACTCAAATACTGATCTAGCCTTGCATACCAGGCTCTAGGAGCTTGCTTCAATCCATATAAAGCTTTCTTAAATTTTCACACCATATCCAGTTGATCAGTTAACTAAAATCCTTTTGGTTGTTCCATGTAGACCTCTTCTTCTAGTTCACCATTCAAAATGTTGACTTGACATCCATCTGATAGACTTTGAAATCTTTATAAGCAACCAATGCTAAGAACATCCTTATAGCTTCTATTCTTGCTACCAAAGAAAAAGTATCATGAAAATCTATACCTTCTACTTGCGAGTAGCCTTTACACACAAGCCTTGCTTTGTTTTTGACAACTTTCACGTTCTCATTCAGCTTGTTTCTAAATACCCATTTTGATCCAATGATATTTTTGTCTATCGGTCTTGGGACCAATTCCCAAGTTTGATTCTTCTCAATTTGCAAAAGTTATTCTTTCATTGTTTCCTTCGAATATTCATCCTTACAGGTTTCACTTACTAACTTCGGCTCAATCTCAAAGAATAAGCACAAATTTACTTCAGCAATAGATTTGATTCTAGTTAACACACCTTTTTTCTTGTCTCCAATAATATGACTTTTTGAATGATTTCACTGTACATATTTCAGTGTCCCAGGGGACATCACTCGAGCATCTTCTTCACTTTCATTCTTATTTTCTTTCTCATATTTATCCTATTCTTCCACAACTTCTTCTATTATTGCAAAATCATGTTCATCAGACATATACCCATCAATATCCATAGAATTCTTTACTGTTTCATCAACCTTCACATTCAAGATTTCTACAATTTTCCTCAATATTTTGTTGAAACATCTGTATGCCTTGATTTTAATAGAGTATCCAATAAATATTCCTTCATCACTTCTTGCATCAAACTTACCCAAAGTTTCCTCATCTCTTCTAATATAGCATTTTCTTCCGAATACCTTGAAATATTTGACTATAGGTATTCTTCTGTGCCATAGCTCATAGGGAGTCTTTGTACTATTTTCTCTTTCCTGAACTCGATTGAATACATATACATCAGTGTGAATAGCTTATTTCTAGTAAAATTTTGATAATCCGACTTTAGTGATCATTGAACTAGCAACTTCTTGAACTGTCCTATTTTTCCTTTCAACAACTCCATTTTTTTTGAGGAGCTCTCAGAGCAGATAGTTTTCTCTTTATACCATGGACTTCACAAAACATATTGAATTCATAGGAGGTGAATTATCCACCTCTATTTTATCTCAAGCATTTAATCTTCAAATTCACTTCATTTTCAACCATAGCCCTGAATGCCTTGAATCTATCTAATGCATCTGATTTCTCTCTTAGAAATGTAACCAATGTATATCTAGAATAATCATCAATTAAAATAATAAAGTACCTTTCACCAAGTAGACTTCGCACTCTCATAGAACCACAAAGATTTGTATGAACCAAATCCAACAATCCAATACCATATTGTTCCCTTGATCTGCAATGACTTCTTTTTTTGCTTCTCGAACTAGAATTCTTGTAGATAGAATTTATAGGATTTTGAATTCTTGGTAGATCTCTCATGACCTAAAAAAATTGACCATAGCCAACTGTCATTTATCCGAGTCATAAAACATCATCCATCAACACCTTTAAGTTGATAAATATTCCCTTCAGATTTATTTCCTGTAGCAATAAATATTCCAGATCCTTTTTGGATCTCGCATTTCTCATCCTTAAACAAAACACCATATCCTTTTCTACACATTTGACCAACTCTCAATAGATTATTCCTTAAACCCTTAACATATTAAACATTGTCAATATTATGCTTGCCATAAAAACTTACTGAACCTATCCCAAAACTTTTAGCACTAGTATCATCTCCAAACATAACTAGACCTCCATCATATTTCTCAAATTTCACAAAATTACTCTTGTCACTTGTCATGTGATGTGAGCAACCACTATCAACCACCCAAAAATTATTTTCTTGTTTAGCATGTAGGGAATAGATAACTGTACCTTCATTTTCTTCTTCTCCTTCACTCTCTCTTTCTCCTTCTCCTAAAAGAGGTGAAAATAAGAAATTGCTTGAGAATAAGTTAGAATAAGTTGGAAATGGGGTGAGGTTGTGGATTTTGATGTGTTCAAAAGGTTTGCAAGGACAGGGGACGTCAAAATTATGTTATGGCATGATGCCCTAGTTGGGAAAAGAGGGGTTTTGAATGAACAAGAGAGGTTTGAGGGAGTAAAAGTGGGTAAAGTCAGGGGACAGCATAATTTGGTGGTCAATTAAGTTTTTGTAGATAGAATGAAGAGTGTTGGAAGAGGTTTTTGAGGTTGTATGAGGTCTGGATATGGGTTTTTCAATAAACCCTAGTGAAATTTGAGAAAAGTGAGGGTTTAGTGGATAGTGGGGTTAGAGGACCAATCACACCCTAAAAATTGTGGATTTTGTGGATTTGCAGACTTGTAAATGTTTCCCAATGGTGTTTTGCAATTGGAAGAGTGATTGATAGGGCGTTTCTTTGTTAAATAGACCTATTTGGGGGTCTAGGACATCGTTGAGTCCATTTCTTATTTGTATTATAAATTATAACTTGCTTTCTCCCAAGTCCATTTCCTATACAAGAAATAATATTGCAAAAATTTGACATATAAATCTTTCGACGTGTTTATATGGTGATAGATCAAGAACATAACAATTTATTTTACACTATGAGGATTATGCTATGAAATTTTTTAAAGACTATTCAAGATAAATGTGTGTATGATAATGTATCAAGAAGTTAACTACTTCATTTACTCTGAATATTATTTTTTGCAAGTGTTGTGAAGATTACGTATCCTTTGCCTAATTGAGTTGTTCCAATCAAAGGATTAAATATATTAGAATCTTTGTATGAATCATTTCATGGAATACCAATTGAAAACATGTTTTTTTCTTTTAGATAAATTTGTTTAGCATCAATCAATTAATATTCAAGATAAACCATGAAGGACAACAATGATCAATGCTAGGGCTAACCAATTAATAAGTATACACGTCAATAAGTCAAGCATCTACATGTGAATAAGGGAAGCACAAGTAGTCAAAAACATGTAAGCCTTGAAGTATACACATGAATACATAGTATACACAAATAAATACAAATTATATGCACAAATACAAGGTATACGCATGAAAACACATAAGTCGCAAAGTATACATTGGAACACACATAAGTCACAAAGTATACATGTAAGTTGTAAAGTATACACTTGAATACACATAACTCATATCTATTGAACCATGAATTTATAATGCAAATATGGACACCATCAATAAAAAATATTTGTATTAACCAAATAACCGTGTAGGCATACATCAATATATGTCGATATAAGTATAACATATAGGTACAAAATAGCAATATAGGCTTATGAGAATGTCATATAGGCATACAATGTCAAATATATCCAATACAAAATATGTACAAAACTGCCATGTAGGCATGTACAACAAAGGGCTTTGGAATCAAAATTCATTGTTCCCCATGCTCTTGAAATAAACTCTTTCCCTTTGCTTTTTGATTGGATGGTGATACATTTGTCACTCATTTATGTTGTGCTCGAGGAGTGCTCCTGCTGCTCCTCCTAGTGTTTAGTTCTTGGTGAAGTTTTATCTATTACAATAAGAAGTAAAGACATTAATATATAGAAATCACATTATATAAAATTATATATTTAACAAAATAATCACTTATCACCATCTAATGATCACTCTCCACAAGGGAAATATTTACATGCCCAGGCTGAAGCATGTTGAAGCCCTGTATAAACCATCCAAATAGAAATTAAACCATGAATCAATAATGGTTTGGTTTTTCACTAACTAACATCTATAACAATGAATGTAAATTGACATTTAGTAATTTTCCTCATAACTCCCCTGTTAGAGCCATCGAGGATTCTATAGCAGATGAAACACCGATCTCCATTGTCCTCGTCACATTCAAAGGTGTTTCTGCTTGCAACAGCTAAAAATAAAACAAAAAATTATTCAATCACAAAAAATGCAATAGCGATCCACGTCATGACTTATAATGTATGAGATAATGAACAAAATTTTGAGTACTTATTAAACTACATATATTTCTGACTATCATTGGTGCAAGAGCACCTTGTCCTCAAAATACATCCAAAAGGCAAATTTGTGAAAATTGAACTTTCAAATGTAAATGTACTTGATGTATTTAAAAGTCTCAAATAGGTTCTATGAGGTCAAAATATCAAGAGTGCAAAAATTTCAAAGATACATAGAAGATGGGAGAAAGAAAGATTTGGAAAATGCTAAAAGTTGCCAAAATTATAAATACAACAAAAAGTAAAAAAATAGAAGATCAAGAGTCATGAGGGAAAAAGAAAGGATGTGATCAGTGAAAGAAGTTAAAAATATGGGGAAACTTCTTTAAAATTCTTGTAAAGTTTGATCAAAAATCAATCAATTGTATTCTTGAAGAGATATTACTAAATGAAGCTCCTTGTTTTTAAATTCCAGAGTTTTCCTTCATTGTTTCTCCAGTTGCATAGTTCGTACAGTAGTTTTGGGTCTTGTATTTCATTGTTTCAAGTAGTATAGAGAGTTAGCTTTAACTTACATCCACTTTGAGGAGAATCTATTGAATATATTCCTTGTTTGAGTCAACTTTCTTAAACTCGATCTGTTATGCTCAATATTGAGGTTTTGAGAGTATGTTGAGTAAATGACCTCTACTCCACCAAGATAGGCCTTGTAGATCAGTGGAGTAGATGTAGATAGGTTTTTTTAAGTTTTATTTGTGTTGATTTGTGTAGGGATAAAAGAGAATGCAATATATTTGAGTTTGATTGCTACTCCAAGAGAAAATACAGAGTTTTCCTTCAAGAATTTGATGGCTACAAGTGAACATTTGATGAAAGTGTATTCTAAGAGGCTGAGATATGAATTCTAAAGCATAAGAAGACTTATTCAAAGGATTTTGAATTAGTTTCCAAGTGGCGGGAGGTATGGAATATGGTAATCCAATAAACCCTCATTTGTAGGGCTTACTTTGAGCACAAAATTAGGGTTTTGTAGGCAGCATTTAAATAAGCCTTTCAATCCTTAAAAATAATAAATCCTAAGTTTTGTGACATGGACTAAGACTATTTCAAGTCAATTGGTGATTAGGTAATGATTTAAGGATACCTCCTTTGTTATTTCGGCCTAATTGGAGGCTCATTTCAGTGTTCAATCTAGCTTTCTAATGTTTGTTCCAAAAATAAGTATTGTTGCTTTTGAAGTATGTTTTAAGGGACTAAAATGGGTCTCAAAATTTGTGATGAGTTTATGTTGACATAAAAAAATCAAAAGAGTAATCACCCAATATAAGGGTTTGATGACCTACAAGGTTTAAGGTGTTTTGGTTGTTAAAATGGTGAATCTAATGAAAATAGTGATTTAAATGTTAGAGTTGGATTTAAATCTGCTTTTTTGATGTTGTAAATGGTTTCTAAGTGTTTGGAAAGGGTTTGAAGGAAAATATGTTATCTTTGGGAGATTAAGCAAGGTTGATTCCTATGTGCAAGAATGGAGTCTATACTACAGTGTTATGAAATTTGTTGGTTTAAAGTTTTGTGAATGTAAACTGGTTTGTTTTCAATCTAAATATGAGGATTATAGTAATTTAAAGTTCTGGTAATAGGTAAAAGAAAGACTGAGAGAGTAGTGGTCTTTTTTCCTTGAGATTCAAGTTTTCAAGAATGGGAATTTGGTGAGTAGTGTGAGTTGTGGATTGTTTCATAGTTTAAATTGATTAGGTACAGTCAATTGATTGTTGGTTTGATGAGTTGGCTTGTTGACAACATTGTTGGCTCAATGAAATTGATAGATTTTGTTGAATGAAAAATGAATTTTTGATGGAATTGTGAAAGCGATCTTCTCAATTTTTGTTAGGTCAGAATTACCCAGATGAATTGATGGTGTTTGATTGATGCTCTTGCATCAATCATGCTTACTATTTTCCCTATAGTTATCTTGTTTGAAAGCATGTATTTTTAGGCTTTTACCCATACCAACAAGTCGATGAACCTTTTGATTAAGTACTTTCATAGACATGTACAATAACTATGGTGGCATAGAGAAGGTAGTGAACTATTTGAAAAAAATGCCTCAAAGAAATGGGGTCTCATGGTGATGGAATGCCATTACAAACAAATGCACATCATGGAATTCCATCACAATAAGACCGCATTTCTTTCGGGCATTTTTTCAAACAATTCATTTCCTTCTCTATGGTATTATTGCTTACTATTATGCTTTGATAAAAAAAATTCCAACCGTCCATAGTTTGTTGGAAAGCACCTATTTTAGGCTTTTAGCCATAACAGGAAGGAAGTGAGTAGTTTGATAAAATGCTTTGGTACATATGTATGGAAAATGTGGTATCATTTTTTCAAACTACTAATTGAATTGTCTATGCTATTTCTTATTATTATGGTTTGATAGATTTTTTCCAAGCATCCATAGTTTGTTTGAAAGCACCTTTTTTAATATTTTAGCCATACTAGTGAGGAAATGAATTATTTGATAAAATTCTTTGGTAGACATGTATGGAAAATGTAGTAGCATAGAAAAGGCGGTGAAGTAATGCTTTGAGTTTGAATGATGTGCAATGCAACGTAATCAATGATATGAATATAAACTACACAAATCTATTAAGTACAATTCATTTGTTAAACTCTTTATTCTATTACCTGTGTGTGGGTTTGAGTAAATCCATTGGCACTAGGAGGTGTTCCCTCAAAACGTCCAATATTATCCTATTCAACATCCAAAATCACATATTAAAATACCATTCATAAAACAATGCTATTATCATGTAATAAATTTATAATTGTTTAATAGTTACATACCTCACTGATAGGTGTAGTGCAGAAATAAGTAGGTGTGGGGATGGTGTATCCAGTCTCAACACTGTGACCTTGCAATTTTATTAAAATCATAAAACTAAACTAGTTAATCTTGCATTTCAAAATTGAAATTTAATAAATTCAATTCAATGAACATGCTAACTTTTACTTGAGAATCAATACCATGGGTCAAATGCAAAATTCTTGCTGCCCTTTCCATCTCCATAGTTGTAGAGGGATCCTGTGTAGCAACCTCCTGAGTGGCAGTGGGGTCATATGAACAACTCACCTCGCAAGATTGACACACATGGGATCAAAGCCCACCACTTGAAGACTCCTCTAGATGGCACTGTGGAAGAGGGATAGCATGTTGGATGACACTCTGGGTCAAAGAGTTGATGGCTTACAAATTCTCTACGTTGGCACTCTCCTTCACGATGAAAGCAATGATGATGTGCTCATGAGGCGGCCTAGAGAGAGGTCATCTCCCTTACCATAGGGGATCTTGTTGTACACCACGTCTATCTTGATCTGACCCCCCACCTCTCCCCTGTAAGTCCCTCATATCAAAATAATTTGGGATTTTGTTCAAGATGAACTCAACGTATAGTTTCCTAAGGAAATATTGCAGGACTTCACAATTTTTGCATGGTGGGTCATCAAAAAATATGTACCACCTATCCCAAAAATATTTCCTAATCTCTTGGTGGTGGCACCAATGAATAGGAAAACTCTTCGCATTGAGGGAGAGATTTGCATTTGACCATGGGTCAGTGAATAATGCACACAAATCACCTTTTGTAATTTTTAAATCTTTTACCTCTTTGCATGATAATTTATCTTAGTAAAAATCCTTAGCCGCCTTCCTCCTATCCTGCAAACCAGTTTTTTTTTGCTAATTGAATCTACATGTTTTAAAATTTCATTAAATGAAGTTCCTAAGGTCATTCTTTCCATGGTTGAACCATTTGGATTGTTCAACCTCCTAATTAAATCCTCAAAAAAAAATTATTGTTCTCTATTTCCCTCACTAAGTTTTGCTAAGTGCTAGGAGGGTGTCAAGGGATTGGTGGAGGAGATTGAGGTTCTAGTTGATTAACTTGAGGATTTTTTTGTTCTTGTTCTTATTGGGATTGTCCAGGATTTTCTTCCTCTTGATGTTGTGCTTCTTGAGGATTTTGAGGAGGGTTTGTAGGTTGATTAAAAACTCTTACAAATTCAAAAAATAAATATAAAAAACAACCTAAAACTAACAAATTCAAAACAAACAAAAAAAAAATCCTTACCTCTCACACCCGCTCATTGACACGGTAGCATCCTTGCAATGAAATAGCAACCGTTGATGAATAATTTTGTAAAATACCTCCTCCCAGAATGCAACCACAGAAAATGGGGGTTTTGGTCACGTGAAAGAGAAAAAACACAATCGAATGCAAGAATGAATTTGATTTTCCTTTTTTTTGGCTTTTAATCAGTCACAATGTGAGCGCGTTATAACGTGCTTATGTTATGCGCTTGTTGTGGCCGAGCCTTAGGCTTAGAACAACAAGCCATAGCATGCTCTCATTATGAGTTTTCAAAACTTTTTAAAAAATTTGTCCACAAATTGGCTTCCCATCTCCATGCACCCACCCATACTATGTAGTGTATAATATATAGTATATATTAAACATATTAAATACAATATATAATATATACTATACTATACAAAATATATGTAGTAGGGTAAGTGCACCAATCTGTGACACAATTTAGGTGTCAAATTGAAAAAATGATAAAAAAAACCCTGAAATAAGGCCTTTGGCACACACCAAATTTGGCGTGGCCAAATGTCTTTTTAGACATAAAATGCAAAAGTCGGGTTTGCAACCCTCATTTTGTCTTCAACCCACGGCTTGAGAAGGAAGATTTTAGGTCTACAACTCGTGCTCACCAAATCTCCTCCATTGTTTGCATCCTTAGCTTGCCATTTTCCATGAGGATGTCGCCAACACATCGGAGAGGTTGAAGATTGCAAAGAGGTGTGTATTTGTATTCTATTTATTTCAAATTTGATTTGGAATGCAACTTTAAATATATTTTTATAATAAAACTTTGTTCTAATTCTCAGGGAATGAATCTCCACCTCAAAACATTGAGAATTCACAATCACCCCCCCATCAAGAGCCTCCTATACAAGAACAACCTGAAACCCCTCCATTAATTCATAGGCATCCTCAAGGAACACGAGAAAATATTCAAAATCAAATTGAAAACAATAAAAAAGACATTCAAGAATCAATTGCAAGATTAACCAAGCATGCCGAAACCCACCCTTATGGGAGAGGGATTGTTGAATCATTGAAGTCAATTTTAACTCATGTAGGAGAAATGAGTGAGCAAATTAATTTTTGGTCAACTAAGAGAGATGAGATGAGGCAATTTTATGCTAATGGTTTGTCATATGCAAATGTCAAAAAACTAAAAATTAGCAAATTCAAGTTGTGTGCGCTATTTAAAGACCCAAAAACCAATGAACCTTTGTCCCATGCATGCAGGAGGTTCCCCATCCATTGGTGCCACCATGATTTATTTAGAAACAAATTTTGGGAGCAGTGGTGGATGGCATTTGACCAACCTCCATGAAATAACCATGAGGTGCCGCAATAATTTTTGAGCAAACTCTATTGCGAGTTTGTCTTCAATAAAATGCCAAACTATTTTGACATCTTAGACTTTCAGGGTAGAGGTGGGGGCTCCACACACGATAGACCTGTTGCACGACGTAATCCACAATTGGCACCAAGAGCCTTGGGCAAACCCATGATGGAGCATGTCGTTGTTCCTTCCATTGTTAAGGATAGTGTAGAGGTGGACACAATAAAGTCAATTGGCTCACTCATCCAGACCATTTTACAGTGTGTGAGTCCTCTAGTAGAGCCTAGTGTGGAGGACACGTGTAGGCCCTAAGCCCCACCCCACCATTGTGGCGTTTGTGGTGTTGTTTGCATGTATGATTATTAGGGTGCTCATGATGCAGCTACATAGCCTATGTCAGTTACAGAGGCGATGGCTTTCACAAATGATATTTTGAATGATACATTCGGCATTGACACTCAAGTAAAATTTAGCAAGTTATTTTAATGTTGTTTATTAAAATATATTTTGAAATTTAAGAATAACTAAATTAGTAGAATTTCGATATGATGAAATTTCAGGGTCACACTATTCATGAGGGATGCTCTATTCCTACAGACCCTTATACATTCTCGATGATGAGTCCACAGGTATGCAACTAGTATTAAAGATATTATTATTGCATTTGAACAGTTTAATGTTATATTTGAATGTTTGTCTCATAACATGCTTCGTATTTCAAATAGTTTCCTGGTGCACCTTCTTCCTCCACACCTCGTGATTCATATCCTCAAACAACGTACACTCAAGTAGCCTTTATTCATTAATAGGGTTGTAAATCTATGTTAGCTAGTTTTCATAATTTTGCGTATATACAAATCTAAAAAATTGATGAGAAACACAAACATTGCATTCAAGTATTCCTTGATCGTGTCACATTATGTTCTCCTATATCAACATGATACCTGAGATATTGTTTCATTTGTAGCTATTGACAAGAGATAGCCCTGGTGATGTTGGTGGCATGATGGACCATAGAGATACTACAACAATAGCCAGTTCTTATCCATTGAGAGAGGTATGGAATAGATTAGTCGATTTGACATTATATTTTCTCTTTTATGGTCTATTATAGAAAATTTTCACATTAATTTTATGTAGTTTAATTTATATCTTCATGGTTGCTACAGGTGGTTGTCACTCTAGATCATGGACATGGTGATGCTTTAAATGTGCATGATGACTATATGTATGCGGTAAGTGATTATATTTTGTTATATGCCATTCCATAATTCAATTTCTATGTTTTCACACCTTTACTTTTAATTGTATCAGTTGAAGGTCCAGAGTGAAGAGAGGAGGAGTAGCAGGCGTGTTCAAAAGACAAGACAAGCAACAGTCACTCCATCCAGCCGAATTTCGAAGGCAGCACGGGATCTATTTCCTTCCCCTAGAGGGAAATGACAATGTATTAGTGTTTGTTGTATGCCTATGTGGCATTTTAAACAATATTTTTTGTACTATTGATATATATACATGATATTTTATGTCCAAATGGCTCCTTTGTACTAAGCCTATATGGTTTTTTTGGATATATTTATATACTTTTATCAATATATATCATTGTATAGCCTTTCGGATTTTTGATTAAAGAAACTCTTATTTTTCTACTGCCATTCTTGAATGATGTTATCATGTGTATCGTGTAATTTGTATGCTTGAATGTTGTAGGCATGGATTTTATTTACATCTAATGCTTAATTAATTACTGTCGAATGCTCAATAAGCCCCATCTAAAGCGTATTGTATAAATAAGCTCCATTCGTGGTGGTTTGTATCCTTTGGAATGCTTCAATTACTTGTGCCTCACCAATGCAGAGGCAAGGAGGCTCAAACCCAATCAGTCTGACAACTTGCCTTCAAGGGGATCCTAACAAGATTAATACAACCTATTTTGAGCAATCTACATAACCTCAAAGCCCCATAAAACCAAACTCTTCATTCAACACCTTACCCAACAATCCACCCTTGTAGCACTCTGATGTAGAGCCAAGGTGGAGAAGACTCACAACAATGGAAATGGCAATTCTCAATCAAGAACTCTTCTTCATAATGATTCAGCCTAATAGGCATCAACCCACCCTCAAGGGTCTCAACTCCTCAACCTTGCAAATGAACAAGACTCCACAAAGTCCCTACAAAGACCATCAACATTCATACAATGACAATTGAATCAATTGATAACAATCCCTAAGTTAGATTAATCAAGGTTTCCAAAACTCACATTTGTGATTGGTTATTCTTGTAGTACTCAAAACTCAGTTTTAGCCAAATTTCTCCCAACCTTTCCAAAACACTAGAAAATTACAAGATGGATTGAGATACCCTTTTCAAGGCTACACAACATACCAAATAATCAGTGGTCTCTCTTTTGGACCAACATAGACTTTCAGCACACCTACTTCAATTTTGGCTTCACAATTAGCCCTTTTTTTCCAAAGGGACCACCCTTCCAACTTTAGGTATCTATCCAAATGCCTTAGAAAGTCTTATTTCATGGTGCCAAACCTCAAATTTTGTCATTATTTTGTGTCTACAGAGCCTGTAACTCACAAAACCCAAGAAACCCTCCTAAACCTTCACAAAATCAAGGGTTTTAAAGAAACATACAACTCCAGACCTCTCTCAACACTTCCAAAGCCCCAAAAACCTCAAAATAATTCTGCACAGACTCATCAAAACCTCACATAACCATTACAGGCATTAATTCTTAAAAACCTCTCTTTGGTTCCTCACTTCCATGTTGGAAAACCCTTGTTTAGTCTTAGAACAGTCACAAAAACACCACATAATTATGACTCCTTATTCCAAAATGAGTTGAAACATTTATTATAACATTTTTTCAATCAATCCACTAAGATATAGTAGCAAAAAATAGGTGGATTTATTGTTACATCACAAATTTCCCCTCAAACCCTTGATTCAGCAACACTGGGACAATCACTGTTTGTGTTGGTTCTCTCTACAAACAAAGAGTTAAGACACCGAATAAAAAATAAATGAATTAGAAAATATATAGACACATCCTCTGAAATTCTTAGACCATAAAGAACCTGTATGTTCCCGTACAACACTCAAAAACATCAAGAAAATAGTATTTTTCTAGAAAATTGCTCAAAACTGTGGTGTTTATTGTGTAAAATTGTTACAAAGCTTCTTCCACTCTCTCATTCAAGCCTTGGTAAGGATTTTTAAAGAATTTTCCAACAACCATCTTCTCCCCAACTCCCATAAACAACCTTGGGATTAGTTGGTCCCTTAATTACATTTGTTTGTGTTAAAGTTGCTTTGTTAGCATTTTACAACTTATATGATTTCTAATTGACTTCTAAGACAAACACCCTTTATTTGCATTACGCTTGATCTCTCAAAGCTTATTAGACAAAATAAACCTAAATACATTAACATTTCCCTATTGATGTATTCAAATAAAAAAATTGATGATGTGGTGTAGGTGCTCCTACACCAAACTCAAAACCCGGTCCAAGCCTAATTTCTCCCAACCTTTCCAAAACACCTGACCATTTAAAGGTGGATTAAGATACCCTTTTCAGGGTTATACAACATATGCCAAAACCAATAGTAACTCTTTTGGACCAACATGAACTTTCAATACACCTCCCTCGCTCTAGGCTTCACAATTAGGCCTAATTTCCAAAGGAACCCCCTCACAAACTCACCTCCAAACCAAGGAAACTTGAAATAGTCTTAGGTATGCTCACCAAACTCAAGATTCTACCATTTTAAGATCCCCAAGAACTTGTTATATTCCTCTACTCACAAACTATCCTAAACCTTCACAAAAACAAGGGTTTTAAAGAAACTCATAACTCCAAACCTCCCCCAATCCGTCCAAAGGTCCAAACACCCCACAATACCTCTGCCCTAACTTAAAAGACACTCACAATCCCATTCCTTTCAATATTTCTCAGATTCAGTACTTGAGTTCCTTACTTTCATGGTGGAAACACCCCTGAACAGCATTAGAACTTCACACCCTAGTGAGTTTATTCATTCTCTTGGCCTCCAAAGCATTCATACACCAAACTAATCATGGTACAGGCCAATCCATTGAGAAAAAGGGTCAGAATAGTAGGTGGATTGGCTAATGTGTCATGGTGTTGCCCTCAAAACCCCTAACACAGAAAACAGAGCAATAACCAAGTTTGTTGATCCCACACACACCAACGGTGGATTTAAACCTTCAGAATAGATGCAAAGAGAGTAAAAACATATGCAATCAAGTATCCAAATCCTCAAGTCATGATAGACTTGTATGGGCCTGTGCAAGGCAAAGAAAATTCAAGAAAACAAAGAAAACCAGTGATCAACATTTTCAAGTATATTTTCTTATTAGAAACTGAACAAAATCAACCCTTAACTCAAGGTATTACATCAATATATATTGATACCACCTTCCAACTACCCCTTGAGCTGATCAACCACCATAACCACCCTTTGTTAGACTTCTAAGATGGCAATTTGCCAATTTTGCTCTTAATTACCATTCATTCACAACTTGATTTTGCAAATACCACCTAACTGACCTATTAAGCCTTTTAAATACAATTGCAAGGTATTTACATAGGATATAGAAATATAGAGAGAAAATACAATAAATATTTTAACTAATGAATCATAAAAAATGGATTTTTGTAGTTTTTATTCATGTCATTGATTACATTGCATTGCACATCTTTCAAAGTCAAAGCATTACTTCACTTTGCATAACTAATAAGTAGATGCTGATAGATGCCAAAAATTTAATTACAATATAGTTTGAACAAAGTCAACCTAAGCAGTTATGCAATTTCTTCACATTGCATAACTAATAACTAGGAGCAGTTGTTAATTGCATCTTCTTATCATGGCATTCTATGAGACCAAATTTCTTTGAGATATTTTTTCAAATAGTTCCTTCCCTTGTCTATGTTACCACATTTTTCATACATGTCTACCAAAGCATCTTCTCAAACAGTTCACTGCCTTGTTGCTATGGCTAAAAGCCTAAAACAAGTGATTTTGAACAAGCTATGGATGCTTCAAAAAATATATCAAAAGCATAATAGTAAGCAATAACATAGACAAGGCAGTGAACTGTTTGAAAAAATGCATCAAAAAAATTCCTTTGAAATGATAAATTTAGTTGTGTTTTCACTCTTCTTTAACATTGTATATCTGCTCCTTTTTATAACAAGAGATAAAAACTATCTTTTTTGAAATTGAAAGGCATTTCCATAGCATAGAGATATAGAGAGCAAATAAAATAAAGAGTTTAACTAATGAAATGTAGAAAATAGATTTTTGTAGTTTATATTCATGCATTGCACATCTTTCAAACTCAAAGCATCACTTCACATTGCATAACGAATAACTAGATGTTGATAGATGATAAAATTTCAATTACAATATAGCTTTTTACAAAGTCAACCTAAGTAGTTATGCAATTACTTCACATTGCATAGCTAATAACTAGGAGTAGCTGCCAATTGCTTTAGCTTGTCATGGCATTCCATGAGACCAAATTTCTTTGAGGCATTTTTTCAAATAGTTCATTCCTTTGTCTATGCTACGACATTTTTCATATATTTCTACCAAAGCATTTTATCAAATAGTTCATTGCCTTCTTGCTATGGCTAAAAGCCTAAAACAGATGCTTTCAAACAAGCTATGGATGCTTGGAAAATATCTATGAAAGCATAATAGTAAGCAATAGCATAGACAAGCCATTGAACTTTTTGAAAAAATGCCTCAAAAAAAAGTGGTCTCATGGTGATGGAATGCCATGACAAGCCATAGACAAGGTAGTGAATTGTTTGAAAATATGCCTCAACTACTTGCATTTGACAACTTTTTCTTCGAGTGAAAATTCGCCACCATAGGAAAAAGCCTCTGAGATAGCGAAAAAAAAGCAAGGTTATTGTAGAGGGGCCCAACATGATCCCATAGGATCAGACAAGAAGTTTCTAAGAATCACGATGTCTGAGTAATAGCATGCTAAAGTTCGTAGCCATTTTGCACTTTGGACCCTTAAGGGATCGATCCGGTTGAACGTAGCTCGAAGCGATTCCACATGTTTAGGTGCGAAAGAGGACCATGCCTAGCATAAACATACCTATTTGGATGCATTGGAATAGTCTGTTTGGTCACACGAGCTGTAGAACAAAAGTTGCACCACTTTGCAACTTTCAACTACTTGCATTTGATAACTTTTTCCCCGAGTGAAAATTCGCCAGCACAGGAAAATGCCTTCGAAATAGAAAAAATCGAGAGAGTTTATTGTAGATGGGCCCAACGTGATCTTGTAGAATTAGACAAGAAGTTTCTAAGCATCACGGTGTCCGAGTAATAGCATGTTGAATTTTGCAGCCATTTTTCACTTTCGACCCTTAAGGGATCGATCTGGTTGAACGTAGCTCAGAGCGATTCCACGTGTTTAGGTGCAAAAGAGGACTATGCCTAGTGTAAATGTACCCACCCAGATGCTTTGGAATAGTTGGTTTGGTCACATGAGCTGCAGAACGAAAGTTGCACCACTTTGCAACTTTCAACTACTTGCATTTGACAACTTTTTCCTCGAGTGAAAATTCGCCACCATAGGAAAAATCCTCCAAGATAGCAATAACCGAGAAAGGTTATTGTAGAGGGGCCCAACATGATCCCATAGGATCATACGATAAGTTTCTAAGCATCATAGTGTCCGAGTAATAGCATGCTAAAGTTCGAAGCCATTTTGCACTTTGGACCCTTAAGGGATCGATCTGGTTGAATGTAGCTCAGAGCAATTCTGCATGTTTGGGTGCAAAAGAGGATCATGCCTATCGTAAACGTACCCACCCGAATGTGTTGGAACAATCCGTTTGGTCACACAAGTTGCAGAACGAAATTTGCACCACTTTGCAACTTTCAACTACTTGCATTTGGCAACTTTTTCCCCCAGTGAAAATTCGCTAGCACAGGAAAATGCCTCCGAGATAGCAAAAACCAAGAGAGGTTATTGCAGATGGCCCAACATGATCTTGTAGGATCAAACAAGAATTTTCTAAGCATTATGGTATCCAAGTAATAGTATGTTGAATTTCGCAGCCATTTTGCACTTTGGACCCTTAAGAGATCAATCTAGTTGAATGTAGCTCAGAGCGATTCTGCATGTTTGGGTGCAAAAGAGGACTGTGCCTAGCATAAATGTACCCACCTAGATGCATTGGAACAGTCTATTTGGTCACATGAGCTACATAATGAAAGTTGTACCACTTTGCAACTTTCAACTACTTGCTTTTGACAACTCTTTCCCCGAGTGAAAATTCACCAGCATAGAAAAATGCCTTCGAAATAGAAAAAATCGAGAGAGGTTATTGTAGATGGGCCCAACATGATCTTGTAGGATCAGACAAGAATTTTCTAAGCATCACGGTGTCTGGTTAATAACATGCTGAATTTCGCAGCCATTTTGCACTTTGGACCCTTAAGGGATCTATCCGGTTGAACATAGCTCGAAGTGATTCCACATGTTTAGGTGTAAAAGAGGACCATGCCTAGCGTAAACGTACCCACCCGGATGTGTTGGAATAGTTGGTTTGGTCACATGAGCTGCAGAATGAAATTTGCACCACTTTGCAACTTTCAACTACTTGCATTTGACAATTCTTTCCCCGAGTGAAAATTTTCCACCACAGGAAAATGCCTCTGAGATAGCAATAACCGAGAGAGGTTATTGTAGAGGGGTCCAACATGATCTCGTAGGTTCAGATAGAGATTTCATAATCACCATGGCTTACGAGTAATACCCTATCAAATATTGTTTCCCTTTTGCACTTTGCACCCTTAAGGGATCGAGTCGGTTGAACCATAGTAGTTGTTTTGTTGAATGTCATACCCTAAGGTATTTAAAGATGATCTAGGTTGCATCAATTTCTTTCAGGCATACGCTGCCCCTACCTTGTCAACCCTAAGAAATATGATTTTAAAGGTACTCTCAATGTTAGGAGTAACGTATAATGAACCATACCCAAGCCCTTGATATTTTTGTCATTTCTCTAGAAAAATGGGTTATCTTATTCCTTGTTGATGTAGACCAAGGCTACCATGTCATGTGAATCCCCCATGTTCTTAATGACTTGGAAACCCTTACCACATTGATCTTTTGGTAGGGTTGCTTTCTCTTTCTCTTTCTCATATTGGTACAACAATTTGGAGATGTCTTCCTCTATAACCTCTTTGTTTAGCTCTCCCCACTTGGAGAAAACCATGGGTTCAAATTTGATGATAGAAGAGGATTTTTTCTATGTGTTATGGTTTTCCATATGTCTTAGGAGAAGATGGGAGTTGTCTCATATTTGGACCTTGATATTTGGAAAGGATTTATGTGAGGTGGATGATGAGGCTAAAGTGGATGGATCAATATAGGATGATGAATGTGAGGCAATATCATTGTTAGGCACTTGGAGTAGTTTTTGATATTTTTCTTCAAAGTTATGATAATAATGGAAAGGCCAAGGGTGAAGGGCACACAATCAACTAAGAGGGGGGATGAATTGGTAGATCCAAACAATTACAATTGTTAGTATATGTTCAATCCTTTAGGGTCAAAACAACCTCTTCTTTTAAAATTTGTAAGAGGTTAGTCTCTAATGCCTTGAATGAGTCAAATTCACATGCATGAGTAGTTTGTTTTGTTATTATTGAATTTAATAAAGATTGAGTTGAGACGTTAGGGTTTTGTTACCTCTTAGGTCTCTTCTACCAGTTTTTCAAGCTTTCAAATGGAAGACTACAAAGAAGTTAATGTCAGTTCTCACAGGAGTGAAGTGATGGCATATGACAATTAATTGGAAAAAGATAGCAGCAACATATCAAATCATCAAGAGATAACACAGATTCAAGAAACCCTAGATGTTCAGATAGAGAGACCATTCAAGATTTCAAGGAAGATCACTGCTAACAATTGGTTAGGGTATTTGAAAGTCCATCAGAAGGTTTCTTGAATGAGGTTAGATAGTCTTTAGATGAATATAATATTTTCTTTTGTGGCTTTTGGGATAGATAATCTGGTGTTTCTTGCTAGTCTTCTGCACTTTCAAGGAATAAAACTAGAGCCAAGGATTAATAAACCATGGTCATCATTTAGCGATGAGGGTGCAGTAGTAAATGATTTAGTTTCTATAAGTGGTAATGAAGATGATGCCCTTTTTCGATATCCTTTCTTTGAGGTCGGTCACTTCCTTATTATGAGGGTATTGAAAAGATCCAATTTAGGAGAGCTGGAATTGGATAGGAAACAAACAAATGTACAGTCAATTGACAGTGTCAAGGGAAGTGAGGTATGAAGACACTCATCATTTCATCAAAGGACAATAGATTTAAAGGAAGGTTATTCATTAAGACAAGCATCATGAATGTATGAACACAAGGGAACTGTGAAGGGTCACTGTACATGGAAATGTGCAAATGAAAAAGGACATATTAGAAATGAGTAGTGATTAGTTGTTAAGTATAGTGAGTGTATGATTATAAAGTGCTTGACAATCAAATTCACTCACCATAGTCAATGTCCTATGACTGTCAAGTCTATGTCAATCAATGTCTCAAGACTCCAAGAGCTATGGTTGTGTATGCAACAATAGGTCCTTATGAATGTGGATTCTTCAATTAACTCTTTAAATGTAAACCATGAATCATTACAACTAATTTTAAATTTAATATACACATTTGCATGTATTAATTTCTCATGATTTTAATATATCAAAAAATACAGTAAGTCAATGACAAATATTACAATAGCGATGGAAGAACATCTTGAAATCTTCCCATTTGTCAATAATTGTAGCAATATATGCAGGTAAATAATCCTCCCATTTACAACATAAATCATGAAATATATTGTACTTGAGAAAAGGACAAAAGGAGTTGCTGTCCAGTTTTGTTTTTCCATTCCACCTCAGCTAGACCAACTATTTGCATTCCAAAATGGTTCAAAACATGTACATCCCCTGCTCCCTATGAAACACATGGGTAGTAGCCTCTTTGTCGTTGTGTAGTATCATAGGAATTTGGTCCACAAAAAACCTGCAAAAGCCTCTCAATCTTAGACATAGATTCACATAAAAATCATTAAAAGAGAAATAACTAAATAATGTCAGTCATACAGTTGACAAGACCTACTATCACCTTCATGCATGCTAGATAAGGAGGTCGATTGAAGGTCCTACAATGGTGATGTGCCCCTTCACTACTTTATCATCTTTCGATGACCCTACATATAAATTTCAAATATATAACTGAGAGGCTTAACATAAAACATGTAGCATATAAGAATTCGATAAATCTAGGAGATGAAAAAGAAAGAGAAAATTGACAACCAGAAAATGCACCAGCAACCGATGTTTCTCACACCACTGAACACTTGTACCAGCAACCGATGTTGTTCTTTTCTTATATACTTTGACAAACTTCAGTATTACCTACAATCACAATCAGAAAAGGATCAATGACAGTCTTAAATGCATATGACATCGAACAATAATCGTGAAAAATCCTTATTGCAAGGTGTTGGTTCAAAAGAGTGATCAATAACATGGCTTTACAAATTCAATGTGCATGCTTACAAATCAATCCAGGGAACCATCTAGGTCTCCTCTAGTCTTTATTGTGTCGAGTATTGCCTCGTGGTCAGACTCACGCACTTTCCACAAGTTCTTGTTTGCAGGTCTACCCTTATATTTGATCAAATGAACATTGGTGGCGATGACAAGGTTTGAATAGTGAATAATTTTCCAATGCGTGTCGAAGTCTTCAAACAACCAAACTGCAACATTCTTAACTAGATACCTTTGAAGCCATGTTCCAGTAACAACCACCAAACCTATAGGATATTGTATGTTTTCTCTATCTATAACTGGGGACTCCAATTTATTTTTGGCCTTGATACAATGACACAGGTAATAATTTGTACCCTCTTCATTGTCTTCATCTACAATCATCGCATAAACGTGCCCTGCATTGATATGTTCATCTTGTTAGATTTATTTACTGAGCAACATAATAAAACTTGTAAGTAAGATATATTACTTGGTTCTAGTAGGTCTGATACATGATCAAAGTCAATGGATGATTGCATCTCCATGATTTGTAGAGCCGTCAGAAGCTGATAAGTGTCAAGTGGGGTTAGACTTCTTACAGACCATTCATCAACCCACTTTGTTGACTCACAATCATTCCATGATTGAAGTGTACATGCATAACAAAAGCATGCCATTTTCCTTGTATGGATAGTCCATGTACCTACATTGGAGCTTCTACAAGAGTGTAGCTCACTCGATCCTATTAGTGTACAACAATCCTCATATTTTTCAATTTTAGTATCATCTACTAAATTAAAAAATCTACGAACTAAAGAATTACCTTCACTACCTAGACCCATTGAACCATTGCACCACTGGACAATTGATCTTGCATTTGTCAACTTTACACTATTTGTGTACTTTAACTCTTCTCGTGCTAGGGCTCTTTTGATACATGCACCTGCTCCATCATGCTCCCCCTTTCCATGCCCAGCCTCTGAGAAGTTTCACATATGTTGAACACCACTAATCCTATGCATCTTGCTCAACCAGTAAAACATTCTGGTGTTCTTGAATTGTGATGTACAATTATCTGACCATATGATATGTTGACTAAATGGTATGCCCCTACTAGCCAGATCGGCATAGAACATATGAAAGCAACCTTGAACAAACTCTATAGAATGTGTGCGATCATCACTGATGTAAAAGTGATACTCCCTCAATACTTTCCTATTTTCCTTTGTACTATCATTTGCATGAATGAATGCTATATGTACAAATATAGAAACATGCACAGAGTTGTAGTACTGTGATTGCACCTCGTTCTGTGGTTGTAGTGTGTAGTTCTTAGCAAAGTTGACAACTGAAATGATATGACGAAGTGGAAATGTGTCCTTGCATAACTTAAACTATGAGTCCAACCATTGTGCTCTGTGTGTATGCATTGCATAATCATAAACCACCCGATCATGAAAAATGCCCATAAACTGATACACTGGAATCTTATCACTAACCAATTCACACTTCTTTGCTTCTTTCCCATCTTTTAGACTGTATGCCACTATCATATATTTTCCAAATTCCACAATTTTGTCTCCAATTGTGTGTGTACTAGCCATGTGTTGGAAAATTGGAAAATGTTGCATGCCACCACAATGATCACATGTGCTATCCAAACATGATTTTTTGTAAAAATATTGACCATCCTCTCTTTCACATAAAATGGAAGACAAAAATTTCCTTGATGATTTAGGTGGAGGCATTATGTTACATTCTTGCAAAACATTGTCAGTATGCATATCTACACATATACGTCGATAAACATCATAATGGTTAGAAAACTCAATATGAACCCTACAACAACAAGTAGTGCGTGTGTGATTTATTTTGACATAAAAAGGCTTTAGCATTTCAAAATACCTTTGATATATTTTAATTTCAAGAAACTTTTGTAAAAAAAAACAGCAAAAAATTGGGTTTGAGTGGCATCCAAATAATGCATTGGATGTGGCTCATGGTTTTTACTACCAATTCTCCTTCTTACAACATCTCTTTGATTAGGAGAGGTCCTTGTGTTATCCTTCCAATAATTCACAATTAAAGATCTCAAGCCTGGAGCAATTCTTGTGTCTTTCCGTGGCACTCTACCCGAAAATGCCCATAACTCATTGCTATTTGGATCCTCCACTCTTTCACGCCTTCCTTTGGCTCTCATTAGAGATGATCTACTTATTTTCAAAGACTTACTTGTCTTTGTAAGGTTCACATTTTTCCTTGTTTGACTGCTTAATAGTGTTTTTGTCATCACACGTCGTGTGGCACAACTATCCTTCATGCGTGAGGTGGAACCCACACTCTCGTATGCACTCATCAAGTTCTTTACAATGGAATTTTCACTTGAGTCATTCAAAACTCTTAGCCCAAGAGCCTTCATGGTGGGCCTAAATTTGAGTTGCCTCATCATTTCAACAAATAGTTGGCATCCTCCACCCTCACTTAGCTTCGCAAAAAACAAACTCCATATCCTTTCTGCATATCTTTGACATGTACGTTTTGGAATCTTATTAGGCATCCATTTCAAAACATTGGGATCAATATCAATCAAAAATGTAGGTTTTCTATGCAAAACTCTAGGAGGAGTTCTCAAATGTAAATTTGTGTCAATATTGGGAAGGTCAACAACATCGAGGATAGATCGTGTACCTTCAATTGGAGGTGCAATTGATGACATACCTTGAGATTGACATGTAAACGATGTTGTACGTCCAACTTGAGATGTCGTTTGTGGAGTTCCTTCAAATAGAGATGTGTTTGTTGATGTACTTTCAAAACGCAATGTTTTTGATGGTGTGTATTCAATTGGAGATGTGATTTCTGATGTACTTGGAAAACCAAATGTTTTTGTCAATGTGTCTTCAACTGGAGATGTGCATTGAGTTTCACCTATCATTGATGATGTGCCCCAAACTTCTGTATCCATTCTTTTCCTTCCACAAACTTTCCTCATTCATGCCCTTTGTTTTTCCAATTTGACATCTCTCTTAGATTGCACGGGAATTTGTGGTTGTATGGGCTGCAATTCCTTTGCTTCATGAGCTACATTTTTTTATTCTCTTCTCCTTGCATTTTTAATTGCACATTCTTTTGGTGTTAGAGGCTTCGATCATTTCCTCGGTATGACCTTGAATGCTACATGTCCACAAACACACATAGAGCAAAAGTAA
>CM021109.1:446724235-446990257 GCA_007115665.2 Sequoiadendron giganteum | reverse complement strand
GGTGATAGAGATGTGTGATGGGGCTTAAAAGTAGAGAGATAAGGAGGAAGGTGGAGAGATTGAGATGGAAGGAGGGGGAGAGAGAGAGATGTATAGAGGGATAGGTTAGATAGAGAGAAGTAGAGAGGAAAGGTGGGTGAAAGGAAGAGAGAGGGAGAGAGAGGGGGGGAGTAAGAGAGGTGAGATAAAGAGTTGTAGAAAGGGAAGGAGAGAGAGAGGGAGATAGAGAAAATTAGAGAGGGAGGGAGGGAAGGAGAGAGAAGTGAGATAGAGAGAACTAGAGAGGGAAGGAGAGAGAGAATGACAAGATAGAGAGTAGAGAGCGAGGGAAGCAAAGAGAGAGAAAGAGAGGAGAGGGAGGGAGGGAGGGATAGGTAGGTATAGAGAGTAGAGAGAGGATATATAGAGATAAAAGGAGAGGGATGAGAGATAGAAAAATGTAGAGAGGAAAGGAGGGAGGGAGATAGATATTAGAGGGAAGGAGAGAGAGATGGACATGTAGAGACATAGTTCTTGAGCTCAAGGAAGATATTGTTAGATAAAGGGATGGAGATAGTGAGAGAGAGAGAGAGAGAGAGAGAGAATAAGATATGAAAATAAGTGAGATAGAGAGAGAAAGATGAAATTTGACCTCCTGAGTACTCAAATTTGACCTCCTGATTACTGAAATTTGACATGCTGATTACTGAAATTTGACTAAGTCTGAAATTTTTAAGATCTTCCAAAAACTAGAATTTGCATTATAACTCTTAGAGATCTGAAACAACTCTCAAACATCCTACCTATATATACATGAAATATAACTTAAAGTATAAGAAAGTAAATGTCATATGTAAATGTCAACTTATACTTAAATGTTTATTTCATGTATATAGTTTCCCTGACAGAGAAAGCGAAAATCTAGTTTTGTGCAAAGCAGGCCATTTGGCACTTGCCAAATGACTCATCACATTTAGTGCTCGCCAAAAGGCCTGCTTTAGATGTGTTAATTAACACGATTTGCTAAATTTTCTCATATTTTCGTCTGTGCTCCCCGTCTCATTTGCACGTCTTTCAATGCAAGTTTATAAAAAAATCGTGATTGCATTAACCTCTATCTCAGCTATCTAAATATATAATTATTTTTTTCATTTTGATTTAGTTAAGCTTTTGATCCATGGCTTCTATTGTAAATGCCTTCGTTTTTGGTCAAAAACCAACATGTGCTAGGTTTAGGATAGATTTTTACACGTTCATCAGAACGTGAAACAAATTACATTTTTTGAAACTAGACTCCATTCTACACATGATGAAAAAAAAAATCAATTTTCGATTAGTTTGCAAAAAAATTGGGGGGGAGCACGCTCAAATTTCAGCTTTTCAGGATGTGTCCACTTTGAAAATTCATAAAATATTATATATTCATTAAAAAAATTATCTGAAAGAAGGAGGATAAACTACATGGTGTTAGCTAATTTCTCACCATTGGGATTTTTGAAATTCTAAAACAAAGTTAACCAAAAAGGGGGGAGCCCTCAGGCACTATGCTATTTTTTTGATAAAAACGGGACCTATTTTGGGCCCCCCCTTTTTTGAGACCCTTAATCTTCATTAATTTCAAAAAAAAATAGTAGCTTAGGAACTAGACTCAGAGCACTTCAACTTTTGTTATTGCCGCATCTTGAAATTTTGAGCGTAACTATCTTCATTTTCTCGTGCAAATCAGATTTTCTTGATTTTAGAAGAAAAAAAAGTGGCATCTTAAAAGCCAAAATTGTGTCACAGATTGGTGCACTTACCCAATATATAGTATAAAATATAATATAATATATTGTATATTATATATTATATATATACATATTATTTAATACATAATATTATATATTATAAATATATGCATTATAAACACATAATACATAATACATATTATATAATATTATGTATTATAAAGAATACAAGTAACGGATATCCGTTATGAATAGATATCTATTTTTCTGACATAATCAGTAGGCTTGAGATTTGGCTTAGGATTGTCTGACTTGGAAAGTCAACCCAAAAAACATGTTTTGGAAATTTTCTAATTTTTTCAAAGTTCGCCTTTGTGACTGACAACTTTTTTTATCCGAATTTCATCAAACGAAAAGGGTTTATAGAAAAAATTGTCAACTTTCCACCAATATAAAATTTGTCTTATTTTGAATTTAATAAATAATTATAATTGATTTTCTATGCACCACATTCTATGCTTCACATATGATAGGATAAAAAAAATGAATTTCATACATTTTTGACCAAGTTATGGTGGTCAAACACAAACATTTTAATAATTCTGAAATGTTCTAATAAAAAAATTATAACTAATTATTTACATGGAAAAAAATTACAAAAAAAAATCGGCACATTCGGGCATGTGTCCTCTACTTATATTGAAAGATTCAAAAAGAAAAAAAAAAAATTGTACTTAGGGTGGTCAAACATACACCTGCTTCTTATATTTTCCTGAAAATTTAGTACCACTACATTGAAATTTTAAATTTTCTTAAAACAAATTTACTTTTTTTCCAAAAAATGACTAGTACCCTAGAAACTACATTCAATTTTCTACAACTTGTGTTCTTACATATTTTTCAAATTATGTTAATAACCTATTTAAATTTTTATGTCAAGTTGCCTAACTCTGATTTTTTGAATTTGCATCACCACTTAGAGGCCTAGTTTGGACCCCCATGATCCTCACTAAGCCTTCATTATTGCTTAACCAAATAGAATTATCATAGTTGGTACCCTCTATCGTATGAACAATGGCCTCTTTTCCTTCTTATATTTTAGGTAGCACTCATTACCGATTACCAACTTTCTTGCAATAAGCCTGAGATGCACCATTCTGGCACACGAATTCCAAACATTAGTCTTATTCAATGTTGGATGGAAATTATGATGAGTACATATGCTCCAGAGCTAAACCTGGTAGCTTTGATACCACGTGTAACTTGCCAATTGTTCACGCAAGTAAATTTCCTAAGTTTTCACTTTCAAGTAAATAAACTATGTTTCAAACCATTGCAATAAATTTTTTCTTTTCAAGAGAGAAAGAAAAAACATAAATAGCAATACAATAATCATCATGCTACAATATTTCCAAAATTGTAAATAATTATGTACATAGCTCTACTAAGCTTCAAAACAATAGATACGGATGGTCTAGGAATCTTCTACATAACTTGATCACCAGTTGTAGAGGAGAAGCATCACTCAAGCGCTTTTTTTCCAACAACAAACTCATATGCAGTCCCCTGCACATCTATCATTGGATAGATGGCCCTACCCTTTGATGAACAGATTGGTGGAGAAACCTCATAACTTTAACCTTAATGAGGGGTGAAGCCACAATAGTGGTTTACAATTCAAGTGAGGAAGGAAAACTCACAAAAAATGACCCCAAGGAAAAAAAGTGATTTTAGGGGTTCATACGAACCTACTGGTTTGACCGAACCAAAAAGGGGCTCGCTCGAACTAGGGTTGAAACCTTTGAATCTTCCTCCAAAAAAAAACAAAAATGCATAGGAAAGGGGTTCGAGCAAACCCCTTCAAAGAGGTTCACTCGAACCCCTAAGGGTTCGAACGAACCCCCTTATCCCTCATCCCCCATCTTAGACACAAAAAAATAAATTAAAAAAATTGGCACTTCGGAGCTTAGTTTGAGGATGAAAATGGAGGAATCTTCACAAACCCAACTAGAATCAGGTATTCCTCAGAATGAGCTATCCAACGAATATAATTTTAATATGTTTTGGTTTTATTATGTATGTGTTTTTTTAGTTTTATTAAACATAGGTTTTTCATTAAAAATCAAGCTCTCTATTCTGCACATGTGGAAAAATAGAAGATTATCATAATAAAATTTTAAAGAATATGTTTGGGCTGAGTATTGATATCCTTGATCCATTAAAAAAAAAAATTGAATTTCGATACATACAGAAAAAGTTATGTTGTATATAGTCCACCTATGTCTGAATTGCAATTGGTTTGACTTTGAAACTTGATTAAGGAAAAAAAATTCAATTAAAAACTATGAGACCAAATGAAAGTGCTAGATATCATAGTTACAAATCTAAATTTGAAAAAATTAGAATTTTATCCTTGATACAAAAAAAGTTATGTTGTATATGGTGAGCGTCACTTTTTAAAAATGTTGTTTTCTGAAAAAAACCAGTTTTCGTGGGAGATGGAAAAAAAAGTGCAATTTGATCCCAAAAAAATTGAAAAAAATATTTTTAGAATCTACAGACAAAATGTGATGAGACTCTAGCTTGCATCATCTTCAAATTCCTCACAGTTTAGCCAGTATAGGTGCCCGAATATGAAGATTTAGTTAAAAATAATAATTTCAGTGTCCAGTTTGGCCAAAAATTGTAAACCACTATTGTGGGATCACCCCGAGCTTAGTGTTGTGGTCTACATAACTAGAACTTGTACACCTTACAATCCTAATCTAGCATGCATAAAAAAGAACATGATGAACTAAAAATGGAGCCAAAGGCCAAAACACTACTTTTTCCAAAGCATTCTCACTCAATACTTTGAGTGACAATCATCCTATTCACATACACTACCCTAGAGCTCATTCTACTTTAGACCATTATATCTATGCATAGGTAAACCTTCAATAGGTAATCATTAACCTTCAATTTGACCTATTCCTTTTTACCCAAATCTTAATGGCATCTCTACCAAATAACATAACCAAAATCATAAGTTAGCCCCCTTCAATGGATAACCTAACCATAGGTATAACTCATAAGCTTCCTAATCAACAAAACAACTTCTCATAAAATAACTTAACTAGCTATTCTTGATTTGACATTCCTAGTATATAATACTATAGACATCAATCAAACACTCCTTATTATGGATTAAATACAAACACTTATATGGAAACCAAATCAACAAGACCTTTCCTCTTTTGTAAGCAATTAGACTATTACTCTATTCCAAGAAACTAGTGCATTTCCAGAACAAACATACAAGGAAAACGATCTCTCAGATTTAAAGACAAAACAAAATAAGAATAGAATTCTATGCTTGTCAATCGCTTAATCCAATCGACTCTTGGAATTCCTAACTTGGCCTCCTCTTAATATCAACTTAGCAATCAAATTCTCTTCACTAATCTCCCTAAAACTTCCTCACAAAATCTCTTAGAAAAATAACAATCACACAATGAAAACTACAACATAAATGGAGTAGTATATTGTTGTAGATGAAAAACGTATGAAATAAGGTGAGTTCACCCTATATTTATACCCAAAAACAGCTTCTCAAGGCTAAAAACAAGGTTCAATCCATGCCACTTCTCAGCCATAATCATTCAACTCAACTTGCCAGAAGAAAGGTGGCGGTCTCCTATCAAGTTGGTCATCAAAACTAAACAACAAATCAATCAAATGTTGGACACAACAATTTTAACAAGTTTAGAAGAGGTATGAAAGGTTAATTAGGAAAAAAATTGTTTACTTTTTTGCATACATTTATGCAATACATAAGATCAAGTTGATAGATCATTTAAGAAATGATTTTGTTGATATATTATTAATATTAGTATTAGTTTTATTATCAATATTATATTATAATTATTTTATTAATATATATCAAGTTTGGATTATGTTACATTATTATTATACTGATGATTGGATTAGGTATTATATTATATTATATCTCTTTTATTATATTTATATTATATTATATATTGTAATTATATTTAATTATATTTAATTATATTATATTTATATTAAATAATATTATATTATATAGATATTTATTATATTATATTTTTTTTAAATAAAAGACTATAAGCCTATAATATATTAATAAATATATAAATCTAGTTACAAGGATGCCAAAAAAGATTGACATTGGATGAGATGACGGTGTTTCTCCCTATTTTCTTCTATTTTACCCCAAACAATCATGACAAAATTTCTATTACATAGCTTGAATATATATGCAAGATGGTTGCAAGTCTATAGTATGCTTTTATCTTCCATCAGCCTTACAAAAACCAAAATTACTACATCCTTGACATATTTTACTATATATTTATATCATAACCTATACTTTTCCAACTGCATAAACCCCATTACAGATTTTTAGCTCCAACATTAGGACATTGTAATGAGTTTTCACCAATTTCTTCACAAGAAGCTTCATTAGCCCGATTGGTTGACTGTGAATGAACCGTGGCATTAATATTAGGTACAAGATTGGGAATCTTTGGTTGGTTTACATGCACACAATCCTGAGTTAATAGTATAGCAATAGCATGATACTTGCGTTTAAACTTGCTAACTTTGTCATCTCCCAGCTCAAAATGATATTTATTAAGATCCCTATACATATGTCTAGAGCAATCCAGCTTAATTGACATTTTAAATGCTTCAAGAATCTCTACACACTTATGTTGTGAATCAAGTAGTGTCTTAGAAAGAGGCCTCCCAAAAAAGCTTCCCCATTCGACAAGTCATATGCTTGAACACTCTGAAGCAAAGCATTTTTCTCCAAAAAAATTGATTTACTATGTTCACTACAATGCTTTGAACCATTGGGTAATCATTCACCAAGTCAAGCAAGTTTGATATAAATATAGAAACTAGATTGGATGGAAAAATTATCCTCTAAGTGTGTGGACATATAATCTCCTCACCAATTACAGACCTTATACAACTCCATATAGATGGGCAGCTTACCTTGAATGCCTCCTTCAACTACTCTTTTTCTAAGGTGCCTGAAAACGACTGCTCCCATGATTGTACCTGAAATTTTGCCATGTAGTTCCTCGGTAGGTACTCCATAGCAGCAAACTAAACCAGCTTAAAACAATGGTGAACACCCAACACGAACCACGCCAAAAAAAAAGCACAAACCACCACTTACTACCTTAAATACCCAGTGAATAGAAGGCATGACGTCTCACTCCTTTGCTGCTCAAATTACACGTCATCAGCACCCAACAATTTAAACAGCTGAAGGAGATTGGGTTTTAAAACCCGCATCATGATACTAGCAGTAGACAAAAATAATGAGGAATATGATGCAATTTGTAATTCTATCATTCCTCTATAAATAACACAACCCAACCCAAGTAATTAGTTCACACAATAAAATCAATTTTATAAGAGTAGAGTGTATAAACCACAAATTATGTTTAATCATCATAAAGCATGATTGAATTGATAAGGTAGGATTGAAAATCCTTTTGGTTTAAGCCTCCCAGTATTTGATATGCTTAATTTTGACACCTCGCACTTGATTTAGCTTGTCACCTTATTATGAAATACATAACTTCATACCGCTTCCCTACACATTCAAACACACATTAGCATTTTTATAAAAGCTCACAATACTTTTCATGTCTGAGAGAATTTTTGGCATGCTCCAGATCTGTTGAATCATACCAAGCACTAGTAATGCTTATTCTTTAAAACCAAAGCTTAATACTTTTGCCTACTAAACCACATGAAACCTGACTGGAATATTTGTGCTACCTTAAAGAGAATACAGCCAAGTCTTTACTTTTTGAAAATCGTACAATTATCCATTACTATCCCCAATGCTAATTTTAGTAAAGAAGCATTTTATCCCAATTTGCTAGTCCCAGGTGAAGGAACCTCAGCCTATGCTCTCTTTCAATGATACCTCTAGTATAGTATATTTTAATTTCCTTTAAGCATATGACACAAACCAAAAAGTTTGATAGCATCACCTACAATCATTTCATATCTTTCATGACACATGTGTAGGACTATCTGAAAACAATGTTTGCATCGTTGGTGTACCCATATTGAAATGCAACGAGCCTCTCCTACCTCATATGTTGAATACACGACCCATTGCCACATCATACACTAAAAAATTCTTAGAAGCTTACGAATTCATTTACAAAGTACCTACTGAGAAAACATAGGTTTTCTTTACATATGCTTCGACTGAAGTAACTTAAGGCGTGGAAAGTGCACTTTGATACACATCCTGCCACAATGCATTAAGATTTTCAATATACTTTTGAGTTAACCCCCCCTCCAAAATATTTTATCTTTAATGCAGCCAATTTTGTAAAAATAATAATAAATTTTATAAAGTTCCCCATCTTTTAACAAAAATTACTATAATTTAGGATGAAATTTCCTTGGTACGGCTAAGTGTGTAACCTCAATTTTTGGATATTCACTACCAAGATTAGCCAACAAATCTGCCATGGTGTTCCCTTCTCTTTAAATATGTAGAATCTGATATTGCCCAATTTTTTCTAGCAAGGCCCAAATCTACTTAACTATATATTCCAACCTCCTGTTTACAATCTGACGCTCCCTACATGCATTTAACAAGATCAACGAATCACCTTCTATTTAAATTTTGTTAAGCTTAAAATTGCTCGCTAATTTCAGAAGGTTGTAATAATGCTTTTGCCTCGGCTACATTATTAGATCCATATTCCAATTTGAATGACTTTACATATAGAACCATTCCTTTATAGTCCCTAATGATCACCCCTTCTCCAGAAGAGCCTGGATTTACCTTAGCCGTTCCATCTATATTCAGCTTGAACATACCAAATGGTGGAGGTAACTATTTTATGTTTTCTTTATCTACTTTTTAAACTGGATTATGCAAACTTCCTTTGAATGGGAGGCTGAGAAGAGGCCAAGATGTCAAGTATTGATTTTGTCGATTATTTAAATGCAATTATTAATCATGAGATTGTTAATTATTATGTTAAATGATTATTAAATTGAAGTGAAATTGGAACTGAAATTGAAAATGAAATTTAAATTGAAATGCATTTTTATTAAATTTGGGGTTTGTCATTGTTGATGAAAATTTGAGTGCAAGTGAATGCAGGAACATGTGAACGTGAATGAAGGTGAGAACATCGATCAGGTAGAGTTGTTTTAGCCATTAGACATTTATGAGGATGATGGAATCTCACACACACACTTAGTTATTACTTTAATGTATTTTTGTGATGATTATACTTGTCAGTAATTTATTTAAAAGTTAAAAGTAATAATGTTCCTATTATTTATTCTTGGAATAAACTTTTAATTTCAGAATTATAAAAGAGGTAAAATAGTGTTATTTGATGTAATTTATTTTTCTCATTTGATAAATAAGAAAAATAAATATAAATGTTTAAATAATCAAATATCAAAACTGATAAATTGAAAAGAAAATTTAGAAAGACAAATACGTTCAAATTGGAAATGGAATTCAAATCAACAGTTAACAAATTGAAAAGAAAATATCTTTCAACCAAAATTGAATGCAATCAGAAAATGGAACTTGGAGTTTGAAAATTTTGAACTGGAGATCAAACTGAAATAGTGGATCTGAGTTTATGATAACTTCACCATTTTCGCATGAATTTAGAAGAGGAAGAAGAAGAAATCCGTTTTTGGGAAGGAAGGCAGAAATCAGATATTTCTCTTTTATCTTGAAGGGATTCATCTTATTTTCCCCATGCGCTAGAGGGAGGAGAGAAAAGTGGATTTTATTTTAACTCTATTATGTTTAAGAAATTTGCCTTTCTCCATGCACAGACATACATGACAATTATTATTTATTTTTTTCTCATGAAAGAGATCTTATTATCTTCCATGTACGACCAGAAGGGAGAATAGGGAGAGGCGGCCAAGAGAGGGATTGTTTTGTTTTAAATGTTGTTGATTATTACGCTAGGAAGGGAGGTAATGGTTTGCTTTTATTTTTCAAATGCTAATTCTTCCATGTGGCCAGGCAGGGAGATGGAAAGGTAAACAGTAAAGAAGAGAATAGGGCGCACATAAGGCACAGGCTCTCCTCATTCCCTTCACACAAAGGCAACAGGAAGATAGGAGGGAAGAGGAGGCGTGTACGAAGAAGGAAGAAGGCAGGGTGTGTGGGAAGAATACAAAAGGAAAGTGCACACAGAAGGCAGAGGGAGGACAATAAATTAGAAAAGAAATAACATAAATCTGCCTCATCTCATCTCACACAAGCAACAGAAGACAGAGAGGCACCAAGGAGAAGGAAGAAGACAGGAGGAGAGAAGGAAAGAGTCAGGGCACTAGACAAGAAATAAATGAATTCCCAAGGAGTGTAAACTTCATCTCACCCAACAACCAGAAAGAGAATGAAGAAATCACAATCAGCAATAGGAAGAGGAATTTACAGAGAAAACAAATAATTATTTCCAGATTTAGGAAAATGCCAGAAAAAACCATTGAACAAGTTCGAAACAGAAAATTGTAGGATAAATTTGAATAGAAAACATTCAAGACAATTGATTTATTATTCTGATTTAGAAAATATTCACACAAATAAACATTTATTTCATTTAGATTTAGAAGAACTTTAGAAAAACCAAACAACAACAGATAGATTTAAATTTCACCACGAATGAAACAGAAAAGATAAAGATATGATAAAATACTTTTTGAATATTAAATGTGTTTGCAAAATACAAGTTAAAATCAGTGAATTTTGTGAATAAAACTCAAATTATTACGAAACAAAAATGAAAATGAGCTATTAAACGTGTTTTTGAAAGAGTAGTTATTTTACTTTCTGGAAACGTGAAAAATAGAAAATAACTCAAGTAAATTAGAATATGAATTATTTGGAAACAAAACTAATTAGAATAGGATTATTTCAAAGTGGAAATAAATTAAATGAGTAAATAGAACGAAAGAACGTGTGCTCATTTATGTCTATTTAAATATGTACTTGATTTACATACTTGAGATACACCTTCTTTTTGTTATTTTAATTATTCAATTTAAATATTAATTTAATGATGTTTATGTTTTAAAACGATGAAAATGCAACATTTAAGCCATTTATGCTTGAAACAAGATTGTTGTTAAATTGTTTTTGAAATATTGTATTTATTTTGAATAGAACCATGTATGCTTGATAATGGAATGCACATGACATGTGTTGGGAAAGATAATTTATTTATGTTCAATGGAACCATGCATGCTTGATAAATGAATGTGCATGTCATGTGTTTGGAAAGTTACCTTCCGGGACGAGTGTCGAATATGGGTTATTAGAGAGTGTAGTTTTGCTTTTCCAAAATTGCTTTTATTTGTTGTGCATGACATTTTACTTGGCCAAGTAACTTAAGGACCATTGAAATAGATGGAATGAATTAACTCTCTACCATATCCTAGTATCGAACTTGCTTGTTTCTTAAATGAATTAGAAAAATGAAAATGCTTGTGGTTTTACTAGTTATACTAGGCATGCACCAGATTCCATCTTACTTGTCGACTACTTTTTGCTAAGCGATTCGTGTAGGGTCGGGTATTCTTTGAATGACTAAGGAATTCCGGGGAAGCGTAAGCTTCGAGGTTGGGCAAAAAAAGTGCCTGCTTCTTGTTCTCGTCTTCATGTTTGAAGATAAGCTATTGGATTGAAGATCAAAGGATGTTTTCTTAATTTATATATTATTTATTTCTTGAATTATGTATTGTAAAGCTTAAGGTGACAGAATGCCTAAGTCTCGAATTGTAAACTTATGTTACAAATACTTTTGTATTATTATCAATGTCATGTAAGATGACACGTGTAAGAATTAAACTGGAAGTATTATGAATCTATTTGTCGAATTTAAGTCATTGTTATGAAGTCATTTGGATTTTATGAATTCTAATGAATGAAGTGTCGACTTTCTTTTGAATATAAATGAATTTATTTAAAGTATTGTCGATTCTTGGAATTTAAGAGTTTCGCACTTTACACAAGACAACATCAACTTTGAATCCCAATCAATAAAAATTGATCCAATATGCTTTACTCTTTGCACATACCCATTTACTATTTCAAAAAATTGATTGCTCTAAGGAATTTAGGAGGTGTTTGAGATCAAATTTCTCTTTTCTAAAAATTCATTTATTTCTTGCCCACCATATTGCCCAAACTATTGATGCGAGAATAATGCATTCCAAATGCTTGCAAACAATGAACTTTGATAAAGATTTGGCCAGCTTGAAAATACCTTCCAAATTGTATCTGGGAATGGTGCTTTCCAATGCATTTTACTTACTATGAACAACCAACATGCTTGAGCTATTGGGAATAACATAAATAGATGATTGATATTTTCAAAATCTAGATCACACAAAACACACTTAAAAGGCACAATTGTCCCCATTTTTGCAAGCTTGTCACTTGTGAGGATTTTGTTTTCAATGGATAACCATGAGAAACAACCAGCTTTAGGCAATATCATTGAGTTCCAACAAAACCTATACGCTCTTTGTGTTACTACATGTGAAGCAGCTTATGAAATTGACTTGTATCCCTCCTTCACTGTATATGTCCCTGATTTTAACTTTTCCCATATTAACCTATCATTACCAGCTGACTGAAAAATAACTTGACTATGAAGAATAGATTGTAATAACCTCTTATGCTCATTAACTATTGGTAACTCAGAAAAATCCTTCCATTGTACTTTACCAGTAAGGCCATCTACTTGGTGAATATAATCCATAACTTTTGTCTCCCAACATTCTGATAACAATATTTTTTTATTTTGAAAATCATGAAGTGAATTTATCATTGGATATCCATTCCAGGAATCCTTCTAGAAATTTGCTCCATTCCCATTATTCACTTCCCATGTTAAATGTGGAACAATGAGTTCCCTACATGAAACTAAAAAATTACATATTGTTGACCCTGCAAGTGGATTTGAAACTATAAAATTTCTTGAAGGATATAAATTATCCAAGTACTTATGTTGCATGCTCGCCTACACCATTTCAACTAGGGCTTTGTATACATACACCATATCATTTTTGTTCCTAATGCCTAGTTTCTTTCCATCATATTATGAAGTCCTACTCCACCTCTTAATTTCTCCAAGCGCATTGTTTCCAAAGAAATTAAAGGAAATTTTTTCTTACTATCCAAATTACTAGTCCATAAAAAATTCCTAATCAGGTTTTGAATTTGGACTATAATTGATTTAGGAGATTTTAATACAAACATGTAATAATTTGGAATCATGGATAACACATATTTCACCAACAAAATTATCCTCGATAAAGATAACCATCTCCCTTTCCAAGATAATATTTTAGCTTGTATGCTTTGGATAATCTTTTGTCAATAAGATATCTTATTTTGACCTACAAAAAAAGGAATGCCAAGATATTTGCAAAGAATTTCTGCTTGTTGAAAAACCTAACCACTTCACAATCTATTTCTCAATAATAGGTTTTGTGTTGAACACAGATACTTTTGATTTTCCCTCATTTATTCTTTGTCTCGAAGCACAAGTATATTTATTCAAAACTACCTTAATGTGCAAAGCTTTTGATATTAGAGCTTTGCCAAAAAGCAATGTATCATTAGCAAAAAGTGAATGTGTTATTGTAATATTTGTAGTTGGAATACAGATTCCCTGAATAATACCATGTTCATGAGCTTTATGGATTGATCTACTCAAAGCTTTTGCTAAAATAATAAACAAAAATGGAGAAAGTGGCTCACCTTCATGAACCCCTTGAGATGATCCAAAAAAAAAAATTGTTGATCCATTTAGCAACATAGGGAACTTGGCACCTGACAAACATGACATAATCCACTTACACCACCTAGGAGAAAATATAATTTCAATTATAACACCTGCTTCAAAAAGGTCCAATCAACCCTATCATATGCTTTTTTCATATCCAATTTTATTATCATTGAAGACATTTTATTTACAACAATGGAGTGCAAAAATTCATGAGCAACAATTGCACCTTCTATTGTCTCTCTTCCAGGAACAAAACCACCCTATTCTTCAGAAATGATTAAAGAAACTAGAGGATGTAACCTTAGATAAATGACTTTTGTAAAAATCTTATAAATAGTGTTGCAGAGTGAAATAGGTTGAAAGTTTGAGAAAGAACTTGGAGTTGCTAACTTTGGAATAATTGCATTGTTAGTTGCATTGAACTTTTTTAACATACCACCTAATTTTCTTGACTCCTCCAAAGCATTTGCAATATCAAGCCCAATGAAATCCTAGCATTTTTTATAAAAGATAGTAGTAAAACTGACAGGGCTTGGGGATTTATCAAGCGGCATAGAACATACGACCTCCTTAACTTCATTTAATGAAAAAGGAGCCAACAACCTATCATTATCCAACTAAGAAACCAAGTTTGGTATATCCTAAAGAATTTCTTCTCTATCCCTTACCAACTGAACGTTATCATCCTTGTTGGAAGAAAGCAATGCTGAGAGAAATATGATACCTTCATTCTATATATCCTCCTTTGTTAGCAGAACACCTGACACTCTATCATGAATTGAGAATATAGTATTTTTTGCTTTATTGATTTGAGTAGAAATATAAAAGAATTTAGTATTCTTATCCCCATATTTTAACCACAATTCTCTCGATTTATGTTGTCAGTAAACTTCCTCTCTCAAAAGAAATTCTTTCCATTCCAGTTGCAATTGACTTTGTGCATCAAATAGAACACTGTCACTTGACCATTAGCAATAATTTTTTCATTTATCTCTAAGAGCCTTTTGTAAATCAAATCTTTTTGCACAAAAATATTCTTAAACACTTGCTAATTCCAAAGTTTTAAATGTTGCTTGAGATGATCTAACTTCTTACCCAATTGAAACATTCTAGAACCATGACAAAAAGGTGCATTCAACCACCATTGGTTTAACAAAGTAATAAGTTGTGGATGCCTAAACCACATAGCCTCAAACTTAAAAGAGGATTGAAACTTTGACTAAAAATTTTTTGGAATCAAATCTAAAGAAATTATAAAATGATCTGAGGTAGAAAAAGGAAAAATTTCTGATATTAAATCATATTCATAACCAATCCAATTCGAAGAAGTTAAGAACCTGTCTAGCCTTTCCACAATTTGAAGGAAATTTTTTCTCCTATTTGTCCAAGTAAACATCCCATTTGGTGGAATTATATCAACAAGAGCATTATCTTGAATAAAAGCAACAAAGTCTTCCATATCATTTTTAGGGGGACATATATCACCTTTTTTCTCTACTAAACTTGTTATTGCATTGAAATATGTTAATAGAACAAATTTGTCTTGTCCCAACAGATCCAAATTTTGTTTCAAATTATCCCACAATAGCTTTTTTTCCTACTAAACTATTTGGACCATAAACTTTCAACAACCAAAGAGATAACTCAAAGTGAGTAATATAAACTAATTGCCAATTATGCTCACAAGTAACCTTGCTAATACATGCTATCTTGGCATTCCAAAGAGTTAAAAAACATCCCAAAGATCCTTGAGATGGCGAATGAAAATATTTCCATTTATTCCACTTCTTACTAATAGATCCAAAAGTCTCATCTGAAAGATAAGTTTCTTGAAGAACTACTGCATCTACCCCACAAGCATCTGACTATTGCTTGACTTGGGCCCTTTTGTCAGGGGCATTAATGCCTCTAACATTCCAGGATATTATCCTCATTGTGTCCTAGGAGAGCAACATGCTCTCCTTGGTATTTTTTGTTTCTCTCCTCCACCAATTTTGCCATCCAGAGTAGACTGAATTCCTATCACAATTTCCTCTTGTAGCTTAGTAGCTAAAGATTTCCTCCCTCTCTTGGTAGGATATTTTTTACTTGTAGAAGGAGACAATGGGGATTGTGAAATTGATAATTACCTTAGCCATCTAACACTTCCCCTTCCCTAAATACTTTAGAAGCAATATCATCTATAAATTATTCTCCTATAGAAATTAAACTTTCATCAACAAATTTCTCAAACTTTAGATCAAAGGGAAAATTAGAAGGATGTGAATAAATAGAGCCTTCTAAAAATTGTTGAGACTCCAAGAAATTACTGCCCTCTTCATCTTTGTTGGCCAAACACTTAGACATTTCTTCACCTTGATTTGTCAACCACATAGTTAACATTGATTCAATTGATGAAAACTAACATTCTTAACCTGAGGGACCATAAGATTAAGGGAATGAAGAAAAATTTTAATGGGAGACAACGAAAGCTTCTACCAACTAGGAACAATGGAAATTGAAATAGGCTTACTATGTAATTAAAACCTAGAAAAAATTCATACATTGTTAACGTCAACAAGTGATGAGGGCCAGGCCTTATTTTCCAGATCTAAACAAGATATGCCATAAACACCATCAGAAGAAGGATTTGAAACAAAACCTAAAGCCCTTGGATAAGTCTGAGACAAAGAACCAGCATGAAGATTCCTATCTAATTTCAGTACTAAAAAATGTGGAACCCCAACTGCAGTAACACATTACAAGTAGATCCTTTATACCTAAGCTTTGTGTTTAGTTCATTGAAATTATGATCCCACTTATAACTAATATCCAAATCCTTACACAAAAAAGGGTAAATCAACATTTTAAACAAAAATGTTCATAGGAGTGGATAAAGCAACAATTGATACGTCATCTGGAGAAGGAAAAGAACCTTTAGAAGAATCTCCTTCTTCTTCCATGTTCACTACCGACTCCACCTCACACTTACTTGATTGATGCACCAATAAATGACAATGAAAACAAATTTTATGTTGATCCTCAAAAACTACCTTCTACTTCCACAAACCATAGATTGATTTAATGTTTACAACTATTCGAAGATTTCTTGTGACATCAATAAGAAGAAAAAACCTAACCGGTAAGGAAGGGTTAGAGAAGAACTGCAAATCTTGATGGAGATAAATGCCTAGCTAATTACCTAGAGTTTCAATAATATGAGACTCTTTGTACTCTAGCAGCAACCCTTTCAACTGTACCCAAAAAAGAATGAACTTTACCATAAACTACGAGGGACTAAAATTTGGAGTCCATAAGGTATTAAATAGACCACGTCCCTCACACATCTAGGCTATTTTTCTATAAACAACATTCCTTGAATCTTTATCAAAAAAAAGAACCACAAAAAACCCTTCCCCCTTATCTAAGAAGAAAACTTGATTAGATCCCTCCCAAGATTGAAAAATCCACCTTTCCAAAAAGGTAAGATCTAGAGATAATTTCCAAAACTTACATATGAGTGCCACCTCCTTGAGATCCTTGATCTAAGGTTGGAGCATTGCATCCTTAAGAGTAACATTTACTTCAACATTCGAGACTCTCCTCTACTTCCTTTGCTTTTTAGGAACTCAAACTTTACCATTGGAACCTAAAGCATTCACACTCCCCTAAGAAACCTTGCCATCGAATCCCAAAACATTAACATTCCCCTGAGAATGAGAAATGTGTGTATTCTGCCCACTATGCACAAACTCAACATCACCTATAATCTTGTGATCCAGCAAAACCCTCTTATAAATGTTAATATTATTGGGAAAGGTTAGGGGAGAACATGCAGATCGCTTTGAAGCAAAGGTTTTAGGGCAATAAATAGGGATGTTATTAGGAAAAGTGGCAAGACATGGGAAAGAGACTTTTGAATTGAAGGAAGCTCCAATTTTAATGATAATATTATTGGGAAAAGAAGTCGGAGTGCAAGAACCGGCAACTACATTAGACCAGTGCTTGTTATGAGAAGGTTGATCAATTGCTTCTGAATCTGATAAACAAATACTAAATAATATTATATTATATTATGTTATTATATTTTAGTATATTATAATAGCATTAATTATATTATTATATATTATATTATATTATATTAATATTATTATATTATATTAATATTATTATATTATATTATATTATATCATATTGCTAATTGAATGGGTTTGGATTATGGATCATTTCTAGGATAAGGATTAAAATCAAATAAGTATTATATATTATTAGTATTATATTATTATTATTGTTATATACTTTTATTATATAATAGTATTAATATATTATTAATATTTAAATTATTATATTATTATTATTATAATAAATTATATTTTTCTTATTATTAAATTATTTCCACTATTATATTATTATCAATATGATTTTTTGATTGGCTAAAGCATCTTCTTGCAATCACGATAGGGGGTGGCTACCCAATTAGTCTAAAAAAAAATATGATTTTTAAATATTTTACTTAGTAAATTATTATTATCCTTAATATTATAGTATTAATAAAATATTATATAAATTAGTATTAAATTATTAAATTATTATTTTATTATTATTATTCTAATGTTATTATATTATATTATATTATTATTATTATATATATTTTATTATTATTATTATTATTATTATTATTATATTTATATTATGTTATTGTTATTATATTATATTATTATTTGAATATTATACTATTATTTTTATATTATATTATTATATATTAAATATTTTATTTTATTTATAGTATTATATTATACTATATCATATGACCTATTAGCCTATTAGTGATATACATATAATAATATAAGTAAGCTTAATTAAATAAATAACAAGTTCCTATCCCAAAAAAAGATATTTAAAAAAAAAAGTTTTGTCAATATACAATAGCTTTTTAAAATTATTTTTCTTTATTTAATTCTAAAAGACAACCTTGCATGTTAAATAACGAGTTCCTACTCATAAGAAAGATATCTTTAAAAAATTATTTTTGTCAATATATAACAAGTTCCTACCTGTTAAGAAAGATATTTTAAAAATTACTTTTGTCAATATACCATAGCTTTCTTTTAATTCATTTTCTTTATTTAATTCTAAAACAGACCTCCACATGCTAAATTTGGCTAATAGTTTGAACTTTAAAAATATTTGGATTGAGGGCATTGATTGCCTCCTTGGCCTTTCCCCCCCATCATGGACTATTAAGTATTGGATTGACGAGACTAGGGCCACTTTATCTAAGTTTGGGAAAGTTAAAATTTCCCATATCTATAGGGAAGGGAATGGTGTGGCGGACTTCTTTGCCAACGAGGGAATAAGATAGAATAGAAAGGTGACGTGGAAGAATTTCAAAGATTTGTCGGCTATCGTCAGAGCCCTAATCAACTATGATTGCACTCATGGGAGAGAAGCCGCATTTAAAGATGATTAAAGAGGAAGGTGCCAAGTTCTACGGTATTATAAGATTTGGTGGCAGAATCGAAATGAATATGACAGATGAGTTGAGCTTGCATGTTTTGTGGGTACTTTGGTTTTGTTGCAATCTCATAAGTCTGTATTTTCCTAGTGTGGGCTTTCAGAGGAAAAGAGTGACGACAATGGGAGGAAGCAGGAAAAGAGTTGAGCCTATAGTGTGTACTAAGAATAAAGAAAATTCTAAGGTGTGGAAAAAAATCGAGAAGGGAGGGCTACAACCGTTCATTGAAAAACTTCATGGGCCAGACCTCAGAGCAACTGATTATTTTGTGAAGCACTAGAATAAAGGAGAGATCATCATATTTGGAAGGAAGGTGTTGGTGGATGAGGTGCTTATTGGAGAAGTTACCGGTCTCCCTGTTGATGGTGTGAAATTTTATCGCGACAGGAAATACTCGGATGAAGTTGTTATTAGTTTTTCTAAAGACAGAGGAGGAGGAGAAGAGACTCGTTAAAGTCTCGAATAGTTATTTCGAGTCGAGCAGGATCAAGAAAATCTAGAGGGAGGTGCTCAAATTCCTAATGGAGTACATTACGTTGGATGGGAGATTTACTAGAGTATACGGGTATCATTTCGTTTTACTCAACCACTACAGATATAAGGGTAAAAGCACAAAGTTGTGTCACACTTTATAAAGGAAACGACCAATGTTGATCCAACTTTTAAACTTGAATCACTAAAAAGTAGCATATATGTTTTGAATTTTTAAATGATGTAAACTAGTAAAATATGTATTTTTTAGTATATTTTATGTTTGTACTTTTTATAAGAAATTAAAAAATTATTTTAAAGTAGTTTCTCATAAATTAACACTATAATTTAGTTGCTGATAAAATGCTGAAAAATGAAATTGCACGGGATGTCAAACCTTTTATAGTAAATTTTTATTTTTTTCTTTCAAATTTTTTGTGCGTATTTATAACTTGAAACTTTAGTGCATGGATATATTTTTTTTCCAATTTTGATAAATATATATTTGTATATAAGTATTAAAATGTGCGTGAATAAAAAACAACCGTTTCCATCAGACGTCAACATTCATGTTAAATATTTATCTAAAATGGAAAAAAAATTATACCATCTTGAAATAGATTCTTTTATCTAGTGCATCATATTTTTTTCTATTTTTTTTAATAAGTTTTAGTATTTTTCCTTGGCATGGTAATCAACCTAATATTTTTTGTTGATAACCTACTTTTAGTATAAATAAAAATATAAATAATAATAATAATTAAACTATTAAAATAAATATATATTTTTGAAAACTACACTTATGGATCTACAAAAGGGTATTTTTACATTTTTCAAAAAATGTTATTTACATGAGGAGGATTTATTAAAACTTCAAGTTTTTCAAATAATTTTTTTTTTTTGGTAAATTGGACTCAAAGTGGTGCTTCATATATTTTTAGCCAACAATTTTAGTTGAATAAATTTTGGAAGTATCTAACTTAGCTAGAATGAATCTTACTAGGTCATATGTTTGACCAAAATTGATTTTTAGTTAGAAATACTTAAATTCAGTTGTGCTGATATGTTGGCTGAAAGTGTGACACAGCTTTGTGCTTTTACCCATAAGGTTAGGTTTTCTTTCCCTTATTACATGTTGTGCTCTTTGAACAATAGCATTGAGGAGAATAGGAAAATTTTGGATAAGAATCTGCTACTGCATGCTGGCCTAATTCAGCTCATATATGAGCATTTCAAAAACATGTCAGTTGTCTCTAACCCCATCTCTGTCTCGGCCTCAGAGGGTTATGACACTGAGTCTAGCTCGCCTAAGGATATCAAGGGTTCGGACCCGAACAGGGTGGAAGAGATTACTCCTCCTAGTAAAAAAAGGAAGAATACACCTTTTGCGAAGCCCTCAAACAAAAATTCTTGTCCTCAAAAAACTCCTCCAGAAGCGTCAGTGTCGAAGGAAAAGATAAGGGATTAACCCCTTGTGGATAAGCTAGTGGCCTACTTGAAGGATTCTTTGGATAATGACATTGTGGAACCTTCTAGGAAAGAAATCTCCTCTGCCTCTTTCCATTCTATTGGAAGAGAGGATAGGACCAGCCCTCATGTGGACCTGAATCCTGATGACCCAGCTTTTGAACCTGATAGGGACTTTTATGGTGATATACTTTCTTTGGGCAAAAATGTTGCAATTGATAATTTCAAAATTCTGAAGTGGGCCTTTCACGAAATTAAGGACCTAAATCTTAAAAATAGAGCTATGACTAGTAAATTGGAAATTCTGGAAGCCAAGGTGGTGGAGCAGAACTAGGTTGAAGCTTTGTGGACGGCGGACGAGAAGATGGCCATGGCGGACTACCTCCAAAAAGAGGTAGATTTTATTAAAAACTTTAAGAAGGATGGGGAAATCCTTGGAAGAGAGATTGAGAAGATTAGGGAAGCTCTAAAAGCCACGATAGAACACAACCAAAAAATTGTTAAAAATAATTCCATTATCTTGAGAGCCTTGGCGGAAAAAATGGACAACGCTCAGCAGGGACTTTTGATTGTGGATCTAGACGACGAGAAGAACAGAAATAAAGCAGAGGATTCAGACCCTTCAAAGAGAACCAGGGCCAACTTGAAGAAAAGACAGGATACAACGTCGTTGGAGACCTATGATCTGAGGATGGTGGCCCAGGATTTGGACATCCTGGAAATAGAAGTGGTAGAGACCTTAAAGTCTTTGGGTTAGGTTTGGTTCTGTTTTTGCTATCGCTAGTCTTTTGCTTTCCTTTAGCTGGTTTTTACAGGTGGTTGCTGGTCTTTTCTGTTTATCTTTAGTTTACAGCATGTCTTTTCCTAGACTTACATATGTTCTATCTTTTTTTGGTCTGTAAACTTTATGGTTTTAGATCCTTGTAAAACCCATTTTTTCCTCAATCAAAAACAAGTTCCCACCTGTAGGAAAGATATTTAAAAAATTAATTTTGTCAATATACCATAGCTTTCTTTTAATTCATTTTCTTTATTTAATTCTAAAACAAACCTCCACACACTACTTATTTTGAAGTTCACAAACAATTTCCAAGTAATAAAATATTTCCATGATTGCAGAGTGTAGAAAAAAGAGCCAAAAGAATGATGAAGGGTAAAAAAAAAAAAACACAACACAACAAGAAATTTAAAACAAACCTCTACATGTTCCTACTAGTAAGAAAGATATTTAAAAAATTACTTTTGTCAATATATGATAGCTCTCCACACGCTACTTGCAAGGGCATAGAAATTTAAAACAGAACTCTACAAGTTCCTACCCGCAAGAAAGATATTTAAAAAATTACTTTCCAAGTAATAAAATCTTTCCATGATTGCATGGGCATAGAAAGAGAGTCAAAAAATGGTGAACTGTAAACAAAAAAAAACACAACAAACCAGAAATTTAAAACGGTGAAGAAAACAATAGAAGTGACCACTGATTTCATTTATTAGCTTGCAATTCTCAAATAATAAAGTAATCCTAAGTTTAGCATAAGTGAAAAGAATAAATTAGACTAATAATCAATTAAAGATTAATTAATTATTAGCTAATGTATGATAACTCTAACAATAAAACCATTATTCTTATTACAGACTCGAATTTATACCTAAGAATCAACTCTATGTTCTATTTCCTTGTGCTTGAATTACAAAATTCTCTTACATGAGTTCAAAATCTCTCTCAACCAAAGACCCGTGCAATTGGTCTTGAATTCCCTTTTATAAGAACAAGGGAGCAAACAAGCTTCGGGAAAAATTTCACATTTAGTCACATTTACATTTGACTTACATTTCAATTTCAATTTCAAAACATCCTCGAGTAGTTACATTTTCATTTCCAAGAGAGGGAATACATATAAGAAAAAATTCCTTTCCATTTGCTGATGAATATTTCCCCACCTTCCAAAAGGCTCCCTTAGTCGGTGCTAAATAATCCTTTCCACAAGAAAACATTGTATTCTACATGATTCAACAAATTGTAGAAAAGAGCATAAAGTAAAATAAAGAATATACCAAAGTAATTCCATATCTACAATCCTTGTCACCACATTTGAAACTAAGAAAGTGCAATATTTGAACGTTGATATAGCTAAGGCTTGATTTGTACTATTTCAAGTCCATGTATTGCACTTCCCTGTTGAACTTTATTGTTGTAAACCACCAACCAAAATTGTTGTCACCTACTCCAATTTGCAGAAATTTATATGTCCAATATGTCAATATAATTGGATTTCCATAATACAAACTCCTCTTTCGTTGGCCAATCAAATCCCATGATATCGTCTGCCTTTTTTTTGCATGAGCTATACCTGACTGCCACCTGATTTGTCTCCTTATCAAACTTCAAGGAAGGCCCCTGTATGCATGAGCCTATCCATATTATTCCTCAGCATATCCAAATCCATTTCATCACATATTGTTTTGGCTTGGGAATTTACCACTTGGGCTTCCTGGTCTTTCCACTCTTGCAAGGATTTAACTTCTCCCTTATCATTCAGAATATTTGGAAGGAGACCAAAATTCCAATCATCAAACCTTTTAACCAAATCTTTAATCTTCACCTCTAAAGGCTCAATCAACCCTTGAGAATTAGTTATATTTGTTACAAATATTTGTATTGGAAGTATCTTTTGAGGCTTATTTGCATCACGAGAGGATGCAACAACCATATCCCTCATCATTTGAGCCCTTGGAATCCACTTATCCATTAAAGGAATATCAATCTCTTTATCTCTACCAAGGTTCTTAGTGGCATCAAACATTAAAGAATAGTTGGCATGAATATTAATTAATCTTTTCTCTACCCCCTTGTTCAAGTTCTCAAGCACCATTGTCACAATCTTCATATTGTTGAGCTGGACTAGACCATCTATTCTATCTTCATAATTCTTCATCTTATCCATTAGCTCTTCTTTGGTAACTTCCTCAATTTGAGGGGCATCTAATGCTTCAGGAGCTAATTGTGCCATGTGGAAATCTTCAAACTCAATGGGGGTAACCTCATCTTGAGTTTGGTGTGGTGAAAAATTTGGGGAAGGAGGAGGCAAGATTACAACATGTGAGGTGTCAGGATGTAATGCTTGGAATTGTTGCTTCCATAGAGCCATTTGAATTTGCATTTGAGCCATCTTTTACTGGCTCGAGTTGTATTCATGAATGCGACACACCCCCATATGATTAATGTAGTGTATATATATTAGAATAGTTTACCTTTTAATTCTATAAGCAGTAAGAAAGACGCCTCCCCTTTTCGAGAGGAGAGAATTCATCTCTCATAACTATGGCTAAAATTCAAGTTTTGTAATTCGTAAAGGGATTACAGAATTTTCACCCAACAACGTGAGTTCTATAGAGGAGGATCCTAAGTCTCCACCCATCACTAGGTCAAATGAAATAAAATAGGTATCGAAGCGGTAGCCCAAGTAGAAGGTATATACTAGAAAGGTAGTTGAGGGGAAAAGACCACCTAAGAAGGCCAAGAAAATAGGAACATTTGTTCTCGGTATGCCCACAATACAAGAAGATTACTTTCCCCTAGAGGAAGAAGATAGACCACAATCACCTCCACCTACCACCTTTTCACTTCCACTTGCCACCACTACACCATCCCCTTCCACTCCACAATCATTGCCCATATCATCCTCACCTACTGTGGACATCTTTATCCACCTCACCTTTGCTTCCCCGACCACTCTCGTAGTCGTGATGGACTCCTCATCATCCACCTCCTCTCAACTATCATCTTCCTTGCTTTTGCCCCCATTTCCTACTTTCTCCACCCTGCCACCCTCTATGCCCACTACCTCTATGGCACCTATTTCCTTGGCCGAGACTTTTGTCTCTTATTTACAAAATATGCCACCCCAATTTTTTGAGGTTATTTTGACTCCTTAGGCCAAACTCCTATGGCTCAGCTTGTTGAATCATTTCCTATCCCTCTGTCTCCTACTGAGCCACCCAAGATGGAAGCCATAATGAAAATATATGAGGAGATGGAGAGACTAAGTGAGGAATAGCTTAAAGAAACAATCGATATCACTGAGGAGCCTGAAGATTCAGACTGTGATGATTATCATGAAAATATCAAGGAGGGCGTAAGGATTGATTTAGATGAAGTGGCTTCAGATGAAGAGGGGTAGAAAATGCCCAAGGATGTGAAAATGAGTGGGTTTGACACCCAATATGAGGTGGAGACCTTGGATCAAGAGCCTAAGGATGAAGAACATGATGACAAATAGGTGACTCCAGAGGAGCACCACTTCGAGGGAGAAAGAACTAATATAAAAGTTAATGTGGAGAAAAATGATTAACTCCCAGAGGACGGCCAAGATGAAGGCCAAAAAGATAAATAAGTTCCTCATAAGAAAGAACAAGACAAAGAAAAAAAAGTGAAGATGCAAAGAAAGATGAACTAGCCCAAGAGGAAGAGATGTTGATAAAAGAAATGTAGAATCCATTGAGCCTAATAAAGGAAGATCAATAATGTAGAAAGAAGGGAAAAATGAAGCAAATAAGGATGTTGAGGATGCTCCCAGGCATGAGGATGATGAGCTTTCAAAAGGTCAAAGGGAAGCAGATAATGAATTCAACACTACATCCCTTGACCAACAAGCAGTAATCCCCTCTTGGCTAGAGCAGCAACTAAAGAGTAAATCTCATGTACTCTTGGATCCAAAGGCATGCCTAGACACAATATTGGCTTGAGCCCAAGTGAAGATGCAAGATAATAAGAAATCGAAGGTCAAATCTCACATCAAAACAAATGACTCGGGCTCTCGCATATTGCAGGTAGCCACTCCGACTGCGAACAAGGATGTTGATACCCTTCAAGCCAAGGATTACCAAGTGACAACCATCAATCTAGGCCACGCCTCTAGATCCCATAAAATTGATGACTTCTAAGGGTTTGTTTCTACAATCTTGCAGCAACGAGGCAAATACCAAGCCACGAAAAAAGGGTTGAAAGCACAGGTGGAAGAATTAACTGCCTTTATACAACAATGGACCATAATCGGAGAAGAGGCTCTAGTAGAATCGTTGACACCTACCCTACTTTCTAAGGAATAAATTAATAAGATGGAAAAGATGAGAACCTAAACCAAGTCCACATCGGATTGGTTTAAGAGGGTGACGGATATGGGCAATAGGATCATTCCATTTGTAGTCAAAATGCACAATCATTTTTTGGTCTTGCAAAAGGAGATCAAGAAGGAGGTAGAGGCATGTAAAGATTTTCCTAGTCTTTATGACAGAACATACCCCAAATTGAAAAGCATTTTGAAATTATCCGTAGAGGTTTGGGAGAAAGAGTTGGCTCTACCAAAGGATGATCACTGGCTACCCGAGGCTTGGTCATTTAATCTTGAATTCAGAAAGGAGATTCTAGAGAGATCTTTGATTGAATTGGATGCTATTCATGCTCATGTTATTGCCCACTTGGCTGAAAGTGATGACCTCTTAGAGTTTCTAATAGGATCCAAGATCCCAGACCAGGAATTGGATCATGAAATTGTAAAGCGTGAACTCCATAAGAAAATGAAATAGGGAACGAGTCACAATTTTTCGGTGGACTTTATAGATTTTTTCACGCGAGCATTCTCCGAGTCGATACAAATGATTCAAGCAGGAGATACATGCATAAGGCATCACGATGAAATGATGGAGGAATTCAAAAGGATTGCCTTCAGTATCTCCAAATCTAGCTTTCCAAACTAGGACAAGCTATTGATAGTTCTAAAGAATTTTGTTCAATATGTTGTTTTGCAACAAGATAATTGAAACATTATAATAGAAGAGAAATACTTATAGTTTCTAGCTAGAAGACAAAATTGGCTACAGGACGAAATTGGATAAAAGACAAAATAGGGAAAAGATAAGAATAGCCAATTTTATATTGTAAAGTTTTATACTTATATTGGGTGATGTGAAAAGCCTAACTTGGAATGAATCTTGGTCATTCATTTTGTGTTTTGAAAACTATAAATAGGGGTATCCTCTCATTCTCAAAGAGAGATGAGTTGTTGTAAAAGACATTTTGTAACAATATATAATAAAAGCATAGAAATTTGATAGTTTCTTTGTGTATTGATCTTTATGTGTGCATGATTCAGCCTGCATATGTTGTTTCCGCTTATTTCATTTATTGTTTAGTTTATTTCCATCCTGCTAGTTTCTAAATAGCTTTAATGGTGACTACATGTTACAGTATTTGATGCACTTCTAGCTCATGCTTTTGGTGATTTATTGATGAGAAATTGTTGTGTGAAGCTAGTATGAGCTTGTTTGTTTTCTACAATTAAGCTCAAATGTGTGTTCATGCTTACTAGGTGAATGTTTCAGTCTGAAAATCTGCAAAGAACCTTAGAAGATTGCACTAATTTTGTGACACTGGAGAGTACTCTTGGTTAAACAAGATCGAGTTTGGGAAGTTTGTTTACTGTAACACTTGTTATTATTTTATTTTTTTATAGATTTAGAGTTAGAATAACTTCTAAACCCTCAAACCTTTTGACTTTTCTCTTAAAATCTGAATTAAACATATAATTCTAGCATCACGATAATGATAAAATCTGATGAAAAGGAAAAAAATTAGTTTGTTGTTCTAAAATTGCTGCTACTGTTCAATATCTCCAAAATTCTGAAACTTCATCATAGACCTAAAACTTCCATGCTTTGTGAACGATAAAGGCCCCTTGTGATTACCAGCAAAACACATATCATCAACTAAGTTATTTTATTCACAGTCATGACTTGACATCTGAGAGACCTTGGGGTGATTTTTTGAAAGTTAGTTGTAGATTTCTACCTTTCAAGAGAGACATTACACTTGTGTTTTTTCTGTGTTGAGAAGTGTAAAAACACCCCTCAACAATCTTGAGTGTTCTCCCTATCAAGTTTGCACATGTTTCAATGTCGATTTGGAAAAGCAATATGGTGATGTTAAGATCTCTCTTAACTATCTAACCATGTAATATTTTTTTTCACATTTTGATTGTGTTAAGGTTTCCATCTTTAATTTATTTTCTTAGTGTATCATTTTTTTTGTCAAAAACCAATATTTGGTAGTTTTCACTTTATTTTTTAACCGTTCATCGAAATTTCCAATAAATTACATTTTTAGAAACTAGATTCTATTCTACACATATTCAAAAAAATTAAGGGGGAGCATGCTCAAATTTCTATTTTTTAGGATGTGTCCACTTTGAAAATTAGTAAAAAATCATATTCATTAAAAAATTAACAAAAAAATTGGGGATAAACAACATGGTGTTAGTGAATTCCTCATTGAAGCAAATATTAAAAAAAAAAGTGAACATTTTAGGGGGGCACACCAGATGCTATGTTATATTTTTTGACAAAACAAGACTAATTTGTGTGGCCCCCCTTTTTGAACCCCTTAATCTCTACCATTTTAAAAAAAGTAGATTTAATGCACTACAACTAGATTGTTTTTGTTGCATCTTAAAATTTTGAGTACATAACTATCTTCAATTTATCAACCAAGGTCAATCTTTCTTGATTTCAAAAAACAAGTGACCATTTAAGACCCCTTTTTGGTTCCCCATCTCTGCGAACTTACCCATGTATAATATAATATATAATATAAATATAAATATAATAAATAATATAGTATAATATACACAAAGATAATATGTAATATAATATAATATATAATAATAATGATTAATTATAATAACTTTATATTTATATTTAATACTTTTTATTGTAGAATATAATATATAATAATAATAGTATAATTTTTATATATAATAATAAATATAATTATATTATATATGATTTAATTTGTATTATATAAGATATATATTATATATTAATTATATATTTTATTATATTTATATGTTAATTTAATTTGTACTATATAAAAATATTTTAATTATTAATTATAAGAATTTTAGATTTGTATTTAATATTTTTAATTATAAAATATAATATAGAATAATAATATAATTTTTATACATAATAATAAGTATGACTTAATTATTGAAACTCTTGCCAAACGAGCTGGGGCGTCAACTTTGTTTTGTAGAATAATGATACATTTTTAAAACTAGAACATATATAAAAAAATAAAAAATAAACTATGGCTTCATCGCGTGCGTCTTTGCCCACTGCTAGGGTTTACCGTGGACGAGAGGCATGGATCCTTCAGGCTTTTCCCGAGCTGCAGGATGTGGTTCTTTACCTTTTACAGAGGTGTTGAAGGGAAACACAAAGAGGGGCTTTGAACATTGTGTGGATGGGCAACAATGAGGGGTTAAAAATAACCAGTTTCATTTTCAGGGTGTGCCTACTGGCCATACAACAACCTCAAAGCAAGAACGATGTAAGGAAGGGGAGAAGTCAAGGATTTTGGGAGATAAGGGCAGGTATTAGGGTGAAGAGAAAGAACACTGAGTAATGCATTGTGCTGGAACGATCCCATCGATTTTGCTTGATGGGGAAATTACAAATGAAGTGTTTGAGAATGTTAAATATTTTGTTGAACTAGGGTTGATTGGGAGATTTAGGGGGTTCAGGCTAGGCTTGGTAGATTTATATGGTTGGCTTTCAATTACCTAACGCCCCATAATATAGGGAGAAGTGCAAATTTACCCCAATGTAAGGGGTTTCTTTGTGGTGGTGTTTGAGAAGGAGAAGGAAAAAAATAGGGTTCTTTGCGATTACCAATGGAGTTGGGATGATAAATATTTGTTAATGTTGAAGCCTTGGCACCCTGATTTCAACCCAACTACTGAATCTTTTGATTTGGCACCACTTTGGGTAAGACTTCCACATCCTCCTCTGTATTTTTGGTTTGAATCGTGCTGCAAAGCTATTGGGAACTCATTGGGGAAATTTTTGGGGGTTGATGAGGGTTCTGAAAATTTTCTACATACTACATATGCTCGAATACTGGTTGAAATGGATTTGTCAAAGGATCTTCCTGCTAAGGAAAACCTAAAAGTTTCAAGTGGAGAGTGGAAACAGATTCTTGACTATGAAGGTGTCCCATTTCGGTGTCGTAGATGTTTCAACACAGGACATGTTGTTGATCAGTGGTCCAAGAGGAAAAAGGTTATTCAAGCAACTTGGTGGAAAGAGGTCTCTCCACAATATTATTCTGTGGAGCAAGGAAGTCAAGGAGGAAAGGAAATAGCTAAGAGTCCAATTGTTACTGCCACCAGTAAGGAATCTACACAACATCAAGAGAAGGTGGGGGGGGTAAGATTATGCATGACAATGCTCTAAAAGTTACAGAGTGTGGTGATTAGTCTTCACAACATCAAGTGAGAGTGGGGTGTAAGGTTGTGCAAGACAATTCCCCAAAGGAAGAGATGGGTGGTCGATTTGAGTGTTTGAGCATGGCTTCTTCTAATGCAGATAGCATTCTAGAGGAGATGTTGGAGGAACCGACATGGACAGGTGATCAAGAAGGGTTATGGCAGAAGGTTCAAAGGAAAAAGAAGAAGCGTAAGGAAGTTGCCTTCAACATGCATCTTCGTTCGCATGGCAAAGGGAAAAAGTAGTTGCAGATTTCGGTTGTGTTTGAATATCTTTAATGTATTTTAAGTGAGGTGGAGTTTATTTTGGGTAGTATTGGTTTAGGGATGGCAGTTGTTTGGGGGATGTTGCAAGTTTCTGTGGGGTGTAGAAGGAATTTTCTATTCTTGTGTGTTGGTGTTTAAGGGTATTAAAAAGGATTGTAATGCTTTTTCAAGATTTAATAAAAAATTGCACCGTTGCCCTGCCTTTACCTATCAAAAACAAAAGTATGACTTAATTATTTGATAAGGTATGATATATTATATAATAATTTTAGATTTGTATTTAATAATTTTTATTATAAAATATAATATATAATAATAATATAATTTATATAATAATAAGTATAATTATATTATACATAATTTAATGTATATTCTATAAACTATATATTATATTTATATTGAATGATTTCTAATATATGAAATATAATATTTAATAATATATATAATTTATAAATAATTTTATATATAAGCTAGTTTATAATATATAATATAATATTAGTATTATAAATATATTCATCTTATATAACAAAGTTAATAATATATAAGTTAAAATTATATATTATTAATAACTATATTCTAATATGAGTAAATTTAGCATATTATATTATCATTTTATCATTAACAACTATAATAAATTAATATATATGATTTAATAAGTATATTATATATTTTTTATTAATAACATTATTATAGTTATGCAACATACTTGTCTAGAAGTTCGAAAATGTGCGTCGGCGGGAGAAATCATGTGAACAGCTCTCTACAACGGCCTGATGGTTCTACTCTACAACGAATGAATCAAATGTGGCTGGGGAGGTGGTCTCAACTAGGGTCCATGTGCACCCGTCTGAGGGTTCTTCATGCATTGTGGGATCTCTCCCTGCTTTTGGCTTTGGGGATGGCGTTCCTTCTATGCTTTTGTTGACTGGCTTTGTGTCAGTTTTGGCCTCCTCTGGGCTTGGTGCTATCGGGAGTGGTGTTTTGGATTTTGTGCTTTGTGTGGAGGGGTGTGATGTCCCTAGTCTCCTTCCCGCTGGGGGCTCTCATCCTTCCTCTACCTTGGTGCCTGTGAATGGTCCTGTTGGTGGATGTGTTGCCTCTCGTCCTCCTGTTGTTGGGTGTTCTGCGGGGAAGGTAAAATCCTTTTCTGATGTTGCTAGGGTATGTGCTCGGCCTCCCCTGAGGTCTATTCCTTGTGCCCGGGACTCCCCAGTGGTGGTTTGTGGTCTTGAGATAGTAGAAAATGAAGAGTATTATCTGAAAACGTGTGTGGTCTGTAGATTCAATGGGCTGTAGCCATCCCTCCCGAACCTCCATGACTAGGTAGAGGCTTCCTGGAAGCCTTTGGTTGCTGGGGAAATCGAGCTCTACCCTAGTGCTAGGGGCTTCTTTATTGCTACCTTTGGCTCCCCTCATGAGAGAAGCTATGTTCTAGATAGAGGATGGATGTGGCGGGTATTCATTCTTTGTTCATCAGGCCCTGGTCTCATTCTTTCAATCCCCTTATGGAGTCGTTGAACACTAGACCCATTTGGGTCCGTCTGCCAAACCTTCCTCTCCAGTTCTGGGAGAAATCATGCTTCGAGGCCATTGGCAATACCATTGGTCGATTCTTAATGGTGGATTCTACTACTAGGGAGTTTGGGCACACCACGGTTGCTCGAACGTTAGTTGATCTGGACATCTCCAAACCTCTCCATGGGGATGTTGTTTTGTTGGTGGAGGACAGACCATGGAAGCAGCTCTTAGACTACGAGAGTCTCCCCTTTCGGTGTAGGAGATGCTTTTCAGTGGGTCACTTGGCCTATGCTTTCCCTCAAGCCCGCCGCAAGGGCGCTGCGGCTTGGTGGAAAGATGCTCTTCTGGATCACCTCACGGTGGGTTCTTCTTCGGAGGTTTCTTTTGTGATGGTCGACCCTCATGTTGTTGCTCCTCTTTCGAACCTCTCTTCTTTGGAACCATCATTGGACCTTTCTGCTGACACTATTATGCCTGACCCTGCACCTGTTGTCGCTGCTCTGTCAGACCCTGTCCACCCTTTGTTAGGAGCCTCTAGTATTCCGCTTGTCGATTCCTTCTTGGTTGCCTTGTTTTCGACTCCCTCGCTGCTTGGTGGTCTTGTGGTGGATGAGGTGGAGTCGATCCCCTCACCGTTCTCTTTGGTTCTTGTTTCTGAGCCTCCCTAGTCAGTTGTTCTTCGGAAGAAGAAATCTGTGTCTGCTACTCGGTCTCGGGCTCGTGGAGCCAGCTCTGAACCCTCTATGTTTGGGGTTGCTTAATTTCTTGTTTCACAGTTGTCTGTCAGTTGTTTTTGGTTGTACCTTTAGTTCAAACTCTGGTTTGAACTATGTTTTTCTTTGGCCCCTTGGGCCCTTTATAAAGGGTATGGCACCCTGAAAATGATGCTTACCTTTTCAAAAACATTATTATAGTTATGTATAATATTATATTATATATATATACTATAGTCATATATTATTAATAACTATATTATAAATTAATATTATATATTATATTTATTAATATATTAATAGCTATATAAAAATAGTTTTTAATAATATATTATATATTATAAAATAACACATATATACTAATAATATATAATAACTATAATATAAGTAATTAGGGAATATTCTGATCTATTTTTTTGCATACATTTGTGTAGTACATGAAGTAATTGTTACGCCATTTATCAAATGATGTTTCATCTCCATCTCTAGCTTCATCTATGTATCTCCCTTAAATCTTTATCTCCCTCTCACTCACACACGCACGCACACACCCACACTCCGGGTGTTTCTCCATCCCCATCTCTATCTATCTCCCCCCTCTATCTCTCTTTATATCCATATCTTTCTCCACCTCTATCTCCCTATCTCTCTAAATCTCTCCCTATCTCTTTCACCACCACTCTATCTCTCTATATCACACTCTCTTTCTATCATATCTTTCTCTAACTCTATCTCCATATCTCTCTATATATTTTCCTATCTCTATATATCACCCTCTCTTTCTATCCATATCTTTCTCTATCTCCCTATCTCTCTATCTCTTTCCCTGTCACTCTCTATAGGTCTCTATATCGCATTTATCTATATCTCTCCCTCTCCCTCTCCATCTATATATATATTATTTATCCCTCTCCCCCCTCTTCTTCTCTCACTCCCTCTCTATCTCCCCCTCTCTATATATCTCCCCATCTCTCCATCCCTCACTCCCTCCCTATCCCCCTATATATCTCTCTATCTCTACCTCTATATCTATTTGTCTCCCTCTTCCTCTATTGCTCTATCTCCATCTCTACATCTATCTTCCTCTCTCCCCCTCTATCTCTATACATGTTTCCCTCTCTCTATGCATCCATCTCTCTCCCTTTTTGTAGATCTCTATATTTATATCTCTTTGTCTCTCTATCTCTCTCTCTCCATATTTCTTCTTCCACCTCTTTGTCTATCTCTATCTCATTATCTCTCCATCTCTCCCCCCCTCTTATCTCTCTCCCTCTAAACACTAGACCTAATTTTTTCCTAATTAACTTTCCACACCTCTTCGACGTACCCATTGCACACCAAGATGAAATTGCGTGTATTTAAGAACAAGCTACTGCTCTTGATCCCGTTTAACACTTTGGTCTAATGACTTATTAATTTTGTTATTAATTCATTCATTATTACAATCTCTTGAGTGGGAAAACATTACCTTTTTTGCGTTAGGGGGTTCTATAATTAATTATGCGATTTAAAATGGGCGATAATAAATTTATCTTGACTGCTGACTCGAAGAATAGTTTATTTTTTCGTTTCGTACAGTTTACGTAGTTCAAGTTGAAATGAACAAACATGGCGACACATGGAATCTGCTCCACCTCTCATATGCTTCTCGACTTCTCCATCTCTTTCACGCGCTTTCCCATTTAAACACCGACTCTTTCTCTCACCCACGCAATCTTTGTGTTTGGTCCCTTCTTCACTTTGTCTTCTATATGCTTTACTCTTCACCTACTTATACACAACAATGCAAGACAGCTTAATCTCCTTTCTCATGCATAGAGGAATTTACCCAATAAATATTTTACCATTAAAATAACTACTCATTCAACTAGAATTCCTACAAGATTGGGAAATTAACACAACTTATACGCATAATTAGCAATGACAAATGTAATGATTAGTCTTTTAGTTTAAAACTTATGATCATAATAATGAACAACTATCTTTTGGATATTGGGATAATAGGAAGAATCATGAAATGTTTAGGGATAAATGTATGGATATGCATAATAAATGAAGAAGTACTACATGAGAAAATAGATCAATATAGAGAAGTTATGGATAAAGGAAGTGGGAATGTGTAAATGGAAGAGTAACAACATGGGAGAAAATTTTGGATTCACACAAAATTGCATCATTTGTCAATATGTGAATGTATTCAGTCTTTCTCTCAAAATGGACACAAAACTATATGGTAAAAGGCATGGGTGTGTAAATCTAACCATTACAAATATGTATTATTATGTGTATATCTCTCAATAATTAATAGATGTTTAAGTTATTTTATATACAATCATATATCATTTATATATGATATATTTGCTTTAAAATATAAATGATTGAGTGTTATACAAAATTTATAAATGATATATTTGTATCAATCCCTTTAAACTCAATATTTATTTTAATTGTATTAATATACAATATACTTCAAAATAATTTAGTATTATTCTTAACCTTTCTTAAATTTGTGTATTTCTAATTGTTGCTCTTTAAATATTATAGTGTGTTCTAAGTTTAGATTAAATTTTGATGCAAGACATAATTTGCTCACATTTTTAACTTAGATAAAGTGTTCAATTCTTGTAAAGGAAATAAAATTTCCCTAAGGTGAATCCATTCTAATCAAATAAAATGCAATCACATAAGAATAAATTAACCTAGATTAATAAATAACAATCTATATGGGCATATAGATTTGAATTATTTTTTTCAAAAAAAGTACATGCAAATATGATTGATGCATTTAATTGACTAGTTGAAGATGAATGACTTTGATGAAAATTTTGGACCCTAAACTATCTCTAGTCTAGAAATTATGCCTTTATCTATGGGCCACCTTAGATTTTGTGCAAGCCATGTGTCTCTACTTGGGTCAAATCTAGGCCTCTAGGTCACTTCTCTATCAAAGGATCCATCCTCTTGATGTGTAAATTGATCTCATTAACTATGTACTCCTACAATCTAATTCATCAATTTCACATTAATTTTCTCTACTATCTAAATTAATGGTATTTATAAATAACTTAAGAGAATTGGTTGAATCACTAGGGAATATGTTCTTAGTTGATCCTTTGAAAAGGATTGATTTATGGTCATGACAATAATCAAAGACATCCAACTTCAATCAAGTGAGTCTCCTAAGATGAATATGTAAATTATGTTTTATTTCCACTCATTTCAAATATTCTTCTGATGATTTTTCCTTAAAGTGGGAGGATATCCAAATTTGAGATGATGTGAAGTGGATGCAAATGAATGCCTTTGAATACAAATCCATAGAAAAAATTTATAAAAATATGTGTTTAGTCAACTCACAAGGGCTAGTGGAATGGGTGGAAGTTGACCAGTATTTAATATAAATTTATAAAATATGGGGGTCAAATCTATGGACATATGATTGATTGTTAACACATGAAAATTATCTTCATATAAAAAAGCACACGAAACTAAGATGGTGGAATGGTGAAGATTGTGTAGGGAATTAATGTCCACTTATAGTGGGTGCAATAAATATAATCAATGTGGGAAGTGTGTAAATATGGATAAAATATGGATAAATGTATAGGAATGTGTGCAAGGGATAGGTGTAAGTCAAAGGAATGAACCCAACTTCATACTTGAGATTGTGTCATTTCTTGACATGTAATTGTATTAAGACATTTTCTCAAAATGGACAAAAAATAAATAGAAAATGGTATGGGTACGTGAATTTCACCATTACAATTTGCTTCTATTTTGAGGTGCATGTGAATCATTAAATGATCATGTATCTCAAAGTATGTTGCACTCACAAACATGCATGTAAATTAAATATTCGGACATAAAAGGATATCAAATTGATCCATATAAATTGATGGACCTTATTGAATTTCATCCTTCAACATAAATGCTCCATGGAAATTTGCAAAAATAGAGGAAAAATGTGCTATGATTAGCTTTTATCTCATAAGTAAAAATGAAAACATTTTCTAGCTAAATTTATTATCATTGATTATAAGAAACAAATGAGGGAGAGGTTGAAGTAGGTTTAGAGAGATTCTAGTTTTATAGAAAGTGGTGATCTTCCTTGTCTTTCTTGGCAATCATTGGATGATAAGGTGTATGGGGTGCTACACATGTCATGTGATAATGAACCATCTAATCATTTTTTGTCTTTGTGTAACATGTGTTGCTACATGATAGCTTATTCGTAGAAATGTTAGTGATAATATATACCCCTATAATTAGTTGTATCCATAGGATGCAAAGGATTGGGATGGTATGCAAGGTTAAACGATTTCCTTGATGCTATTGGAAAATTGCCACAATTATAACACTCGAACTTGGGAAAGTGTGGAAGTTCCAAAAACTTCTTGGATACCATTGGTAACCTATCATAGTTATAGTTCTCGAACTTGGGAGGGTGTGAAAGGTTAAATAACCTCCCTAATACCATTGGAAAATTGTCACAATTGAAATTCTTAGAATTGAAATTGTATGGAAGATTAAATAACCTCCTTGATACCATTAAAAATCTATCATAAATGTAATTTTTAGACTTGAATGATATGAAAGTGTATCCCTAATACCATGGGCAACCTATCACGAGTATAACACTTAGAAGCTTTTAAGGTGTGAAATCTTATAAAATGATTGGATCATTATAACCAAAATAGCTCATGAATGTGAGCACACCTCTTTAAGAGATTTTGTCAACATATTTACTTAGCCACGTCTAAAGCATCTAGAAGATTAATCGAAAAGATGATGCAATAACAATAAAACAAAATAAGAATAGCAGTTGACCAAAACTAATGTGATGGTGATGTGAAAGGTTCCTTCCTTACCTCCCCAACTTTCCCATACAAAATGGGAGTCCCCATGTGTTCCAACTTCCACCTTGAAAATTTTAAATTGTTGTGAGCACACCTCTTTAAAAGATTTTGTCAACATATTTACTTAGCCACGTCCAAAGCATCTAAAAGATTAATCCAAAAAATGATGCAATAACAATAAAACAAAATAAGAGTAGTATTTGACCAAAACTTATGTGATGGTGATGAGAAAGGTTCCTTCCTTACCTCCCCAACTTTCCCATACAAAGTGGGAGTCCCCATGTGTTCCAACTTCCACCTTAAGAAGTTTAAATTGTAATATAAAACAATTTCACGCGGTTTCCCATTCAAACACAGGCTATCAGCGACGCAATCCACGCGTTTGGTCACTTGACTTGGCCACTACCTCTCCTCTTTTATAGGCTTTGCACTTTGCACTTCACCTCCTCACCTGATCAACTAGCTTTTTCTTCATTCCTCTTTTCTCTTTTATTCTTTCTCTCTCTGTGTTCAGTTCAATCCAAATCCATGGCATCTACTTCTACTTCAATGCCTGCCTTTGTCAGATATGAACCTCCCACAACTAAACTTGCCTTCCAAAGCGATAAGAGATATCATGTGTTTCTGAGTTTCACGGGAACAGTTCTGAAAAAGACTCTGGTTGATCATCTCTTTCAAGCGCTTTCTACAGCAGGACTGAATGTCTTCCTAGACAGTGAGAAGTTGGAAAAGGGGGAAATCATTGGGTTGAGCCTGGAAAGAGCAATAGAGAGCAGTGCCATATGCATTCCTATATTTTCCAAAGGCTATGCAGACTCTGCTTGGTGTCTCAAGGAGGCTGCTGCTATGTTGAGCACGCCTGCCTTGATTATCCCTCTGTTTTATCATGTGGATCCAACTGATGTTAGATGTCCTCTAATTGAGTACAGTCCCTATAAGCGAGCATTTATCAAACACTATGATCAATACCCAAGAGAAGAGATAGACAGGTGGAAGAATGCGCTTCTGCAGATCTGTGATCGCCCAGGCTGGTCGATGGATGTAACTCAAGGGCAAGTTACGAGCCTGCCTTGTTTTCTGTTTGTTTTTAGATATTTTAGATTTGTTATTTCATTGGATAATGGATGACCTCCGTTCAAATATAAGCTTACCCAAACATTATTAACCTATCCTATCGATTACGTTTTGCTGCCAAAAGATTATTACTCTATCTACCATGCTGGCCCATTATTGGGTCAAAAAGCCCCTAGATCTTTAGTCTATAATTGTAAGACTTCCCTAGGAAAGGTATCCATTAATTTCATCCTATCCATCACCTCTCTCAACCTAAATTTACTCCCATATTCACGATCTAATCAGTCATGGAGTTACCCTCCTATTCAATATGATAAAAAATACCATCAATAGCTATCCAACATCTAGTTCTTGGATTCTTCTCATGTTATTGGAATCCCCTTCTCCCTACCTATCACATGGCGGTATGTTGAGTTAGAGAATATGCTACCACTATTGTTCTTATCCCAAACCAAGGAATCCTCCTTCTCCAACACTAGAATTGACCATTTGGAGAGAGTTGTATTTAGTTATAAGCAAGATAATATAATCTTTGGCACAAATGGAGTCAATTCCAATCATTACTTCTCTATATCAAAAAGTTCCTAGGAATCATTAATCTTAGATCCAACACAGTCTTTGAAGGGGGAGGTTAATGTTATCATTCCATCCATATCAATCAAATAAGATTTTTGATCCACTAATCCCTCCAAAATTGAATTATATCCCCCTTTCCCAATCTCCACTTTACATCCAATCAAATGTATTAATTCAACAAATCCTTAAAAAATCTAAATACTAGACCCATGAGGGAGAGTCATCTTTTCGTATGGAATAAACTCAATACCACCAAGAATATGTTTGGCTTGAATGGTGTAGATCCAAATTTTCTCTTTTTCATCATATAATCTTTAAACCAAATTTAGCTCCAAGGCCCTGTTCATGCACTTGCATTGTCTAACACCAAATCCCCTTTATTCTTCGGGGAAAATGATGTCATCCCATTTTACTATATAGTATTTCTAAGTTTCCTCTGAGCTACACTAAAAGAAAGTTCATTGGATAATCTCAATAATTTTTTTAATATTGCTTAGGATTTGAAAAACCAACATAGAGTATATAGGAACTAGAACCAAAGAAGCTTTAATTAATCTAATCTTACTATCCATAGATATATGTTTTCCTTTCTATGTCATCAATTTATTTTGAATCCTTACAATGACCATCCACCATTCCAACTTTAGGTCCTTCTTTACCAACTACCTACTCAATAACTTATCCACCCCGAATCCCATAACCCTTTATATGTCGAATGACTCAATGTCATGTTGATTTCAAAAACTAATCTAGATTTGAGTTAGTTATCTCTTTGTCTAGCTATCCTCTCATATATCTCAAGTGTATTCTTGATCACACTAGCTTCCCTAACAATGACCTTACCAAAAATAAGGGTGTCATCAAAAAATTTCTCCTTCGAACTCAAGATGGGATTAAAGTGCCCTTTGATCAACTATTTATCCTCCACAAAGGCCTTCTTCATTTCCTTACTATTACTCCATACTTGTGACCATCCCACTTCCAAGTTAGGCCCACAACTATTCATGCTGACCAAATAAATAATCCTTTAAGAATTAGAAATACTCATATTCATACTATTGCTATTCAAATTTGTACTCTCATGTAAAACTACATCAACATGTGAAATCTTGTACAAATATTAGTTATAGTTTGCAAGAGAATAGGTCCAAGATTTAATAAATTGACATTGCATAAGACCTTCAAGGAATTTACTTTAATTTATATTGAAAGAGAAAAAGAAAATGAAAAACTCTATTGATATTCAAATTTATAATCTCATGTGAAATCTCGTACAAATTGTAGTTGTAATTTGCAAGAGAATAGGTCCAAGATTTAATAAATTGACATTGTATAGGATCTTCAAGGAATTTACTTCAATTTATATTGAAAGAGAAGAAGAAAATGAAAAACTGAATCCTAACTAAACAATGAAATGTCAATTGAAATCCTCTTTTTGAACATGGTTGATTTGCATAGAATCTATAATTGTGAAATAAAATGAATACATATACAATAATGAAAGGAAAAGATCACACAATAATTCATTTTTAATCTGTTTAATTGATCTTAAACTCACAAACTAAGGCATAAATTTACTAATGAAACAAGATGAAGTATAATCAAACAAAATATTTTATTTCAATTTCTAAAATAGTTTAACAAGCAACACAAAAGGTCAAATGTATAGTTGCAACATTGTTATTGATGAGCTCAAATGATTACAAAAATGTCTCTCATTATTTTAAATATCATTTATAATAAACTTTATTTTAATGATTTTCACTATTTCGAATAAATTACCTTATAAATATTTTATATTTTATTTAAAATAAAAATAATAATTCAAATAAACAAATTCTTTATAATTTTAAATATGTAAAAAACAATAGTTTTATTTTTATTTTTTAAATTGAACCCATTGGAAAAATCACCCTCTTGACCTACCATGGCCATTGCAGGTTCGAAGCATGGCTGGTAAAGACAGTGGTGAATGACCTGATCAAGACATTGGACACAGTGCCGTTACAAGTTGCCAAGCATCCAGTGGGATTGAACAGTGTCAAGAATCTTCTCATTCACAAATTAAATCTCAATTTAGTAGATGAGGTAGTTAAAGTTGGAATATGGGGTGTTGGTGGTATTGGCAAGACCACAGTTGCCAAAGCCCTCTACAATCAAATTCATACTGATTTTCAAGCTGCTTCCTTTGTATCTCATGTCCGCGCCACTGCCGCAAAATCCAGAGGCCTTATAAAGCTGGAGAATCAAATTTTTAAGGATTTAATCGGAATTAAAGGAAACATGAGCAATGGTGAACAATTTCTTAAGGATCATTTGGAAGGAAAACGTGTGCTGCTAATTTTGGAGGATGTGGATGCTGCTGAACAATTGAATGTTCTGGTTGGGGATTGGCTGACCCCTGGCAGCAGAGTTATCATAACTTCAAGAGATGAACACATTCTTAATGTTGCTCAAGTGTCATCTGAATGCATCCATGAGCTGAATGGGTTGGAGATAGATGCAGGCCTCCATTTCTTTAGTTGGCATGCTTTTCTGAGAACATCCCCAAGTCCCAAATACGAAGGTCTGTCCAAAAGAATAGTGGAAGCTTGTAAGGGTCATCCTCTTTCATTGGAGGTGATTGGATCCTTCTTGTATGGTAAGCAAGATGACACGGATTGCTGGAGGGAAGCTCTTAAAAACATTACCCTCAACCCAGAAATTCATACAAGACTCTACATTGGTTATAGTGCTCTTAGTAATGTTGAAAAGGAAATATTTGTTGACATAGCTTGCTTCTTCGTTGGAGAACACAAAAGGTTACCCATTGTCTTCTGGAAATCCTTGTACACCCAGGTAGACACTGCTGTATCTAATCTTTCAATGAAATTACTGATAAAGATTGATGATGAAGGTGCATTTGATATGCACGACCAACCGCGAGATTTTGGGCGAAGCATTGCACAAAATGAAAAAGCGGGTACCCGAGCATGGGAGGCTGCCCATTTACACACAATATCCAACAGCAGTTTGTCTCGCATTCAGCTCTATGGATGTCATCTACAGAGGTTTGAGCTGCAGAGAGCAGGTCTTTGCTATCTTCATTTGAAGAATGTGCGCTTTGATGAAGACATGACTATAGGCACACAAATCATGCTTCCTCCAAGTTTGATATGGTTAAGGATGAAAGATTGTTTCTTTTTAATTTCTGATGATATGTTTACAAATACAGGAATAAGGAAGACGTATAGAGCACTAAGGAATAAAGCTCAGTACATATTTGGGGGCAACATTAAGCAATTGAAGATTATGCAAATTTATGGGGGCAACCTTTCTGCGTGGCCCTCTATAATTTTTTTTATTAGTTGCCAACAGATACATAATTTCTCTGATAGCATTGGCAAACTATCACAGCTGCAGCACTTGGAATTGAGATCGTGTGGTAGAGACTTAACAAACCTCCCTGATAGCATCGGCAACCTGTCACAGCTGCAGCACTTAGACTTGAGAAACTGTACATATTTGAATAGCCTTCCAGATAGCATTGGCAATCTGTCACGGCTGGAGCACTGAGACTTGAGAGATTGTAAAAGTTTAAATAGCCTTCCAGATAGCATGGCCAATCTGCCACGGCTCCAGCACTTGGATTTGAGATCACTTTGCTGTTATCCCAACCTCTTTGATAGCATTGGCAACCTGTCACAGCTGAAACACTTGGACTTGAGCTCATGTTGGGAATTAAATAACCTCCCTGATACCATTGGCAACCTGTCACAGCCGCAGCACTTGGACTTGAGCTCATGTTGGGACTTAAATAACCTCCCTGATAGCATTGGCAACCTGTCACAACTGCAGCACTTGGACTTAAGCTCATGTTTGGGCTTAAATAGCCTCCCGGATACCATTGGTAACCTGTCACAGCTGCAGCACTTGGACCTAAGACGCTGTCCATGTTTAAATAATCTCCCTGATACCATTGGCAACCTATCAGCTACATGTAATGTTAAGAGACTCTAATGAGAAAATTGAGATATTATTAATTTTTTAATATAAAAAATATTTTTCATAAAAATGAGTGATAAGGCAATATCCAATAGAATCTATTGAGACTCAATTTATTGCATGGGACAGGGAATGCACTCAATCTGCACCTTACTTGTTATTTTTTAATTCTTTTTCATGATTTCAAAGCATGACAATTTTATTTTTTCTCTGTTTGTACAAACGTACAACAATTCGTTCTTTCAATGCAATTAGATTTCCACAATCTATATAAAATTAGTTTACTCACTTCTGGATTCGATTGTGTTCAAGTTCTTCCATCAATGTTCCGAATCACACACAGTGATCCATCATCCTCTCCAACTCTTCATCCTAATACATTGATGGAAAAACTTGAACACAATGGAATCCAAAAATGGCTAAACTAATTTGTTCTTTGTAAAAATTACAATCGACCTTTTGTGACATATTTTTAAATGACTTTTTAAATACCCAAAATAGGAGATTATATTAATTATAAGTTTTAATTTAAGAAAAACTAAAAAGAAATATATGAAGGGTACAATAAAATTTAAAACTTAAATTTAAATAATAATATTTATTTAAAAAATTGTGTTTTAAATTCAATTATGTGATTTTTAAGTTTTTGAAATTAAATGTAAAATTTTGGTTGACTTAATTTTTTCTAATTAAGTATGAACATTTTCTTTAATCTTTATTTAGGGTATCTTTTACATGTTTGTTTATTGTTTCTAAAAGTCAATGACATAATGTCTTAAGAGTTTGACCCACATTTTATATGATAGATCTATAGAAGTAGAGCATTTTTTGACCATCACTAAATTTTCTACTTATCCATGAATCATTTTTAAGCATTTGTGATAACATATTCAAATTTTTAATTAAATATTATTATTTTATTCTTTTAGCTTATGAAGATTTATTTTATTTTTATTATATATTAGAACCATTATATCTAAGATAATTAACATTAGTTGTTGTAAATTTAATTTTATTACTCTAGATTTATTTGAAAGGTTAGGTATTATTTACTTTTACTTTTTAGTTGAAGGTCCCTAATTTATTCAAAACTTCCAATTAAAAAATTAAAAAGGACAATAATTATGCTCTAAAAATATTTACTTCAAAAATTGATCTAAATTATAAAGGAAAATATAAATAAATATATAGACTAATGTCTAATAAAAGAGTTGTGAGCATATATATTAGACAATTGAAAATCACGCCGTACTCAGTTCAGGTCGTGGTGTTGGAAACCTGTGCAGAGTGTGAAGAAGATTGGTGGGAATTGGAGGGCGCAAAGATTGGCGTTGAATAGACATTCCTTTCTTCAAAAGTTCACAAGGGCATAAAGATTGGCGTTGAATGTACATCTGAGCTGGTTTAATAGTGGAGAATTTGTACTCTTGAAAGAGAGGCCACAAGTTCAAATCTTGCAGGAGGTATGTACACTTCGTATTGTGGAGCACGAATTAGGTGCCTCCCTCATATTGGGAGTACGAGGAGTCCCATATACTATAAGTCATCTGTAGATCCAAAAACAGACCGCCTGATATCGTGGACTATAAAAGAACCTTTCTTTTTTTTTCAAGCATCAAACAAAAATCTGTAAAAGGTGGCATTAATTTGACGGCATACTCATTGATGTGTAGAGGCTGCGGATAGGAGCAAAGAGAGGTCGTCTTGGCCTTCACAGCATGTGCGCAGCCTTTAGCTTGATGTTTGCAGACCGTGGCATTGACCATTCCCACGCACAGAGACTTCTATAAACCTACGTTTTATCTCTGTCCATTTCAATAGTTTGAAGGGTCTTTTGTAGGCCAGTATGCTTTTTGCAGGCCACACCTCATACATTTGCAGCAACGTGACATATTGGAGGGGGCACTGAGCCTCTAGAGGCAATGTGCATCCATGAGTAGATGATGGGGTACAAGGTAACCAGACCAGTTTCTCTCAAATTTATGGATCCACCTCGCCTCAATGATGGAAGGTCGAGCCTTGAAAAGGCTTCAAACAAAAAAAAAAATGTAGCGAGCATGAGGGCCCTGTAATACACAGCAGTTGGAGAGGCCATGTAGTTAAGCCGTGAAGTCAGTCCCCCGTATGTGCCCTTGTGTTTGGAGGCCGCTCACAAGCGACCCGCAAGCAGCGACCCATGCCCAGCATTAATTCACAATCTTCAGCTTTTTGCCAAGGTGCAATCAATACCTTTCATTGGTATTGCTCTGCTGCACGACAAGCACAGGATGAGACCTTTTGACTTAGAGAGGAGTTAGTTCGTGGTTTAGGAGGTGTTCATAGTACATTTGAGTTGGTCTAATGGTGGAGAACTTGTATTCTTGAAAGAGAGGTCACAAGTTCAAATCTTGCAAGGGGTAAGGTATGTACACCTCGTATTGTGGAGCACGAGTTAGGTGCCTCCCTCATATTCGGAGTACGAGGAGTCCCATATACTATAAGTGTAGACCCAACCGCCTCGTATCGTGGACTATAAAAGGACCTTTCTCATCTATGCCACTTCTCTGGCCAACACTCCTCACGTGGCTTAGGACTTCATATCATTGCAGTTACATTAATTGATTGGTTATTTTTCCATAATGGTAAAAGGGGAAATTTTTATCAACTTGCAAAAAAGAGATTTTTTTTTATTTGTCAAATTAACAAAGAGGGGAGTTTATTTTTTTATCTTAGTTAAAATTTTGAAATAGAGGAGTCAATTTCTTCTTTTACATTGAATTTGACAAATAGAAATTGTTTTATAGTGGGAGGTTGAAATTTTTAGTTAAAAATTTGTAAAAGAGGAGTCATTTTTCTCTTTTAAAATGAATTTGGCAAAAAGGGGATCATCATAATGGGGTTTACATTTTATATTTTTTTGTCTTTTATTGAGGCTTGCAAGACATAACTTAATCTTGTCTTCTCAATCAACCTCATGATAATAAACGTGTAGAACTCAAATAGAAAATAAGCTTGTAAGAACACACATATAAATTGCCTAAATATTGAATGTGAAGGGAATTTGGGAAATTATTGTACTTACACTGAATTATAAAGTGTAATGGGGGCTATGCCATCACAACATGGATTCTTGTGAATCTCACCTCATGTGAGTGTGTCTTGGAGCACAACTTTTATATCTCTACATTCTTTACACACTCTCGATCTTAGTTGTTATGAGTATATTCTCTTAGCATTAAAGCGGACTATAACATGTGTTATGATTCTTTCAATGAAACAGTGGAATATCTTTTATGGAAGGCCTCATGAATCTTCTATCTTGATCTCTCAAAGGGGTAATTAATTCAATAGATCACATTTTGAGATTCTAGTACTCCTTATCATAGTACTATATGTATTATCAACTTCACAAAGTTTATCAAACTTTGTGTACATTGGTTGAGAAATGTCCATTTGTGCCCTAATCTTAAGTGTGTCTATGATTGTTCAGAGCTAAAATACAAAGAAAGCTTATTCAAGTGTGTTAGGATAAGATCCCTAAATAAACATGAATAATGAAAAAGAGACCTAATTAGGGAGAAGTCAAAACACCTTAATAAATCTAAAATCTAATTATACCTTGCTTTAGGTGGCTAGTAGAATGAAGATAGAAGATGGGATCACTCGGAAACAAGTCATTAGATCAAGGGAAACGGCTAGTTGCATATCCCAAAACCTAAAATCCATCATGATCCACCATAGACATCAATCATGAACAATGTTTAACCAATCTTGACAAAATGAGCTTGAACACCTACAAAAATAAATAAAATGTTGCTCCAAGACTTCAACTTTGCTTGCTTTAATATTATCCCCTTGTTCTTGAGTGCTAATCTTGTGAATATATTCTCTATATCTTGCCAACCTAGTGTAAAATGGTGAAAAGACTAGGCTTTATAAGCTTCCTTTCTAATTTCCCGATTATTAAATCTCGATAATCAACATTTGAAACTTGAATCTGGGACTTTAAAATGCCACCAAAAACATGTTTAATTTTGAGTTTGGATCTTTAAAAAATCTAGGATTAATGTATTTTGGGGCTTTGAATTAATTGAATACATTTATTCAATGCATATTGTAATGTCATAAAATGATAAAAATAGGCCTTGGAATGCATAATAAAGGGGTTTAGGGACCTATTTATGAAAGGTAAAAGTGCATAAATGTGAGGTCACTAAAATAGGTCCAAATTAAGTGTGAAATTATAATATCACATAAAAGGAATACAATTTATCATTGTAAGCATTGTAAGCAAATTTTGACAGGACATAGCTTTCATCCCATTTATCAAAAATTTGCAAAATTCTATCAAAAATTTACAAGGAATCTGATTTTGCATGTAATTTTAAGATCTGAGTTGTCATTTTTTACCAAATTAAAAATCTTTGTGAGTTATAAATGGAAAGATTTGGCATCTGATCTTCACAACTTGTAAAATTTTCTTGCACATTATTTTAGGGGGCTACAATCAGCACTAATCATTTTGGGGACGGGAGTGGGGCTCTCTGAATCAAGGGGACAATCTAGGTGTTTTTGTTTTTAAATTTGTTGGTTCATGTGTCATGTCTCTCACACTAAATCCATTTCATTTGAGTATTCTTTGTATTCCTCCTAATAAATGGTACATCAAATGTGGATATTGTGGAAAGAAAAAGTATACAACAAAAGAATGTTGATTTCTTAAAATTGAGGAAATATTGTAAATTATTCTTATTCATGGTATTTCTTGACCCAATCCTCTAGTTCCAACACATACAGAAACATCATCCAATCTCACTCAAACATGTTGTGAGACATCGTAATTATAGGATGAACAATGTAGTCTGATGACTTGCATTGATATCTCATCTCAAATATCACATGTTGCTACATATGAATATGGTGTTGTCTCATTCATGATTTCTTATGATTCTTTCCATCAAGACTTTTCTTTTTTCATTCCAAATCCACCACATAAAGATACATATCTACCATATGTCATATGTTTGTAGAATCCTGGATTATAAATTTGGATGACACCATTGAGGATATCAGTCTTCTATTTGATGAAAGCTTTGATGAAGTTTCATCACCATTTCCATCTTCAAATATTTCTCTTTCCTTTCCTACATTGGCTTATGTTATGACAGATTATGTAGGCATTCATGAGTTGACCTATCCAACTCAGTTACCATCATTTACAACAGTACCGGATTCTCATTGGTCCAGACATAACCATACATTCATGGTCCTTATTCTAGAATCATTTATGGTACCTAATCCATCATATCAGCATTTGTCACACATCAACATTGCCTTGGAGATATTTGAGCATCATTCGAAGGCATCATTGGCATCTTTTCAGTCTTTGGATCGTGTGCATAATTTAGAGATATTTGTGGTGTTGTTTCTTCCCACAGGGAGAAATATTTTTCAATGTTTGTGGATCATATTCAGCATCCAGTGTCAAGCATGTGCCAACACTATAGGAATCATTTTGAGGGGAGGTTACATGGTTTTTCTTCTACTATTAGTTTTCGGAGGAAGCATTTCCTCACATGGAGTTCATGACTTCACAATTTATGGGGGTCACATTACCTTCACTCTTTTCTCTCCTATGGGGAGAATATTCATTGTATTTTGTGCTAGAAACTTAGTCCTTGGGGGGTCATCATTATTTCTCCATCTATCACTTATCTTCTTCACTTATACCTTTTATTTCATTGTATTTCTCTTTTTGGAGAGGTATTTTTGTTTCCCATTGGGTTTTCCTCCTTTACTCCACTTTATGAGATACTTGTACATGAGTACCTAATATGGCCTCATAGTTGGACTCATCATTAGTGTATACATTACTCCCTAAGTTGCACTTAAGGGGGGTGTTAGTGTAAATAGTTTTTTTATCCACTTAGTCAACTAGAATTGCCTATCTAGAATTTACCTATTCAGACCTAGCTTTAGTTTACTTAGGCTTCTTTTTTATTTTTGTCTCACTTCATAGCATTGAAACATGTATCCTCATGACTTGAGACACCTATTGACACTTTCTCACCCACTTGTCAAGTAAGCTTACAAGTGTCCCACCTATAGATGGGTGGTCGGTAGTTTATTCATACCTTTCTACCTCCTCATCCTTGCCTATATATGCAAGGTTTGATCATTGTAGTATACACTCTTCATTTTATATTTGATAGACATACTATTGTACATATTATATTCACTTTTGGAAGTTGCTTTATGTTCTTTGATCTTGACATTCTCCAACAATTCACATGTGTTAGGATGAGTGTGATCAAATATGGTATATACAAGTGTGAATTATTATTCTTGAATGTCTTGCATTAAAAAATTATTGGATTTCATGTGTTGTGTCTTCTTATTCTCTTTGATGATCTAATATGTATAATGAATGCAAATGATTTTATCTATACATGAAAATAACAAGAAGTTGTGAATGTTTGTGTAGTCAATGTAAGACCAAAGTATCAAAAGGGAATCAATCAACTATAAAAAATTATATTATTTTACATTTATTTAAGGATCAAGATCATTGCTTGTGGGGATGATTAAGCAATTAATAACATGATTTGGTTTAGAAGATAACCAAGTTGTGTCAATATTTGAAAGCATTGAATTATGGATTAGAATAGGTTTAACTATCAAAATTAAATAAATAAATCAATTTGATTATAATTGTGTGCACATAAACATATGAATAAACAATGAGCATAAGACTATGTCCAAGCAAAGATAAATATGTGGTTATCACTATGCATAAAAGTATCATTTACAAATACATAAATATATCAATAAATTACCTTAAACTAAGCATAAAACTAAATTAAAATACATCAAAATGTTTTTTCATTATTGCAATCTGTGAGTACATATAAAATTATATAATCTCTTTTCAATATATGTTTTTTATTCATATGGATACTTAGATGCTTTCTTATAAGTTTCATTTTCAAAATCTCTTTAAAAGTCTAAAGTGTGGTAACACTAAAATAAGTCCTTTGACTAGTTAACCTTTTTCACTCTTGATTGATGAAAATATTTGATAAGTCTTTTTTACTATTCTAATTAATTTTTATAATATAGTGAAGGATAGCATGAAAATTAATAAGATGTATAATTGATTGTACAAGAAAAATAATTTTAAATGTGAATAATCAAAATCCATTAAATTTGAACCTAATTTCACTCTCTAATAAAAATATATTATCTAACATAGATTTTACTTACACCCTCAAAAAGATTTAGTTCTAAATTTATTAATCATCATAACAAAATAATGTTTATCTCTTACATATAATTCTCTTATAATTGTACTATTGCATAATTCATAAAAACATCTTATGAAAAGTCGCATAGAATCTCCATAATTTGTTTTAAAGCTTTTATTGTCTTGTTTTATTAATTTGTCTCATTTTTTTATTAAATTATAATTATTCAATTTATAGGTATATTATTTTAATATTTATGAAAATAAAATTGAATGTTTTTAATAAAATTGTGAGATTTTTTATATTTTTTTATTTTATAATATATCATAAAATGATATTAAATAATATTAAAAAATACAATTTTAAAAATATTTTATTATTTATTTTTTTCTTATGAAGTATAAAAATTTGTAAAACAATTTATTTTTAAAAATTGATATAAATTTTTTATATAATGAAATCTAAAGAAATTTTAAAAATATATATTAAAAATTATTATCTAAATTTTGATTAAAAATATATTATAAAATTTAATAAATACATATTTATAAAATATAGATTTTTGGAATGAAAGTAATGATATGTTGTATGAGGTTGATGATATCATCACCAATCAAACAAAACCTCAACCCTTCCTCCCAAAGAGGTGTGTTGATTACAAATTCAATATATTAAAAAAATCCTATACTATCATGATTAATGCCTTAAATTCTATTTTTTATTGATTGCATAATTCATTCAAATAATATGTGAAGTCCACATTAAATGTCAAATTTAAGTATGATCTTAAAAAATTTAGGCTAGGATATTAAGGGGATCCTTTGTTCATATTGAATCTTAAAACTTATCATAATATTAATAATAATTGGTGTACCTATTACCTTAAAAAAGCTAGGCTAGGCTAGGATATTTTCTATTATGTTTGTCTCATGTATAGAATGTAAGAAAATTTGGTTTAGAATTTTTTTATAATATTAAAAAATTGGATTCATTCTTATTCAAATTAGTATTAATGAGATATTTTTTATCAATACGTGCATATAATCTTAATTATAGTCATAAATGAATGATTCTCTAATGCTATTCAAATTATGAGAAGGAAAGTTTCTCACATTTACTATGTTTAGCAATATTTGTATATCATATTGTTAATACATCTCATTTGGTAATTGTAGACACCTAAAAGTGACTAACTCGTTTCTTCCAAAACAACATCATTTCTCGTCATCATCCCTTATCAACCCCTTCATCATCATTAATTAAATAATTCTTCTAACACATTTTCCTTTGTAATTAAATAATTATTTCATCATTTTTCTTCATCACTATTAATTAAATTATTTTAATATTTATCATTTTCCCTTATCAACACTAATTAAAATATATATATTTAATAATTAATCATTTTCCTCCATCCACTTTAATTAAATATTTTTTAATTCTTTAATTAAGTTTTTGTTACATTGGTGGTTTTCATTGCACCAAAAGATCGACCTATTAATGCCCGATACAACTGCTAGATTTATAAAAGATCCATAGGAGGTGGTTAATCCATGTTACAAACCCAAGCATCGTGTTGCACAGAGGAGACCAAGGGACATGCCATCTTTCAACAATCCCCCCCCCCCCCTTCGCACAAGCGAGAGGTTCAAACCTTTGACCTTGGCTCTGATACCAATTGTTACATTGGTGGTTGTCGTTGCTCCAAAAGATCAAAATATTAATGCCTAATACAATTGTTAGATTTATACAAGATCCATAGGAGGCGATTAAGCCATGTCACGAACCCGAGCATTGCGCTGCACAGAGGAGACCAAGGGACACACCATCTTGTAATAGTTTCTAATTATTCTTTCATCCATATTGATTAAATAATTTATAATTATTTAATTAAATCATGCATTCCTCTACTCTAACATAATTAAATAATTTTAATTATTTAATTAAATAATATATCCATGAAGGATTTAAATAGTAGTTGAAGGGAGGATTTTAAAGGTAAAGATAGGTGAAAATATAGTCCTTTATTTTTAAAACAAGTTGCACTAAGTGGCTAGTATATGATTGCATGCAGATCTAAAATAACTACCTAGAACTATTATAAAATGTTTGTTCAAACACCAAAAATCTGTTTAGAATAGTTGTAAATTATCACAAATTAATTTCAAATTTATATTTAAAATCTATCAAATATTAGATAATAGTTTGTTTATTTTTTAATTAAGGTGGAAACTTTAGAAATCCATATTTATCTATAATGGAAATAAAATAGATTAGTTGATGACTTCTTCTTTTTTTAATTGAGGTGAAAACTTTAGAAATCCAGATGCATCTACAATGGACATCAAAATATAAAGTAAATAGTGATATAAAATTAAAATCAGTAAGTATCATTCATATTGCCAGGCTCATGATAAATATGTGGGAAAATTTTAAAGCACCCCATATAAATTTGCAAGGAAGTAAGATAAACTCAAATGGAGTCCTTTAAGCAACCTACCTTAGCATTAGTAACATAAATTTTATCTTGTAAGTAAGATTATCTTGTCAATCACTCATATTGCTTGGATTAGGGCCTTCTAACCCTTTACAATTTTCATTTAATTAAGTTAAGCTCCTTTTTGGAATTCATAAACCCTTTCTCTAATCTTTATGACTATATCAATTATCTCATATACTTTATTCCCAAGAACCTTTTCTATAGATTTTGGATACACCCCATAATTTAAAGTTAGGAGATGATTTTATGTGAACCATGGATCTAGGGAGACTATACAATAAAATTTTCCTTGGATTCATTATTATCATAGGATTTATTCCTTGAGAACATCTTTTTAATACCATAGTCTTATTTCTACACACTTTGCGACAAAAGTTAGAGCAAGAAGAAATTCATCAACAATATCTCTCACACCTTCTTCTTCATTTGTAAAAGGGGGAGCATCCTATTTTGTATTCTACTCATTTTCCAATCCATATCCAACTAGAAAATTTATGTTATGTGTAAAACCTTGGCCACTAGCAATTTATCCCTACACTAGAAAGTTAACAATATCCAACTCATAGCCATAGTAGTCAAACACATTTTAATTTATAGTCCCCTCTATTAAATTCTCCTTATTCTCTAGAATAATCATAATATTTTTCAACACAAGTAACACTTAAAATTAAGGAATAGGGTCCATGCTTGGTAAGTTACTTATCTCTATAAGATAGTTAAATTTTTATCTCAATGAACTATTATAAATAAAGATTTTGAACTTAGATTATAATATTTTGAGATGTAGAGATACTTGCAATGCAACAATCCATACAATGGCTTCATCAATGAAGATGATATGCACTCCTCTCTTCTAAATGCTTATCTATTACTAGTAGGTTACAAGTTTCTTAGAAAGTATTTTCCTATAAAATTTGTTATACTCTTGTTTTCTTGTTTTGTAATAATTGTGTGGAGAGATTGCATAATTGAGTGAGAGATTTTTTGTGATCTAATAGAAAGATAGATAAAAGAGACACATAGCTTAGAGTTGTGATTGTATTACTTGTAGATTTTGTGGTATGAAAATTAAGAGCTTAAATTTTTAGGGTATTGTGTTAGTTTTCAAGTGATCCTTAGTCATCCTAGGTGGAGAGCCATGGAAGATTTTGGTAAGAAACAACACTATCTATAGAGTCCCTTCACAAAAGGAGTGGAAGGGACTTCACCTCTTTATATTTCTCTCTAATTCATTTATAGTCAAGCCAATAGGCTCTACTATCTTTAGGAGTATTTGGAAAGCTTGAAAGTCAATGATAAATCTCTTTTTTAGGAACATGACTTTATTTAGGTGGGGCAACAATTTTTAAGGATTTATGTCTTTAGTGGAATTTATCTTGTATCAATAAAATATTACATCTTACTAGAGGATGCTTTGCAACATGGTGATTCTCTAAAGGTACTTAGTCCTTGATAGTTGTGTTTAGTCATAACATTGTTCTTTCATAGGAGGAGCTCAAGAAAATTTTCATGCTTGTAGAGTCTCATATAAGAACTTATACCTTGCTATATATAACTCTCCAAATAAATTTTACACCTATAATTCTTTGCTTCAATACCAAGATTTTGGAGAATGTGAAGTGGGATGAGGGTTCTCCTCTACTTGAAGTTTTTAATAGTACATTGTATGATAACTCGTCTCTTTCCTAGAAAGCATTTGGTTCTTTAAAAAAATTGTGGGGTCTTAAGAATTCCCTCGACCAATGACATACTAGATTATATTACATTTGGTCCTCTTGTATTGAACAAATAATATGCTTTAGATGGTTGTTAGTACATCAAAACTTCTTGTTGGTGGAACTCTATCTACATTTGGGTTTAGTAATGCCTTATTATTTGTGTAATGTGGATAAGATTCATTTTCATATTTTTCTTTGGTTTTTCAGTTTGTTAAAGTCATGTGGAATTTGTTCTTGGATGGGTGGGCTTTGTGTGTTGATAAAAAATGTTTTTCTTGGTTTAATTTTTTTTTGGTTATATTAGCTATGTTAAAAAAACTATTTTGTAGGAAGTTGTAGCTTGTTGTGTATCGAGATTTTTTAATTAATCCATACATTAATTCTTCTTATCCATTATAATTAAATAATTCAATTGCCTAATATTTCCTTTATAATTAAATTAATAAAATTTATTTGATTGCTTTTTCTATTTTTAATTCCTCTAAATAAATAAAATTAATATTTTATTTATTTTCTAATAACATCTTTGCCTCATGCACATGAATTAAATAAATTTATTTATTTAATTCTATTAATATTCTTCTATCCATCAATTTAGTGAGTCAACTAAAAAATCACATCAATTTACTTAGACTCACACTCACTCTCACTCATCCATACAGTTAGTTCACTCATCCATGTAGTCAGTTAAGTCACCAATCAATCCCATCACAAGGACACATGTCACTTGCACATTCCTCATGTATTCTCAATCAATATCATCCATTTATTCTTTTGATCATCCTCCATCATTGATCGATATCAAGTGAAAGCTATAAATCAACCATTTTTCAACCTATCAAGGATCCACAATTTTTTGAGAAAAAATCATGCTATCATTATACCCATTTGCTACCAAAGGTTATGATTAAGCTTGAAGAGCAATCCACACACCAAATTCATTGAAGTATATCAAAATCAATGGAGTAAGATGAGGCTTTGTTGAGGAATTATTGTTTAGGTATTCTCATTTGATTTGATTTATTCTGCTCACACTCTAATCAAGACAATTGTTGAATGTTGAAACATGTACATTTCTTTGTATTGTCATTATTTTTAGTTTTAACATTTCATTCACTCATAGGAATATATTTAAAATATGCAAATTCAAATGGATTTTGAGGGTACTTGCTCAAACTTGGGAAGAACAACCTAAATTAAAGTTCACCCCTTCAAATTAACTAATATTTGTTATAGTTTACGTAGATCCATTAATCTTAACTTGGAACTATTTATTTTGGTGACTTTTTGAAAACATTTTGTAGTTCTTTGTGACTCGAATGGTATAACACTTCAAGGCAATAAATGTTATATAGTTTCAAATACTGGGAAAGATGGTTTATTGGTAAGGATTTATAGGCAATTTTTAAGAACCGTAAGAAACTTGCCAAGTTGAATAAGGCAAAAGAATATTTTAATATTTTTCTAGTATCTATTTATAATTAGGAGTATGCCTTAAAATTCATGTGGTAGTACAACCAATTTAACTAGGAAATATTGATGTAGAGATTGACTCAAATCATGTGGATAATGATTGTAATAAGAAGTAATGAAATCTCATTTATTTAAAATATCCATGTAATTCCCATATAGATCACTTTAGATAGAACAAGACTTCTATAATTATCATCCATTTTTCTTCTAGTGGTAGTCATGAACGACTTCTTCCTTCCCTACATTCCATCTTAAAATCTTCACAATATCACCATGTTATTTGGGAAAGGGGGAACAAGATTTGTTGGAGAATTGCCACTAACTTGGGACATCATAGTACAATCTTATCCTAAAAGTTATGTACTCTCATCTACTTGATATATTGTGTAAGTTTGATTTGATATTTCAATATTGGAAAATTTCAAAAGGGTTTTTCATGATTTGCATTGAGCATGGTGACAAAATAAAAATAGAGAATGTTGAACATAATTAATCTTGAGTTAGACAACCACATATTAGTCATCAATTATCTCAATTATATCTTTAAGGGTTCCTTGTTTTTGTAAAGCCACTATTGTAGCCACATTTACTAAACATGCAATTTGTGACATAAAGGATACTCCTTTATTCTTGAAACCCTTTACAAAATAATCTTTACTCAATTGATGCCCTAGTATTGTGTTGTCTATTCTTGGTTGTTCACTTTTTGTTCATTGATTGAATCATTATTTTTGTTTCCTTGTCTTCAACCCATATTGATCAACCTCTTCATACATGTGGTATCCCTCAAGTACTTCTCATTACTATATGTATTTTCTTCAACTTGTAGAGGAAAATACCCATCAATTATATTCCAAGAAACTTTTAAAGTAGAAATCAAGAGCACCAAGCTAGGAAAACAATATAAAATTTCCAATCACTGTGGAAGGAAAAAAATTAATATTTATTAAATTTGAAATGAAATTAAATCAATAATGATTCTAATTCAATAATAAAATAACCTATCTCAATAAATCATGTGCAAAAACACGAAATCAAATTAAAAAAACAACTATTTTAACTCCACCAACAGGCTTGGTCTTACTCCATTGTAGAATGTGATAATGATAATTCAATAGTATGTGAATTTCTCATAAAACCTTGCATAACCTTGTTAGAAAAAGATGCAAAATTGAGTATAGAATGGATACAAAATTCGTGGAGAGATTGAATGGCTAAATAATGGGTGTTTTTTAGCTTTTATTGTTATCAGATCAATGGTGTAGGATGATTGAGATGATCAACAAAGGAGATTGATTGAGAGATTATAATGAATACACAAGTGACATTTGTTAGGATGAAGGGTTGCGATGAGGAGTTAAGTGATTGCATGAATTAGATGACTAATTGCATGGGTAGATGAAGTGGAAGTGAGTGAGAGTGAATAAAGGTTACTTTTCAGTCAACTCACTAAATTAAGAGATGGTCACTAAATTTAGAGATGGAGGAATAAAAATATAATGATATATTTAAGAAATAAATAAAATATTGATTTTATTTATTTATAGAAGAATGGAAAAGTCAAACTAAAAAAATTAAATAATTTATTTAATTTTAAAATAAATTATTTATTTATTTAATTTTAAAATAAATTATTTATTTATTTATTTTATTTAATGTGGATGAAGAAAATTGATGAATTAATTAAATAATTAAAAATTATTTAGTTAATGTGGATGAACAAAATGATGAATCAATTAAATAATAAAAAATAATTTAATTAATGTGGATAAAGAAAATTAATGAATTTAATTAAATAATTAAAAAATATTTAATTAATATGGATGAGAGAAGTTGATGAATTAATTAAATAATTTTAAATTACTAATCAATATTTTTTTTAAACAAAAGTGGCACGCCACTATATATTATTATATTACAAGTAAATATTTTTGTACAAATCCTAGTTCAATGAGCATACCAGCAGGAAAGAGCCAAGAAGAAAACCGATGGTTATAGCTCTTAAAATTTGGAAAAAAAAAGAAAACTAGCCTATATGACCAATTAAATTGATCATTTTTACAATGCTTACAACTTTACAATAACCTCTAAATTTGACTTCCGAAACTTATATAGTCGGTAATTACAAAAAGCCATTTTTGTCAATAGGCATTACATACAAGCTTTAATCAACAAAAAATGAGTTTACATCATATGACTTTGTTTACATCGATCTAAACCAACAGCTTGCCAAGAATCGGGGATCAACTTTTTGTAAAATAACCAAAAAACCAGCACTTTCAAATAATTCTTTGATCATTTTACTCTTCCATCTGCATGATTTCCATCAAATTGTCACCTTGTTCTTCATTTCCTTCATCCACGTTTTGAGAATTTAAAGCAATATTCATATCTAGAACAGCAACCATGTCAACCCTCCTGCTTAAACTTACCCCTTGATTTTGTGGTTGAGACAAGTTGTGAAGCAGGTTTTGTGCTATACCTTGTGAGATTGTGTGAAGAGTGTATGGCTGATGCTGCAAAAAAGGAGTTGCATGATAACAATTATGATGAAGCAGAAAAGAAGTATAGTGATAATTTCTCTAAAAACCTCAGATATTTCCCTTCCCAAATGATGACTATATCTTGTTAAGGCTCTATTTAAATGACTGGGATCAAAGAACTCTAAAGACTGTTTAAGAGCATCATAAACATTTACAAAATCTTTGTTGTGTGGTAAGAAATGTGGAGGGAAAATAACACCCACATATCCTTCTCCCATAGAAGACATACTTTTGAGCACTGACAAGAAGAGCATAATTTTGCAAAATTATCTCATTCACCATTTTTTCTACAATGACAGTCACAAAATCTAGACATTGAAGAATGTCCATTAGATTAGAAATGAAAATTGAGAGAATATTTGAAGGAAAAATCAACCTTCTGGCTTTCAGCTGAAGAACTTCAGTCTCAATAACACATTTAAGACATCTAAAATCACATGGGCAGCGAAACTTAAACATTGTTTTCAAATGTTGTTCTTCTATCTTACCAGAAATCAATGCTTCCCATCTTTGCACTGGAAACCACATTCTGAAATTCTTTGGATGATAATCCATTTCCAACTTCAAACCAGGAAAAACTTCAAACAGCTTCGCAAAGAAAAATATTATCACTGATGAAAACAAACAAATATTGTAGCCCAGATATATAGGTGAAAGCTTGTTTGATACCAAGAAACAGTCATTTCTTACTTTGCATAGTCCTTTGAAAGCGACTATTAACACATGCTTTAGTTTGCCTAATTTTTGAAACTTAAAACCTTTTATTGCAAAAGATGCTAAGCGTACTCACCATTGTGACAATTTACTATATAATATTCCTAGCAAGCCACCTGTTCATATAGTATAAGCATTTTTTGTTTATCAGATGTTGAGGAGATTAATCCATATGTGCCACAACGAATTACGAGAAGCTGAAACAAAAATTATGAGTACTAGATAGTACTTAATAGATTAACATGTTAGTAAAAAATATTACACTACCCTATAAACAAATCCAAACTTACATCATCTTGAAAAGATAACATGACGTTATTTGATTCCAAATATTTTTGGCATGATTTCCCAAACTTTTCATGCCCATAAACCTGTGCGAAGATTAATATAAGATACTTTCTTTGCTTTTGACATGACCACTTGCCACATCATTAACATCGCAGCCCAAAAACTTTCCAATCTTGTTGCTTTAGGCAACACTTGAAAAATTGTAATATCCCATTTATTTCCATAGAAAATGCAAGATGCCAAACCACACATGTAATTGCCAAATACAAACTTGTCGTATGATTACATTCTAATGCTCTTTTGATATGCTTGATTTCTCTAGATAACTTATATGTAAGATATCAGACAAATATTTGAGAATGTAATTTTGAACATGCACATTTGTACTTGACAATTACATATGCGTTTCCAAAATTTGGCATATCTTAATGAAAACTTTCAGTTATAACTATGATAAACCATCACAGTTTTTCCTCTTTTGCAATTAAAGCTTCCAAAGCATGATGTATTTTACCAATTTTTACCACATGAGTTACTACCTTTTCTGTTTGATCACAACCTAAATTGGCTAAAAATTCCGCAACCATATTAGCTTCTATGTATGTATGTAAGATTTGAAAGTTACCTATTTTTTCAAGCATAGCCCAAATTTGTTTGACAATGTATTCCAACTTCTAGTTTTGAATTTTTTGATCTCGACATGCATTGACTAAAATTAGCAAATCACCTTCAATCTGAACTTTTCGAATTTGAAGGCTGAGAACTAATTTTAATCCTTGTAACAGAGCTTGTGCTTCAACAACATTGTTAGAGCCATACACCAATTTGAAAGATTTAGCACATAAAAATAACCCATTATGATCCCTTATAATCACCCCAGCACCAGAAATGCCTAGATTCCCTCTAGAGGCTCCATCAAATTTTAACTTGAAAAGCCCCAAAGGAGGAGATATCCAAACAATATCAGATATGTTTACTTTTTTACAAGTCCGAAGAAAATTACCTTTGAAAGTCAGAGCTAAAGGTGACCATGCTAGCAACATTTTAGAATCCCAATCTAAAAAAATTGTGCCAATATGTTTGGTTTTAGACACAAATGCATTAACAGTTTCAGAAACTGAATTTTCCAATAATACCAACATATGATCAATATTCAGTTTTTCCTTCCTAAAGATGCATTTATTTATTGCCCACCAAATAGCCCATAGAACTGAAGAGGGAATAACAGCCTAGATGCTAGCAAAAAAGGATGAAGAGTTAAGTTGAGGCCAACTAGAAAATAACTTCCAGATAGTATTTGGCAAAGCTAACAGCCAATTCATTTTTGTCGTAACAAACAACCAGCAAGTTTGTGCAATTGGACACAAAAGAAAAAGATGATTTATATCTTCTAACTCCTTATCACAGAGCACACATTTAAAAGGAGCGGAAATTTTTAACTTTGCTAATTTGTCACTTGTTAGAATTTTATTTTGAATGGCAAGCCAAGAAAAGCAACCTGCTTTAGGCAGAACTTTTGAATTCCAACAAAATTTATAAGCTCTTTAGACTCGTACTTGAGAAACATCTTGAGAAAAATATTTGTACCCCTCTTTAACAGAATAACAACCATTTTTAGCTTTTGACAAAATTAGCCTATCTGGAGTAGATGATTAATAAACTGGTCTTTCACTAAGAATTTTTGATGTAATTTGAAATTTATGATTCTCATCTATTGATTCATTTGAGATTTATTTCCACTTGACTTTACCAGTCAAAGAATCAACATGTTGAACATAGTCTTTAACTTTTGGACCCCATTTTTGTGTCAATAAAGTTACAATATTACCAAAATTGCCACTTTTTAATGATTTTGAAAACCATTCCATGAATCTTTCAAAAAAAGGGCTTCATTACCATAATTTATCTCCCAAGTTAAATGAGGTAAGATGATCTTTCTACAAGAAAGAAGGAAATTCCACATTGTTGAACCTGGAGGAGGATTAGAAACAGTGAATATTCTTGATGAGCTCTGACTATCCAAGTACTTGCTTTGCATTAAATGACACCATTTCAGAGAAGGTTTTGCATATATATGCCAAACCATTATAGCACCTAACACCAAGTTCCTTTCTAGCAAATTGTGGAGACCTGCTCCACCTTTTAACTTTTCTAAACACATTGTTTCTAGTGAAATCAAAAGAATTTTCTTTTTGCTATCTACATTTCCAGACCATAGAAATTTCTTGAAAAATTTTTGAATTTGAAAAATGATAGACTTTGGAGCTTTCAAAACATACATATAGTAATTAGGTATAGTTGATAACACAGTTTTAACCAACAAGATTTTTCCTACAAGTGATAGTCATCTCCATTTCTATGAAAATAATTTGGCTTGAATACTCTGAATAATTTTATGCCTATAAGTAACCTTATTTTGTCCTGAAAAAAAAAGGAATTCCTAGATACTTACTTGGCAATTGATCTTGTTTAAAGCCAAATAACTTTACTATACTCTTCTTAGTTGAAGGCTTTGTGTTGAACAAGTAAATTTTTGAATTTCCTTCATTTACTTTTTGACCTGAAACTCTAGTATATTTATCCAATAAAGATTTTATATGTAAAGCTCCAAAGAAAACAACTTTACCCAAAGAGCAAAGTATCATCAACGAAAAGATAATGTGTAACTGATAGATTAGTATTAGGAATCAAAACCCCCTGAATTTTACTTTGAATATGAGCTGCAAGAAAAGATCTACTCAAAGCTTATGCTAATATGATAAATAAAAAAGGTGAAAGAAGATCTCCTTGATGAACCCCTTGAGAAGAACCAAAAACCCCCACAACTAACCCATTTAATAACACTGAAAACTTAGCACCTGATAAAAAATCCCTTATCTACTTACACCATTTGGAAGAAAAACCAAATTTCAGAAGAACATGATTTAAAAAACCCCAATCTACCCTATCATATGCTTTTTGCATGTCAAGTTTAATTATCATTGAAGATAATTTATTTGCAACTATAGAACGCAAAGTTTCATGAGCAACAATTGCTCCTTTTGAAGTTTCTCTACCAGGAACGAACCCATCTTGTTCCTCAGAAATAATTGAAGAAGTAAGAGGATGTAAATGAAGATAGATAGCCTTAGTAAAGATTTTATAAATTGTGTCGCAAAGGGAAATAGGCCTAAAATCTGAGAAATACTTTGGTGATTGGATTTTGGGAATGATAGCAATATTTGTGACATTAAATCCTCTCAACATGCCCCCTAATTTTCTTGATTCCTCCAGAGCATTTAAAATGTCAAAACCAATGAAGTCCCAGCATTTTTGAAAAAAATGGCAGTGAATCCATCTGGTCCTAGGGCTTTATCAGGTGACATTGAGAACACAACCTCTTTTAATTCTTTGAGAGAGAAAGAAGCAAACAACCGAATGTTGTCCTCATGAGACACGAAAGTAGGAATGTGTTGAAGAAGCTCCTCTCTTTCCATTGCTAAATTTACACTATTATTAGTGTTAGTTGTTAACAGTGTAGAAAAAAAAATTACTTCTTTATTCTGAATTTCTTCCTCTTTTAAAAGAAAAGGACCTATCACACTATCTTAAATTGAGAAGATTGAGGTTTTTGATTTTTTAATTTGAGCTGAAATGTGGAAAAATTTGGTGTTCTTATATCCATCTTTCAACCACAGTTCCCTAGACTTCTGCCTCCAATAAACCCCCTCTCTTAATAATAATTCTCTCCATTCATCTTGTAATTTTCTTTGCTCTTCAAATAAATAATTGTCAAGACCTTTAACAATGATACTTTCATTAATCTCTACTAACCTTTTGAACACCAAATCTTTCTGCATAAAAACATTCTTGAAGACTAGACAATTCCAAATTTTTAAATGCTTCTTAATATGATCCAATTTCTTACTCAACTGAAACATCTTTGAACCAAGAACGAATGGGGAACTCAACCACCATTGCTTTATTAGACTAATAAGTTCAAGATGCCTAAGCCACATTGCCTCAAACTTGAAAGAAGATTGAAATTTTGATTTTGTTTTCTTTGCCATGACATCAAGTGAAATAGAAAAATGATCAGAGGCTACTAAAGGCAAAATTTCAGAAGATAAGACAAAATCACTAATGATCCAATTTGGAGAGGTTAAAAACCTATCCAATCTTTCCGCAATTTGGAGAAAAAAATTCCTCCTATTTGTCCAAGTAAAACTACCATTTTGTGGAATTACATCCACCAAAGCATTGTCTTGAATAAAAGCACCAAAATCATCCATGACTGATTTGGGAGGACATATTCCCCCTTTTTTTTCCAATAAACTTTTAATGGCATTAAAATCTCCTACTAGAACAAATTTGTCTTGTCCTAACGCATCTATTTTCAGCTTGAGAATATCCCACAACACCTTTTTACTAGAAGTACTTGTAGGACCATAAACATTTAACAACCAAAAAGACAAATCAAAATGAATAATCTACATTAATTGCCAATTTTGTTCAAAAGAAATATTGGAAATGCTAACTATTTTAGCATTCCAAAAAGTAAATAGACCCCCAGAAGCACCATGAGAAGGAGAATTAGACTCTTCCCAGTTATGCCATTTTTTATTTATTACTTGAAAAGATTCTTCAGAAGTTTTGGTTTCTTGCAAGACAACAATATCTGCCCTTGAAGCATCTAATTGATGCTTTACTTGGGTCTTTTTGTCATAATTGTTTAGGCCTCTGACATTCCAAGATATTAACCTCATTGCAACTTGGGAGAGCAACACGCTCTTCTTGGTCTTTTTTGTTTAATGGCAAAGCCTAAGTTGACATCTAGTGTCGATTGTAATCCCGCTGATATTTCTTCTTGCAATTTTGTAACTAAAGACTTTCTACCCCTTTTAGCAAGTGACTTTTTACTAGATGGTATAGATAACAAAGAATGAGAAATTGAACACAAATCATCTAAAGACCCCCCTTCCCCAAAAACCTCGATAGCAATATCATCTATCATTTGATCACCTACTAAGACTAAAGTTTGATCAAAAAAATTTACAAGATCTTCCTTTGAAGGCAAGCCATCATAATTATAATTTAAATCAACTAATTTTGAATGAGACTGTAGATTGTCGGATTGATTTTGAACTTCTAATAAATTTAACCTCTCATCACAATGATTTGTCACAACCAGAGTTAGCATAGAAACACATTGATTCACTTGATGAAAACTGACAAAATTAAGATGAGGAGGGAAAAGCTTGAGAGAATTAAGAAAAATCTTCATTGGAGACAGAAAAAAAAATTCCCAATATGGAACAAGAGAGAGAACAACAAGCTTAACAAAAGAAAGATTTGCAACTTTCTTACTGATGCCATGTTCAAAAAAGAAAGATCTTTACCCTTAGAAGGAAAAAAACCATTAAAATATAACTCCTTGGTAGCAGAAGTTGATTGAACAACCTTGACTTCCTCTTTAAGGGAAACACTTTGACAATCCCTTTGAAAATTAATATCTGAATATTCACCATTGAAGCCTGAATTAAAATAGCTTTTTAAGCCAAATGTACCTTGGTACCATTTTACACAGAGGTCAAAGATCTTGAATAAAAGAGATATATCAAAAAAACTCTTACCATTCATACTAGAGGATAAGGCGATGGTCGATTCAACCGAAAAATATTCTTCAGATGTTTTATGAGAATTAAAACTAGCATCCTTTTTCAAAAAATTAGGGTTCTTGCACTTTTTGAAGGGATGAAGTGGAAAATGGCATAAAAAGCAAATTTGCTTAGGATCCTCAAGAACCACCTTTTGTTTCCAAATACCATAGATTGACTTAATATTGACAACTATTGGAATAGGTCTTGAAACATCCATGAGAACAGAGGGCCTGACTGGTAAAGAAGGATTAGAGACAAAAATTATATCTTGGTTTAAAAATATGCCTAATTTATTGCCTAGAATCTCAATACTACATGACTCTCTATATTCCAAAGGTAGACCCTGAAGCTAAACCCAAAAAGGAATAAATTTTACTCTCGCCTAATTAGGGCAAAAATTCGGAGTCCAAAGAGTCGTAAAAAGACCATTGCCCTCACACATCCAAGATTTTTTCTGAAATATAGCATTCCTAGAATCTTTATCAGAAAAGATTACAACAAAAAAACCATCACCTTTATCTAAGAAGAAGACTTAATTAGATCCTTCCCAAGTTTGGAAGACCCATGATTTTAAAAATTCAAGATCTGGAATGAAATTCCAAGACTTACCAATAAGAGCGACGTCCTTTAAGTCTGCAATCTATGGTTGAAGCATAGAATGAGGAAGCGTAACATTAACTTGATCGATAGGCAATTTTTTTGTTACCTTTGGAAGCCATATCTTACATTTTTCACCAAGATCTGAAGCCTTCCCCTACACATTGGATTGTCTCCAACCGAACTCAACATAACCGAAAGCATTAGGGTTTAAAGTAGGCTTCTTAGGAAAATCACCAGAAATAGGGATAGCAATGGAGTTAGGAAAAGTAAGAGGGCTCAGCGAAGCTAGAAATTTAGGGAAAACCAAAGTAATATTGTTTGGGAAAGAGGTTGGAGCCAAATCCAAATTTGGAATGAAGGGATCCCCCGAAAGCGAAGAGCAAGGAGGTGAAAACCCTTGTGACCATTTGGTCGACCGGCAGTCACGTCAGCCCACGAGCGAGAAGAGGATGAAGAAACTGAAGGAGATTCACAAATTTCAAAAATAGGTTGCTTACCCTTGACTAGAGACTTATTTACAGGTGGATTATGATGGAATGAATATTTTCCAACAAGATTGTCAGGGATCCACTTCCCATTATGGAAAACAGAACTAGGAGAACCCTTAAAATCATTAAAAATGGAGAAAATTTTATTTTTTCTTGAAGAAAACCTAGATTCAGAAGGAATTCCAGGAGATCTATTAAAATAAGCACCATTGGCATTCAAATAACCAACCCGAGATAACCTACTCAGCCCATGAAAACCCTTGGAGAGAGCAGAACAGGAAGAAAATTTTGAAAAAAAATCATTTCCAAAATTACACTTCTGAAACTTGCAATCCTCCATGAAAAAATCAATTACTAATTAATGTTGATGATGGAATATGATGAGTTAATTAAATAGTCAACTAATGTTGATTATGGAAAAGGATGAATTAATTAAATAACTAAAAATCATTTGATTAATGGATGATGTATTGGCTTAATTAAATAATTCTAAAATTATTTAATTAATATTGACAAAGGAATTGATGAGAAATGGTGATAGAAGAGATCGAATGTATTAGACATTTTTAGGTGTCTACATTTTTCCCCTCTTTGAGATAATATTTATTATGTTGTTTCAAACATATTATTGGTATAAAAAAAATTTGGTGGTAGCATGCCCCAATGAACCGAGGGATAGAGGTAGGGTGCCCCCTCGAGAGGTCAGGCAAGCAAAATAATGTTAAGAAAAACTCATGATAGGAAAAAACAAAAAAAAAGATAGGTTTAGTGGATTAGTAATAAAATAAATGGAGTTGGGTGAAGAAAAAATGAGGAGATGAATAAAATGGAGGGAAGCTAAAGGTAGAGGTAAAAATTAGGATTTTGCAAGCTATATATAGGTGTAGGGTAGGGGGGTTCATTTCTCCTCATTTGCACTCTCCCAAGTTTAGAAATCCAAAGCCTCCAAAGTGTGAATTAGTTTCAAAGATGATGGGCATTCTAGTGGCGAGTCATCAAGCGGAGCACACTCAAATCTTCGAGTAGCCAGTTGAGTCACCTCCAACGACATGTGTCTAACTTTTGGGTCCCTAGGGGTAGATTTAGGTGCATTAAATGTAGGTATAAGTAGTTCCAATCAAATGTGTTGCCAAGATAAAATGGCTCTTATGACTACCGAAATAGCACACATGGTGTGCAATGGTGCATTTGATAGGGGGTCTAGAGCTTTTGCAAAAGTAGGTCACATATGATAGAGGGTTTGGCACATTTTTTAGAAATATACAATTGTAGTGTAGATTGGCATATATGATTGGTAGATTGGTGCATTTGTCAGAAGTACACAATTGAAGCCTAGATTGGCACATGTGATATGAAGTTGTGCATATGATGTGAAAAGAGGTGTAATTATGAAATTGGGCCACAAATGATGGCTAGGTTGTTGCAATTGATGAAATTGCACAATTAATAGGTAGGTTGGTGATTTTGTGATATAAAATTTGATCTTACAAATTTTGAAATTGATGATGTGTGTGTTTTTGTTGCAAGAGGATTAGATTCTATCATGTATCAAGAGTGTCATCCTCCCACGATGCTATTGAGGGTTGAGCTTATGGATGTGGAGAATGATTTTCTTGATGCAGTCAAATTATGTCACATCACTTACATGCTCGAGATCATAGTGTATAGAGCCATGATGACAACGTTGGTCAAGCAATATCATAGTGAGCATAGTGTTTTCATGTTTCCTATTTATGAGATGACAATTACTTTGGAGAATGTCTGGAAGATTCTACATATCTGATCCACGAGGAGAGGGTGATCTATGATAATGATATTGGGGAGAGTGCTTTGGAGAGGGTGTTTTGGAAAAATGACCTAGGGATTGAGGATGGGGAGATATATTTGTGGAGGGTGATGACTAGATTTGATTATCTTCTAGTAGTATTTGCTAGTACCTGATTAGAGATCTACAGATTTTTCTATTGGCTAGGGTCGAGTGCTAGAGCATATGATCAAAAATGGGGTAGTCTATACATGTGGTTCATGTGTTTAGCTCATTTATATCATGATATGTATCAAGTGATTTATAGATATGGAGCTAGCCTTGCCTGTAGAGTTATACAATTACATATATGGATGTTTTTTGTGACTCATCTATTTAGAGACAAATTGAGAGGTGTTGGGATGTCATATATGTATTTATACAGTGGAGTGTTGACACATCGATGATTGGGGGATTTGGTTTACTAGTGGCATCTATTCAATTATTTTGATAAGGTGATAGAGACCATGGTTCCAATGTGAGGTATGGTCAGGTGATACAAAAAAATCAGTGTATTGTCTTCAGACGTGATATCTAATTGGGGGCACTACACACATTATTGAGAGATATGTGTTAGAGTGAGTGCATCAATAATTTGGGTTGGCATAGATATTACCAATACATGAGGCTATATTTTCACACACACAATGAAAGCTAGCATATTAGGGTTTAGTGGTGGATCTTGATGTAGCCATTACAAAGTTAGAGTTACGTGTGCCCTAGTAGTGGGATATTTTATCTAGTGTAGAAGATGTACCTATACCACTCTATAGTATGATGCATGGTGCGACACATATAGTCTTATACAATTTATTGTGCCGGAAGGCATGGGGTTGAGATAGAAAATATGGGGTGAGGAGCAAGGTGGTGGTCGAAGACAACAATAGAGATTTAAGGAGGTAGTGGTGGAGGAGGGTGGAGATGATGGTGAGGATGATGGAGGAGGACAGGGAGTGAGATATGGTGGTGGAGACGGGGGCAGAGATGGAGGGGGTAGTGATGATGGTGATGGTGGATATGTGGTGGATAGGTAAAGGGTGGTGATGGTGGAGATGTGGGTGGGTAGGCAGAGGGTAGTGATGGTCTACAAGTGCAACTAGCTACCGCTTTAACTAAGAGGGGTCATGAATGTGTTGAGTGGGATAGTGTTCTTATTTATAGGACTATAGAGAAGGATGTAGAGGTGTTGGGATAATAAAGGGTGAAGGAAGAGATGAGGAGGATTATAGATATGGAAGAGGGTCCTATGACATTGGTTATGGTGGAGATTACTAGATTATCATAGGAGGTGATGTACTATAGAACTTTGTATGAGACACAAATTCCTATAGATCTTTGGTACACATAGTCAATTAATGGGTTTGCAATCAATGAGATTAGGGACTCCACCAACATGGGGCCACCACCAGTACAACCACCTGCAGGACAGCCACTAATGAGACAACCATTGGTAGGATGGCCACCAGTAGGTCCTCCTCCTCTAGTACCAGGATCACCCGATCATTCTGAGGATGGGAGTTCTACCTAGAGGGGTATATCTATTCCCATCATATGATGTAGAATATATATTATTTTTCATGTTAGATCATGTATGTATGTATACTTATGGCTCATTTAGCCCATTTATAGATAATATTTTGATGTATCATGACATAATTTTTAATATATATATATATATGAGATGATTTTTTTTGTGGTGAATGACATATAATGATTTTATTATGATGTTCATGATGATGATGTAATTTATGTGATGTTTATAATTTAGATGCACTTGATAATGTATATGTGATGGATATTTTATGATGTTATGATTTTATAACTTATGTTGTTATGACCTATATGATGGATATGAAATGATTATGATGTAATTATGTTATATCATACATGCTGATGATTATGTATGTAGGAAATGTAATGGATGTGATGGGATTATGATGTAATGATGTTATATCCTATACTTATGATCATATATGTAGGAAATATATGGATGCAATGGGATATTTTTGGTGATTTTATTTTGTGTCTTGATACATAGAAAAAATGATTGTTAGGTTGAGTGGGGGATGAGTTAGTATGAAAGAAGAAATGGCATAGATTGTATGATGAAGAATGAATGAAATTTTTTTATTAAATATTGAATAGTGAAAGCTATAGGTAGGTAATGGGGTGGATAGGTAAAATGAATGGAAAGGTGATTTTCTTTAAGTTACGCTTGAAAAATGTAAAGAGAAAACATTATTTGATATAGAAAATGGACATATGCAACAAGGTATGAAGAACCAAGGTGATGTATCCTTTGCATGGACTTTGAATTTGCAAACAAACGGTTGTCCTAATTCATACCAGACATACTCGAACCTTGTTAGATCTATGTGAGGAAGTAATACTTAGAGAATGATAGTCTTAATCCACAAAAGGTATTGAATAACCTTATATGCAAAGTATAATTGTTTATGCAAGAATTCATTCTAACACACACAAGGTAATTATTTCCCTTGATAATATTACAAGAACATCACACAAACAACGACATGAAAATAATGACCATGTTCCATTTTATTCTCCTCTAAAAAAACCAAGATATTGAAAAATCAAGGTGGCCTTGAGTAATCATTGGCAAGAGACAAAAATATAAATAAAAAATAAAAAGACCAATTGATAAAACAAATCAACATCCATCGTATCTCTTGCCAAGAAAGGGTGTGTTGATGTTGTATTATGCCTAATTCATTAAGGCATGGATTTGGATGATGGGTTAAATGATTAGGCAATAGGTATATAGGTAGCACACTAATTCAGTGTTAGTCTTTACTTGTGATTTTCATTAAATATTATGTTTTTGTGTGATGCATAGTTTCCTTTTTTTTCCTTGAGTGTCAATTCTAGGTGGAAATGGTTTATTATAGATAAGATGGAAAGTGGGTTGGATATTTTTTGTTTATTATGGTTTGTGATTGATGGATTTATTATGAAAAGTCCATAAATGTGGGATTATTGGAAATATGAATTTTCCTCTCAAGACAACAACAAGGATCCAATCCAATGACTAGGTCGAGAAATATGCCCTAGTTAGGTATAGTATCATTTATTATGAGATGGGAGGAGTAACTTTTATTATGGTATTAGATAGTATGGATAATGATAGATATTCATATTTATCAATCCGTGATAGGTGGACAAGTGAGGTGTGGTGGATTGTGTGTATGGGAGGCTTAAAATTTATTCTAGGTGAAATTGATAAGAATTTGATAGGTGGTGGATGGTGCTTGCTACATATGGAACTTGTAGATAGGTTTTCACCATGGTACCTATCTAAGACACCACCAAAGTGGTTTTTTACTAAACAAATTATTTCATTTTACTTTTTTCTATATTTCTTTTTTTTCATTTTTTGCTTCTTTTCATTTTTTTTCTATTGGGATACCCCAAGGGTCAAGCATAAAACTTCTTCAGATGATTGTGATTGATGGGATCTTCTAGAGATTTTCCTTCACATGTTTCAAGTTGGTAGGCTCTTAATTCATAACTTGTTTTGATGATAAAATTCCCCAACAAATTAGGCTCAAATTTACCTTGATTGTCATGATTTGCTTATTCTTTTGATTTTTCTTGAAAAATAGGTCACCTACTTCAAATCCTTGGATCTTGATCTTTTTATTATAAATATGACAAAATAAATTTTGGTAAGCTTGTAAATGATTTGGTACATTGATATTCCTTTCATTTAGCAACTCTATCTCATGTAATATGGACACTCAATAATTCTCATCATCAGTGAGATGTTGTAATGAGACCCTTAAAGAAGAAAATTCAACCTCGATTACAAAAGGGCTTCAATGCCAAATACAAGTAAATATGGGTTGGAACTTGTGGATGTTTGAATACTAGTATGATAGACCTATAAGAATATATAATTTGAAGATGTCAATCAAGACCAGCTTCATTGATCACTTTCTTGAGTATTTTCAATATAGTTTTTTTGGAAGCATCAACTTGATCGTTACTGACCATTAATCTATGGGTAATATGAGGTGAAAAAGTTGTGTTAAATATGGAATTTACGAAAAATATTATGAACATCATGGTTCTTAAATGGTTTTTCTTATTTATGACAATTACAAAAGGAATGACATGTCAATAGATAATATAATGGAGAATCAATTTAGCTCTATGTTTGTTAGTGATGTAGGTTAATGGAACGACTTCTATCCTCTTCATAAAGTACTCAGTGGTGGTGATAATAAATTAATGGTCATTTGATGAGGGGGGATGGATTTTCCGACAAGGTCGAGTCCCCATTGTGGGAAGGTTCAAAGAGTAGTGATTGGTTGCAACTCTTGCGTTGGTGCATGAATCATATCTTTGTGTTGTTGAAAATGATGTGCATCCTATTCATTATCATCCAATAATATCTTGTTCGCAACAACTTCTAAGAAAGTTTAGGACCACCATAATGTGACCTATAGACACCCTCATGAACCTCATCTAAGGAAATTTTAGCTTCTTCTAAGTTAAGACATATAAGGAGGGTACCATTGATACTTATTTGATATAATGTACCACCAGAGAAAATGAAATGGGAGGAACAATGGATGAATTTCTTTGGGTGTTGAATAGGTTGGATGGAAGGGTATTGTCATGGAGGTAAGCATAGATGTCATTATAACATGGAGAATTGGGACCAAAAATTTTACACACAAGTTTTGTCTCTAGGACATCAAAATTTGGAACCAAGAGTTGTTTAACCAAAAATTCACAACACTCGCTATTATAAAATATTAGAATTATTGTCATTAATGTCAAAGGAAATTATATGGTTGATGATGATGGTTAATGGAAAGTTTACATTCATTGGTCAAAGAATTAAAATCATGTTAACAACTTGTAATGGAGTGAATTTGTACCCCTCATAAATTCCCCATTTGCATCCCCTCACCTTAGAAAAACCAAATCTGACAATGCATTTCCACTTCATCCACTCACTCTTCACCCACTTGGCAGTTGTTTGTAGTGTCGATGGGGGAATTTTTGGTGGGGACACTAGCGTAGCGCATGAACATTTGTGTGGCATGCTATTGTCCTAACAATATTCCCTCCTCTAAAACCTACATAGGCATTACACTTCTCCATTGGCGACGAAGAGTAATGCCCCTGTGCCCTTGACCAACCTCAAATGACTCTTTTGGGTTGCTATTCACTTAAAGATGATTCATTCTTCATTTAATCAATCCTCTACACACTCTTATAGATCTTCTACACTCTAATTACTTCTACACACTCCATTTTTCTCACCATTGTTGAAGTTCTAAAGCATTAATCTACTAGATTTTTTCTCTCATTGTTGTGGCAATGTTGCACCTTCAAGCTTGTGAGCTCACATCTCCCTTTGTGTGCTTGAGGGAACCTTGCTTTGGAGGTGATATCCATTCACTTTAGCATTGTTATTTGATTTACGTAGCATAGTGTTGTTGCCATTTCTTGGCATTTCTTTCATTATTTTCTTTATCGTATTTTCTATCTCGTGGATATTTTGGCTATTCGTGGAGGTGGGAACACCAAAATAGAGGTTTGACTATGGAAAGCCCCAAAATAGCCCCAACATTTTTCCCTATTCTACTATGTGTAGATGTTGCATTTGCATGGAGCTTTCAAGAGGTTGGACCATTCGTAAGTTGTATTTCTACCACCTTTTTTGTCTTGTTAACTTCTTGTTAATTCTTCTTTTCTCATCATTCTAGCTCTTTTACGCTTTCTATTATTACATGAATCTCTATTTATCAGGTTGTAGCTAAATCTTTGTCAATCCTAACTGTATTTTGTACTCCTTGTTTGTACGAATGCCAATGCCCAACTAGGACACCAGCACGTCGCGTTGTCATTTATCTTCTGCATTGGGGTCCTTTGGAAAATATTTGTTAGGGTCTCAGTTTCAACTCAAGAATTAGCTCATCTAGTTCCCTAAGCCTCTTAGGTTGATAGAAGGATAGTGGCAGATCGGTTTCCCTTCCTTTTCACCCTCCTGAAACTTTAAACTTGGCTTAAAAAATCATTGGTGTGAGGTAGATCATGTTGGCAACACAAAGGCAGACAACTGAGAGGCGGGGGTGAATCAGTTGTCACAGAATTTCAAACTTATTAAACATATTAACCTTTAATCTCATATTTGATTAATAACAATGAAAGCATGAATCAACAACATATTAGAAACACACATAACACCAAGATTTTTTTGGATGGAAACCCTGTTAGGGGAAAAACCATGGAGGAGGTTAATCCACAAGTTATACCCTATTAAAAGTATAAGAAAAATGAATAAGGAATACACATGCATTCAAGCACACTACCTAAAGCTCACTACTCAAAGGAAGACTCACTGTCTTACATAGAAAATTCAGATTAAATACATCTAAAGAACTTGAACTAAGAAAGTAGCATCTGCTAATGCCTGAGTACAGTTCCGGTTAAGCACATGTTCAACACTTATTCACTCTTCTTCACACTTTTCTCTGCTTTTGAATGATCTAAACCTTATGTGCACATAGAATTCGCACACCACATACTTTCACACTCTCAAATGAGAAAACAATCACTTGTATATATCTGCAACAAGAAATTACATTGCTTCATGTCAGCTTCAACAAAATAATAGAATGAATGCAAACTGTCAACCCAAAACAATAAAGATTATTAATGTACATCAAACAAGGTCAGCCACAACATAGTAGAGACCTAAAACAATTTCCTCAAACACAAAACACCTTCAATTATTCTTCCTCGGAGATCCACAACACGCTACAATCACTTTGTCGGCCATGAACATGAAAAACATGAACACACAAGAGAAAATCTCAAATCGCGAGCAAAATGATCAATGCGGGCGTGCAACATAAATAAACATGATCTAGAAACATCCACAAACACTTCAAAAACATACGCAACAACTCATATTACCAGACACCCATTATCTTCTTCCATGAACACCATTTTCAGTACTAGAATATTTATCAAAATACATAAACTCATAACTTGCTCAAATCTTCATGTGGGCCTCTGAGACTTACGGAGTAGAAACTTCATACATAGGCAAACAAACCCTTTAATACGTAACTTCTCACCATCAACATACTGAAATTTCCAACACACTGATCTTCACTGCTTCACGAACAACCTGTAAAATATTTTATTACAATTTTCTCAATATCCTCGACATATACAATCTTATTGACATTAATGCTAATAGTGTTGGCATCAATGACAACCACATATCATAAATACAACCACAACATCCAACAGATCAAGGCAGTTGATCATTCTAGACCCTCTTGTACCCTGGGTCTTGAGCGATTGATTCCCTCTACATTTTGTTGAACCCAACGTGAACCATTCTGGTTCTATTTGGTAGTGTTGAAAGACCATTTCCTCATATTCTAGGAGTGTTGTGGGTGTGAGTGTTACAGGGTGCCTAGCCTTTCCACCTAACCTATGACCCCTAGTGGCATAGTTGGAAGTTTTCCTAAGCATTACGAAGTGAAACCTTGAGTGGGTCATCGTCTAACTGTGAAACCCTTGGGGGCTCCTGCGAAAGTTTTGTCTAATGTACATAAAGATGGCTTCCTTCTTACATCTACCTGTCCCATTTGTGCAACCTACGAGCGGATCTCCTACTATAATATTTACCTCACAAGATTTTCCAATGAACTCTAGAATAGAGAATCATCCCCTTTGTGCATCCCTGCGCATATCAATGGGAATACTGTAATTGGTGTTCTCGTTGACACTACATGTCGGGTGAATGTCATTACAGAGGAGATCATGTTGACAAAATTTTTACATAAGGATGGATATGATGAGTCTAGAAGCACCATACGTACACACGATGTGCTTTTTGTCCCTCCCATTAGTTGTATCACCTTGTCAGTCTCGGTTGGGCCTAGGATTGTGAATGCACTCTTTGATATCATCCCAGGGTCTGAACTATTCAAAGTGAAACTAGGCATTCCCTGGCTAGTTTCCATGAATGCAGTTCCCTCGATAATCCATAAGTGCTTGAAGTTTTACCATGAGGGTCTTGTGCATGTATTTTATGACACTGGTTACAAACTAATGATTGCACGTGGAGACTACTCACTTGATCACTTCTGACCTATCCCTATTGGTCCTCTTCCTCCTAGGATAGACCTATTAGACTGAACTCATGTGAAGTAAAAGAGTGGGGGAATAATGTCAAAGGTGATGTACCCTCCTTCTCCCTATGCCATTTCACATAGAGCTTCCATGATGGTGCAACATGAGGTTGCCTCTACTGATCAAAAAAGGGAGGAGGAGAAGCCCACTCAAGGCTCTTCTTCTTCCTTTTTTGTTACACCTGTCACTTCCTCTCACCTTGCTATGGCACCATCGACTTATGCTCCTATGCATTTGTTGGGGATTCTGATGGTGCCCACTAGGTGGAAGCTCAAGCATCCAGCATTTGAACTTACTGTCTTACCCACAGTGCCTTGACCCATCATATATGGTAAGGGGAAGGGTCCCTAAGGAATGTATTCTATGTCTTAGCCTTTGTAGCCTCCTATTGCTCCTACCTATAAGGTAGTGAACAAGAAGAGGATTTTCATTTAGGCGCTCAAGCTTGCTCCTCCCATTGTTATTGTATCATCCTCTCCATCTTTTTCTCCTATTCCCATCTAAGATTCCCTCCCTCCGCTAAAAATGGTTGTGATCAATACTCCAATGGTTGAACAGTTGTCTTCCATCCCTTCTCAAGCTGCAGCCTCTAGCTCCTAGAGTCGTAGAAACCACCTTGCTCATGAGCCCAAGCGTCACAAGAAGGCTCTAGTTGCTAAGCAGTCTTCCTTGTAGAAGAAGGAAGGGGAGCCAGCATCTCCTGTTGTGTCCTCCTCTTCTATTATTTCTGTTTCAGTTCCCTTTGCCTCAATCCTACTTCTGGCTCTCCCTACGAGTGTGAATGATCCTCACTCGAAGAGGTTGCAAGTATTCATTTCTCCTTTGGCTAAGCCTCCCCTTCTGATGTCCCTTCCAAACATCCCACCCTTTTTGAAACCTATGGACATGTCGAATACCTCAATGGTGTTTGCCGCAGTTTTCTCCTCTTCCTCCTTGCCCTTTGCTTCATTTATGGGGATCTCGCATCTTTTGATGAAGCGAAAAATGAGAGAAAACCCTACTATAAATGGGGGTTGGAAGAAGATTTTTCCTTCTTCGAAGGGTCGTTTTGCATTGGCTTGTGTCATCCTAGTGACAGAGGAAACCCCAGCATCCCCAAAGTTAGTCACTGCTCCTGAATTGTCTAGTGAGGCTAGCAATCGATCTCGGGCCCCACCTCCATCACCTGCTAAGTTGACACATGGCACTTGTGTAAAGTGCATGTTAAACTTTGTAGATGATGTTCAGGCCCTATCGACGATATTCATGAGATCGCTAACACTCATCTCATAGGAACTGAGTGGAGAAGACCTCAATGGACCTTCTTCCTTGGATTTTGTTGCAGGAGGGTCAGAGGGTACCCCCTTGATATTTTTCCTTTGCAGGCTCATCCACCCTCACCTTACAATGATCTAGACTAGGAGAACGATGACCTCTTGGTTGATGAGGACTAGGGAGTGCCTCTTCTTTATCTATAGATTAGATGGTGTGTGTGTGTGTGTTGTGTTGCCCTGTGCTTGTTTTATATGTTCTTGGATGACCCTTTTCACCCTCGTAGGTGCTTGGATACAAGAGTTTTTTTATGTCGTAAAACCTTCTCTATTTGTCACATCATTCTTCTCTTTTTCGTACCTTTGATTTTTGACAATTAGGGACGATGCAAACCGTTGGGGGCATTTAGGCCTCCCTTCCATGTTGACTCAATTTTTTATTTTCATGTTCCTTCTTCACATGGTCTAATATAGTAGGGGTTGATGATAGTTCATTTATATATTATTATATTTATCTATCTATATTTATGAGCAGCTCTAACCTTGAAATATCATATCCCCTATCTCTCATTTGTTATGTTATTGTCTATCTTTTTCTCTTTATATTTCTCTCTTGCTTGCTTTGTGATGTTGTGGTGTTTATGTGTTGTCCCTCGTGTGTGCGACAACATTACCATGGTTACATCTCATTATGTTTCACGGGCCACAACATCACTTTTATTCTTGTTTTTCTCTCCTTAGGAAGTCATGTGCCTTTGTGTTTGGAAAGCACCATCCTAAGGGGGGGCGATTATACTACTTCTATTTTCAAAAGATGCATTTGGTGGCCAATGAATCTCTTCTTGAAAATATCTACTTTTTAAAAAACATTTTTCAAAAAATGCATTCTTCAACGTAGATTCCTGAATGAATTTCTCTTATCAGATTCATAAGATAGAATTTGGACTTTCCCTTGCGAGGGAACATTCTTTCTTTCAAATTCCTTTATGAAATGATTTTTTAGAAGGAATGCTTGATTCTAGAATCATTGGTGAAAAATTATATCTCTTTTTCTATCACTTTCAAACAAAGCGTCCCTTGGGTGGACCCCTTTTATTTTGAAGGGCTCCCGAGGGACCCCTTTGAAAGCTCTTCCTTCAATTGTTAACTGTCTTTGTGATTGTCTACCTACTTGCCTGTGTGGCTTCTTTTTGACATATAACATGTTTTGTCTATGATTTAACATGTTTCTTTGCAGGTGCACCTATGAGGCTACTTTTCAATCAGACTCTACGGAGCCTCCTACATTCTACTTCCTTTGAGATCGAGTAACTAGGGGCGCCTCCTTTTCAAGTCTGAGGACCTACAAAGTGCTTACATCTTGTGGGATCTCTTTATATAGCTCTGTAGCTCCGAGGACCTACAAAGCCCTTTGTTCACCATCTGTAGGTCTGCAAATGTGCGGTGTGTTTTTTTGAACTCTCCTTGGGTCTGAGGACCTATGGATCCAACTTCTCTTCCTATGCTTTGGTGGTTCAAATTATTGTCTACTTCCTCGACAGTTCACGTATACATTTCTAAACTCCTTCGATCTACTTTACCTCACATCTGGTAGCACATATGCTAACTATAGTGGGGGGGAAATGTAGTAGAGTGAATTTTCACCCCTCAAAAATTCCCTGTTTGCATCCCCTCACCTTAGAAACATCAAATTCGACAATGTATTTCCACTTCATCCACTCGCTCTTCACCCACTTGGTTGTTGTTTGTAGTTTCAATGGGGGAATTTTTGTCAGGGACGCTAGTGCGACGTGCGAACGTTTGCACAACACATTGTCATCCTGACAGGATTCTCACCTTTAGAATATGTAGAGGCGTTACACTTCTCCATTGGCGATGAAGAGTAACACCCCTATGCCCTTGATCAACCTCAAACGGCTCTTTTGGGCTGCTATTCACTTAAAGTTGATTCATTCTTCATTTAATCGATCCTCTACACACTCTTTTTGATATTCTACAATCTACTTGTTGTTACACACTCCATTTTTCTCACCATTGTTGAAGCTCTAAAGTGTTACTCTGCTAGATTTTACTCTCATTATTGTAGAAACGGTTGCACCTTAAAGCTTGTGAGCTTACATCTCCCTTCGCATGCTTGAGGGCACCTTAATTGGGAGGTGATATCCATTCACTTTAGCATTGTTATTTGATTTATGTAGCATAGTGTTGTTTCCATTGCTTGGAATTTCTTCCATTGTTTTCTTTATCATATTTTCTATCTCGTGGCTATTTTGGTTGTCTATGGAGGTGGGAACGTTGAAATGAGGGTTTGACTGCGGCAAGCCATGAAACAACCCCAACATTTTTTCTTGTTATGTTGTGTGTATGTGTTGTGTTTGTGTGGAGCTTGCAAGAGGCTAGACCATTTGTAAGTTGTATTTCTACCACCTTTTTACTCTTGTTAACTTCTATTTTCAAGTTAAAGTATTCTTCTTTCTTTCTCAGCATTCTAGCTCTTTTATGCTTTTTGTCATTATGTGAATCTCTATTTATCAGGTTGTAGCTAAATCCATGTCAATCCTAACTGTATTATGTACTCCTTGTTCGTACAGATTCCAGTGCCCAACCGGGACACCAGCGCGTCGTGTTGTCATTTGTCTTCTGCATTGGGGTCCTCTAGAAAAGAGTTTTCAGAGTCTCAATTTTGGCTCGAGAATTAGCTCATTCGGTTCCCTAAACCTCTCAAGTTGATAGAAGGATAGTGGCAGATCAGTTTCCCTTCCATTTCACCCTCGTGAAACATTAAACTTTCCTTAAACAATCCTTGGTGTGAGGTAGATCAGGGCAGTTGATCGTTCTAGACCCTCCTGTGACTTGTGGTCCTGAGCATTCAGTCCCCCTCCTCTACACAATTGATCGTTTATCAAGGTGCCTTTGTTAAAAATTAAAGAAATTAAATCAAAATTTTGTTACCTACGCAAACCTCATTCATTAAGGTTCACATTTTAGACATGTTTAAATAAATTCAATTTTTTTTGTGAAGGAAACAAAAATAAATAATAATGATATGTATTAAAGTAAATGAAGGCAACAATCAATATGATTAAAATGTAAAATTAAAGTTTCCAAAGTGCAATGGTTAGATTTGAAAAATAAAAAAGCAATGATCAGTTTTAGGGGCATGTCATTTCATAAGGACATCACTGTTTGAAAAGGTGTGTATTTTCACTAAGGTATGAATATATAAATAGATTGCATTATGAGATATGAAGTGTGTGTAAAAATTAAAGTCAATCCATATAGCACCAACAGATTTCAAGAGTAGAAGATTATTTTAAAAGCAAAAAATTCTTAGAAGAGCATACTTGTCTATGGATTATTTATAACAGATCTTGAAAAGATACAAGTGCAGTTTGGTAGCATTTTTAAAGAATATCATTCTATTGAGGCGATTTATGTAAGCATTAAGAGGAGATATAAAGTCTCTTGGAGTAGAAATTATATTATTCTTGAGTAGACATAAATTCATATTTAGAACAGTCATTTGGTTGGTGCATTCCAATTTTGAAGAGATCACTGTCTCTTACTGATTTTGCACTCAATTGCAAGGATTGGTGTCTCTAGTGGGTTGGTTCTCACAAATTGTATAAGAGGAGATTGGTGTCTCCTATAGGTCGGTGCCTGAGAATATTGTAAGAAATTTTATATGTATATATTACACTATTTTTTATGGTTTTCTCCCATAATGGTTTCCACATAAATTTGGTGTTCTCACTGTGTTCTTAATTATTAGATCTTGCATGATTATTGTTGTTTGATTAAGCTTTAAATTGGGGAAAGTTTGGTTATACCGATTCACCCCCCTTTCAGTATAAGTGTGTGTTCAACATAAGGCATTTCCAAGAGAGATCCAATAGTGGTCATGGTATCAACAACTTTATTGTTTAACCTTGGTATCTATTCAAAAGAGATGCTTGAGAAATATTGTTTGAAGCTATCAACCATTCTCTTATAAGGAATCACTTTATCATCTTTGGTTTGGTATTCATCATTTACTTGTTTTATGACCATGATTCCCCCTAAACTTGAAGTTCTTTTATGTGCCACTGAATAGCCATTTTGAGTCATGTAATTAACGATTCGTACTCAGCAATGTTGTTGGTGCATGGAATTTAAGCTAGTTGATATACCTTTGGAATGCAATCTCTTTGTGGATTGATAAAAAGGAATACTACTCCTAAACCATGTTGGGGGTAAGAACCATCAAAGTACAATTTCCAAAAGATTTTTTGAGTGACGGTGAATAATGCTTAAACTAGAAATTTTGAAACAAGAGGATAATTTTCTTTTTTTGGTTCATTTTCTAATTGGTCTACAATAACTTGTCCTTGATAGCTTTTCAATCTACATATTCAATATCAAATTCACTCGATATCATGACCCATTTTTCCATTCGTCCTACAACTGCTTCCTTAGATAGGAGGTATTTTAATGGATCAACTTTTGAGATGAGCTTTGTCTAGTGATTAAGCATATATAGTGTCACAACTTATGTGCAGCAAAGAGATATCTAAGCATGCTTGTTCTAATGTACTACTGATATAGTAGATCACTCTTTATTTCCCTATGTTGTCATGTTGTACAAGAAGAGATCCTGGTGGCAAAGATATATAATATCAAAGGTTTTCGTTAGATTGGTGGCATTAACACTAGTGGTAAAGAAAGATAACATTTCAATTGTTGGAATGCTTGATGACATTTCTCATCCCATTTAATTGTTTTTTTTTTTTTAGGATATGAGAGAAAGGATGGAACTTATTTGTTGGTTTGGCAATGAAGCATTGAAATGATTGGATTTTTCCCCAGAGACTAAGTAGGTGTTTAAGATTAGCTAGTGAAGGCATCTAAATTATTACTTGAAATGTGGCGAAAGGTATCCTCAAATTTTTATTGTGTGTATAAAACTTAAGAATCTCAATAGGTGTATTTCCCTAGGGATTTTATTAGGAAAGATATCACAAGGTGTAAAGATTGACTTTCAACCTCAACGGTGAGTCAATTAGACCTGGATCTCAGTCCTTAGGATAATAGGAAAGATCTGGAAACAAATGAAAATGAATTGAAGTTCTTAAACTAAATGAGCAAGACCTAATACATAAAGCAGATTCTAGAATGTACAAAAATGGAAATGACAATTTGCAAGCAGATCTGAGAAGGGTTTGATAGCATGCACCTGTCACCAAAGATATTTTTGAGGTCTGTTAAGGGACTAGTTCACCCATGGGAGAATGGGGTCCTTGTTAGGGCTTCCAAAATCATTTTTGATAGTCCTCTGATGTTAGATCTTTGCTTATGTTTGACATAGGTCCCACTATCAAAGTGAAGAAAATAAATTCTACAACCTAGTTTTCGTGACTTGACAACAATGATGACAACTTGTGCAACAATACAAAATTGCTCCTTTGAGATTTCTTCAATTCTTCATCAACCCGTAATCTACACATACACAAAGAGAAAATTATTTTTTTGTATGGGGTTTTGTCTTGGTCAAACCCCAAGTTTGGTAATTAAACCTTAATAGAAAGATAATGAAAAGGGAAAGAAATGATGAATGAACAATGCTTGCTACAACTCACCACCCTTCAATGGCTTCCCTTAGAGGACTGAAGTCAAACACATCTCTCCAAAGGAACTTAATCTTTCTTTGCTTGATTGATTTGGATACTTGAAATTTTTGGATTCTTTAGGATCAACAATACATATTAGCCTTCAGAAGACAACATGAACACACATGACTTTGGACATAATGTTAGGATCTTGATTGTTGCAACAAATGACTGATAAATTTTCTCTTCACAATGATATTCTCTTAAGATTTCTGCATAAAGTGTGCTCTTGCTCGTTCTTAATCCTTAGATTTCAAATGATCAAATTACTATGTATTTATAGTTGTTTATTTAATTTCTCATAAATTAGATTCTAAAAGCCGACAATTGCAAGTTGAATTTGAATCATTAAAATGCTGCCAAAAACATATTTTAAAATGGCTATTGGCACTTAAAGGGGACCCATTCGCCCAGCCTATAAATCTAGGACACTCATATTCCATGATGATTTAATTATTGATTGCATTTATTTAGGGGTAAAAGTACAAAGATGTGTCACACTTTCAGCCAACTTATCAGCACAAGTGAATTTTAGTATTTATAACTAGAAATCTATTTTGGTCAAACATATGATCTAGTATGACTCATTCTAGATAAGTTAAATATGTGCACAAATTTTCCAATTAAAATTGTTGGCTAAATGTATATATAGCACCCCTTTGAAGCCAATTTACTAAAAAAATGAAATTATTCAAAAAAAAAAATGTTTCAACAACTTCTACTCATATAAATAACATTTTTTTTTAAATGTAAAAATATCTTTTTGTAGATCCATAAGTGTAGTTTTCAAATATATATTTATTTTAATAGTTCAATTATTATTTTTATTTTATTTTAATTTTTACTAAAATTAGGTTATCAGCACAAAAATAGTAGGTTGATTACCATGACAATAAAAATACTAAAACTTATTAAAAAAATTAAAAAAAATATGATGCCCTAGAGAAAAGAATCTAGATTAAAATAGTATAATTTATTTTTCTATTTTAAATTAATATCTAATATAAAATTTGACGTCGAGTGGAAACGGTCATGATTTAATACAGGCATATTTAAATGCTTATTGAAAAATATATATTTAGTAAAATTGCACAAAAATATATCCATGCCCTAAAGTTTTAAGTTATATAAATATGCAAAAAAATTGAAAGAGAAAAAAAAAATTGCTATATAAAGAACTTGACTTCTCATGTAACATCATTTTTCAGCATTTTATCAGCAACTAAATTATAGTGTTAATTTATAAAAAAATATATTCAAATAATTTTTTAATTTTTTCAAAAAAATACAAACATAAAATATACTAAAAAATACATATTTTATTAGTTTACATCATTTCACAATTCAAAACATATATGCCACTTTCTAGTGATTCAAGTTTAAAAGTTAGATAAGTGTTGGCCATTTCCTTTATAAAAGTGTGACATAGGTTTGTACTTTTACTAAAATGTCAATTCTCCTTTCGAAAAATGAGAAAAGGCTTTAGAATACATAATTTAGAAAATTAGAAGCTTAATTAAATCCAATATTAAGGGACCCAAACATAGTGTGAAATTGTAAAGGTATATAATTTCCTAAACCACATTTAGCCCCCATTTTAGTGAGAGTATGAACTTATGCTCAGACTCACACTAAAAAAGACAAATATGTATCAAGAGAGGTCCAAGTGCACAAATGTTGATGAGATACGATGACAAAGATCAAGGAGGGTGATCAAGCCCCAAGGATCCAAGATCCCATGGAAAACAAACATAAGCACAAAGGACACACATGCATGTAATATATGTGCAGCAATACAAGATACACACACATACAATGTCAAAGCCAATGCAAAAAGGAAAAAGGATGGATCAAATCTCAACTATTTTTCCAAAATGATGGATCAATCCTAATTTTTTTGTCCACAAAATGCACTCACAAGGGCTAGTGCAGTTTGGTATACACTAGGTGGGCCCCAAGGCAATATGAGAAACACACACTAGGTCTATAAAGTGTGTAACTATAAAAAGGTGGCAGATGAGAAAACGCACACTTAAGTCATCGAAAGGTGTGTAGCCATACATCAACCATACCAAAAGTTATACTCTTTGATAACTTTAATAAGGTTCCACAAAATGATCAATGTGGTATGCCAATGCTATACTAAGTTCAACTCCTGTGAAGAAATGTGAAGAAAAATTTCAAATTGAAAATGAAACTCACCTTAGGAGTTGAAAATGCCAAAATGAAATAATGCCAATGTATGCCCCCACTTTAAAGGAATTTCTAAACACTGTGCTATGAGTAATTACTTTTAAATAGAAAATGATAAATGTCAATTGATAAAAGGGAAATGAGAGATTATTTGGAAAGCCATATGTGAATGATATGTTTCCAAATAAATTCATTTCATGAAAAAGGGTTTCCTTACATGTAATCTCAAAAGATAACACATGAGAGATCCATGGATTCAGGAGCAACGTATGTCTTTTCTATAGTGATATAATAGAGCTTGGAACTATCATCATTCCCCAAATACTAGTAGAACAATGAACACAAAGGAGGAATGACACATAGAGAGTGAAAGAAAAGAAAAAAAATTCGGTCAACATGGAAGAGACTTAGATGTCTCAATGCCTTGCGTCATCCCCAAAAAGGAAAACAAAAGACAAAATAAAAGATAATGTTTGTGACAAATAGAAAAATGGAGATACAAATAGAAGAATGTCATGACAAATTCGCTTCCTCTATATCCTTGCACCAACAAAGTAACAAGGGTCATCCAAAGAAAGCTCACAAGCATAAAGATATTCCAAGCAACACTATGTGGGGGATCACATTACATACACGTAGTCACAAAGAACATAGAAAGAAAAGAAAGAAAGTATGTCACATACGATCCAACCTAAAGTAGGTCATTCACATCCCAATCTTCCTCATTATATATGGAAGGTGGATAACTAGCCAAAGGGGCAATGACAAGTGCCATACTAGGACAATTACCAGGTTCAGCACATGGCGGATCAATTGCATTAGGAGGATCATCACGGTTGCCGCCATCTTAATTCATAGAATTGGAAAATAATACATTCAACTCATTATGCCCTTCATCAATCATATCCATCTCATCATCATTATCCAAGTTAATCACAATAGGAGATCTAATGATAATGTCCATTGTATGTTCTTGTTTTTGTTGTAGTAGAGATAGAGAAGTTTCATGTTTTGGAAAAGGTAGAGGATCATCATGCTTTATTTGAGTTAGTTGTTGATGTTGGATTATTGGTTTATTATTTTCTTCTAATTGGTGAGCAATAGCACGACATCTATGCCTACGCTCTTTAGCATTTTAGTTTCTTCTTGCATGGTTTTCAAGTTGTGATGGTGTAGAAGCGGGTTTATCAACCATCGGTCTCTTTTCTTCCCTTAGGGGAGGAACAAAAGGGACCTCCATAGGTTGGGAAACCACTTTCTCTTTAGGTTTATAAATTTGTTTGATTTTAGGGGCACAACTAGAATTGTATGGTTATCTATTGGTCTCTTGTAGGACATAGGTGGCGGAATAGCATTGTACTCAATTTGATTATTTAGGTGATCTTTTGGTTCAAGCATATGTTCATCCACAACAATTGGAGTGGGAGGAACAACTATAGATCTTTCAATTTTGGGTGGGATATTGGCAAGGGATAACTCTTCTATATGATTTGATTTGAGCTTTTGATATGATTTAAATAATAAATACTCACAAGGTGTAATAGGTTCCATAGGTTTGGGCCAAAATAAATCCAATGAAAGTTCCATGGGAAGACAAAGGATTAAATCCACTATGATCCACTTTACAAAATTAGTTGTCAAATGGAAATTTCAAGCACTTGTGAATGACCGATGGGATGGAATTCATGGAGCATAGCCATGGATAGCCTACCTTAACATGAAATTGATCTGACATCAATATGATGGATAATGGTACATTTAATTGATTTGATCTAACTTTTAATGGAAGAGTGATCAATCCTGTCATAGGAAAAACCATCATGTGCTTTAATCCATGCTTTCGATTGTTCATAATAATCTCGGTAAAGTTCATGCACAAATAAGAATTCCTCCATGATCACATTCTCTACACACATTGGGTCAATTAATATCTCATTTGTAGGCTTTTCATTGATTCTTTCGGCTATGTAAAGAGGACCATCGGGTGCATGTTTAATTATATCACTATTTGAGAAAGAAATTTCAAGAGACAAGTTGGTTTGGACTTTACGAGGATGAATGTCAATGAGTCCAATCATGGCATGTAGGTCATCTTCATTATCACTCTTATCACCATCAATTATATCTTGTATCTTGTCAAAATTCATCACAGCATTCTTGTTATTACTAGCTTTTACAAACCAGATGGAATGGTTTGGCATTGGATAGGTAAATATTTGCAAATTTTGGTTGAGTGGGGCAATAGATTTATCACCTTGATCTCATTAATACCTCCCAACTGGATGTGATTGGAATCAATGAGGTTTTGCACTATATGTTTAAGATGCATGCATCATTATGTATCATGTCCACTTTGTCGATGATATTGGAAAAAGATATTTGGGTTATAGAGTGGAGGTAAAGGCTTAGTGGTATCAAGATGTCTAACAAGAGGTAAGGTGATTAGGTTCTTGCTCAAGAGTAACAACATAATCAAATGCAAGGAATCAAGTAACGGGGTGAAATGCCTATTCTTATCCTAAAATTGGTATGGATTTGTTATTTTTATGGCAGCCACTTGAGGTTCAACATGGTGGGTTGTTTGAGGTTGATTTATCTATATAAAGCCCTTTTTTTGTTTCTTAAATGGTTAAAAATTGTTATGAGGCACAGTTTCAAATTTTTCAAGATAGGTTGAAGCAGTTTATCTATGTGTTGATTAAGTGAGTTTTGATAATCATGGAGAGTTGTGCATAAGTGTGTAAAGGAGGTAAATTTCATCATTCCAATATTATCTTGGATATTTGTTTGTAATTTTTTGATGAACATTCTTTGAAGATCAGCATCGAGAATTTTAATGTTGATCTGTGAGTAAAGCAGTTGATAACGTGATATAAAATCAATGACTTTTTCATCTGTATTTTTTTTACATTGCATTAAGTCAAGTAGGGTCATCTTAGGATCAATGTGGACTTGAAAATGGTTGAGAAAGGCATCAAAAATCTCATTAAATGATTGGATTGAGTTATTTGGTAAGGAACAAAACCATTCCAAGGCTATATATTTCAAGGACCTAGGAAAAATCTTAGCCAAGAGCTTATCTACAAAAATGAAATCACTACATAAGGTTGTATATGTTGATACATGGTTGCTAAGATCTCCTTTACTATCGTATTTCTCAAATCTAGGTACATATCTATACCTTGTGGCAATTTTGTGCTCTCAATATCTCCAATGATAATGGGTTTATTTTGACATATTGTGAAGGTTGTTCATTTTGGTTTTGGTTCAATGTTGTTATTTTTCATTGAAGGAATGTGACATTTTGCAAGAGTTGGTTTATGATGGAATCATTGGTTGTGTTTTGAGATGGGGGTGAATATGGTGGAGGTGTATATGTGTTGGGTGGACAACTAAATTGTAATTTTATGAGCGGTAGGGGGTTTGGAGATATGATGTTTGAATTCAAAAAACTAAAAGTATTCCCAGTGGAAATACCCAAAGTTGGAGTGATATTGTTGGTTGGTTTCATTGTCGTAGTAACAGTTGGATGAGTATATGTAGGAATAGAGGCTATAGTTGTAGGGGGGGATTTGATTTCCTCCTTGGCTTTGAGTATCCCAAATCTTGAGCACAACTAGTCATTGTAGGAATATGATTATCATTAATGTGAACTAGGATACACACAATCTCTAATCCTTGGTCATTATCAAGCATTCTCATATTATATATGATGGGAATAGCAGTACCAACAATATACTATGTACTCACAAAATCTTGAAGTTTTTTTCTAAAGCTTTGTCCATTTATTTTAGCTTCTCTTGAGGTACATGAGCAACCAAGGTTTCAACAGAAATGTAAGTGGTTGATGGTAAGGTGACCATAGGACATGTGACATTAGGGTTTTGGTCCAAAATGAGTTGACTAGTGTCAACACTATGAGTGAAAGAGTTAGAAAACTAAAGATCCACGGTGGATGTACTAGTGTGAGATGTCATGAGTCTCAAACTATGTCACATTGAAGTATTGGAAATAGAACACCAAGTTGTGATACTCATACAAGTTTCACCAAACCAAATTGTGTACCCAAAATGGACAAAAACTACTAAATAAATATAGTAACCACCCAAAATTAGAAAGAAAAATGCAAGTATTAAAGAAGATATTGCAATATTAAGATATGAATTATGATAATTGACTCTTTTAAGATGCAAAAACCTGAAAATGGTTACTTTTTAATGCCAATTTTGATCTTAAACAATGTACTTTTTTTCACCAATTGAACTAAATGCAAATATCTATTGAAATATGTAATTTTTGAAACTGAAACAAAGATTTGCAAGTACAGGAAAATGAAGCAAACAAAGACAAATATATGCACAGAATTTTACAAAATCACATGTACAAGGACAAGTTCACCCAAGGGCGAATGAGTCTTCGCACAAGATTTTGAAAAATTGAAATCTGAGTGTTTGACCTGATATTTAAGCTCACTATTCCTAACTACAAACAGATTTTTCAATGATAGTTTTTCCAAAATTCTATTGAAATGTAAATGCAATTGTATGACAATGTATGAACAAAATGATAATTTTTTTAACACACTTTTGAATGAAATTATGACCTAAATGACTAAAACACGCCTTAATGCAACCTATTATGCAGAATGTATGCAAATTTTTTGGATTTTTATAAGTTTAAATGATGTAAATATGTAATATGTAACCCTAAATGAAATGTAAAATAAGATGATGCAAAATCTAAATTTAGGGTTTCAAGGATCTCCAAATTAGAAAAGTATGGTGTATTCACTTTTGAATGAAATTATGACCTAAATGACTAAAACACACCTTAATGCAACCTATTATGCAGAATGTATGCAATTTTTTTGGATTTTTATAAGTTTAAATGATGTAAATATGTAATATGTAAACCTAAATGAAATGTAAAATAAGATGATGCAAAATCTAAATTTAGGGTTTCAAGGATCTCCAAATTAGAAAAGTATGGTGTATTCACATCTAGTTCACCAAAATGAAATGTGGAGAAAGGGATCCCCAAAGTTTTATTGTGTGTGTAAAACTTAGGAATATCAATAGGTGTCTTTCGCTAAGGATTTCATTAGGAAAGAGATGACAAGGTGTAAAGATTGACTTTCAACCTCAATGGTGATTCAATTCTACCTGGATCCCAATCCTTAGGACAATAAGAAAGATTTGGAAATAGATGAAAATGATTTGAAGTGCTCAAACTAAATGAACAACAAGACATAATACATAAAATGTAGATTCCAAAATGTACAGAAATGGAAATGACAATTTGCAGGTAGATCTAAGAAGGGTCTAATAGCATGCACCTATCACCAAAAGCTATTTTTGAGGTTTGTTAAGGGACCGGTTCACCCATGGGAAAATGGGTCCTTGTTAGGGCTTCCAAAATAGATTTTAGTAGTCCTTTGATGTTGGATTGTGGATTTTGTTTCACATAGGTCCCACTGTCAGAGTGACAAAAATAAATTCTACAACCTAGTTTCCATGACTTGACAACATAGATGAAAACTTGTGCAACAATGCAAAACTGCTCCTTTGAGATCTCTTCAATTCTTGATCAATCTATAATTTGCACATACACAAATAGCAAAAAAAATTGTTTGTATGGGGGATTTCTTTGGTCAAACCCCAAGTTTGGTAATTAAACTTTGATAGAAAAATAATGGAGAGGAAAGGAAATGATGAATGAGCAATGATTTCCACAACTCACCACCCTTTAATGGCTTCCCTTAGAGGACTAAATTCAAACACATCTCTCCAAAGGAACTTGATCTTTCTTTTCTTGATTGATTTGGATACTTGAAATGCTTGGATGCTTTAGGATCAACAATACATATTAGCCTTCACAAGACAACATGAACACAGATGAACTTGGACATAATGTTAGGATCTTGATTGCTACAACAAATGATTGATAAATTTGCCCTTGAATGCTCTTGACAATGATATTTTCTCTTAGGATTGCTTCATAAAGTGTGCTCTTGCTAGTTCTTAATCCTTAGATTTCAAATGATCAAATAATTATGTATTTATAGGTGTTTATCTAATTTCCCAAAAAATTAGATTCCAAATGCCAACAATTGCAAGTTGAATTTGAATCATTAAAATGTCGTCAAAAACATATTTTAAAATAGGTCTTAGCACTTAAAGGAGACCCATTTTCCCATGGGCAAATGGTCCTAGCCTATAATTCCAAGACACTCATATTCCATGATTTAATTATTGATTGCATTTATTTAGTTTCGATTCTCCTTTCAAAAAATGGGAAAAATAAGCCTTTGGAATGCATAATTTGGAAAATTAGAAGCTTAATTAAGTCCAATAAATTAAGGGACCCAAACATAGTGTGAAATTGTAAAGGTGTACAATTTCCTACACTACATTACTTTTAATTTTGTTGGGTCAACTTCAATACCTCTACGAAAAATAATGCATTCCAACAATTTTCCTAAAGTCACACTAAAGATACTTTTCTTAGGATTTAGTCTCAATTGGTGTTTTTCCTAGCCTATCAAAGATATGCTCAAGCACATCAAATATCCTCTTGTTATGTATTTTCCTAGTAGGTCATCTACATAATCTTCCATGATGTTGTGAAATGATCATGGAATGTCAATGGCATTGATCTTTAATATGTGGCTCTAACATTCTTTAGGCCAAAAGGAATCACTTTTTAGCAATGTGTTCCCCAAGGACATATGAAGGTTGTTTTGTGTTGATCCTTATGTGCAACAAGTATTTGGTTTTATCCTAAAACCCATCCATTAAAGAAATAATTTCATGACCAATTGTTAAGTCCACAATGATGTTTATATTAGGTAATGGGAAGTCATCTTTTGGGCATGCTTTGTTCATATATCTGAATTCGGTACATATGTGAATTCCCCCAATAACTTTAGCAATAGGGACAAGATTATATACCCATTCTATATAATCAATGCGTCAAATGAATCCAACATAGAACAACTTTTTTAGCTCATATTTAACCAATAATGCTTTTTGGGGATGCATCTTGTGAAGTTTCTATTTTACTAGTTTTACATCTAAAAAAACTTTTAAGTGATGAACTACCAAAGAGGGATCAAGTCCAGGCATATCCTCATAGGACCAAGCAAATTTTATATTATGTTTCTTGAAGAATGTTGTAAAGTCTTCTTTCTCTTGATTTGATAGTGAGGCTACAAAAAAATTTGATCATGGGATTATGTGTTGTACCAATGTTTATTTCTTGTGATTCTTCAACCAACATTGTAGTTATCTCTTGATATTCTACAATTGTGGAAAGTTCATGTCCTCCATTCAGGTGTCTCAAAGAGGTTTTCACCTTTGAATATACCCTTTCTTTTTACTTTTTTATGCTCCAATAGTGTCACATGATGGTTTTCACTAGGGGAATGTCTTATTATTTTTATATGTTCGCTTTTGTGACTAAAGGATTTAATACTCTCCCCAAAGTATGCTTTGACATAAAGCTCTATAGAAATTTCATCTTTGTGATCTTCAAATGGTATACTATCTTGAAGGCCCATAAGCTTTGTGATTGCTTCATTGTTTTGGAATGTGTCAAGAACTAGAGGTTCTTGTTGGTCCCAATTGATGAGTTGGGGATAAATGAGTGGGAGGGTTTTTATTTGATGTGGAAGTGGATGATATGGAGGATAAGGTGCAAATGGATATGTCTTTGAATAATTCAACAATATGCATAAAGAAATCATCAAAGGTGACATTGTTAGTGGTTTCAATAGCGGGAAAAGCTTCAACTACCTCACTAGGGGTGCACTCATGGTCTCGAGACAGTTTCTAATGTCCCATACCCAAGCCCTTGATATTTTTGTCTCTTTATTAGAATTGTGGGTTCCTTTATTCCTTGTTTGTGAAGCCCAAGACTACCTTAACCCAAGTTTTATCACATGTTCTTGATTATATGAAATCCCTTAGTATGTTTTCCAACTAGTAAGATAGTTGGCTCTTCATCTTCTTTGTATAACCATGTGGAGATATCCTCTTCTATGATTTCTTTATTCAATTCTCCCCAATGTGAGAAATTCATAGATTCATCTTTGACAATTGTAGATGTTGTTTGGATTGGTTGGGGTTTACCATATGATCTAGGTGAAGATGGAATTTGTCCCACATAGAAGGAACCTTTCATATCATATTCTCCACATCATTTATAATTGACTTAGACCTTGATCTCGGGAATGGGAATGTGTAGTGGATGGTGAAGATAGGGTGGATGGATCTATATCTGTTGAGGAAGATGAGGTTGCATCATCATTCGGTACTTTGTGATATTTTTTATATCTTTCCTTTATGTTTATGTAGTAGTGAAAGGGGAAAGGATCTCCAAAATAGTTTCTTCAATATCATTTTAAGGAAATTTCAAAAATTGGTGGTATGTGGATGGTATGGCCTACATGGCATGTATCCATGGGTGGTCTAGGAGAATATTGTATGGGAGATCAAGGTCCAAGATTTGACATGTAGTATATGTTATGGTGGGACCGACTTGGATAGGTAACTTGATTATTCCTTTAGAATCATGCTCAGCATCATCATATGCTTTTATTGTGATACTTTTTTGTGCATCTATGACACCATCAGAATATCCCAACTATTTCATTAATTTGATAGTGCAAATATTCAAGCTTGTTCCCCCATCTATCAAGACTCTTGTTTTTGGATGAAGACTTCTAGGGATAGAGCTTGTGATGGATGGTAGGTCATTTTCAATGAATACGAGATTATGAGGGGAGGTAATGTGTCCTACCATGGCATGCAATTGATCAGTATTTATATTATTAGGTACAGAAGACTCTTGGAGTTCTTTTTCAAGGATCTCCTCATGTATGGGGGATGTATGAAGGAGTTCTAGAATGGAGATTTGAGCAAGTGTTTTTCTTAGGTGATCCAAGAGGTTGTATTCGGATGAAGGATAGGATGTGGATTGAGTTCCTTAGAGAGTTACTTTACCATGATCTGTGGTGACTACACATTCAAGAGTATTGTTTGTAATGGATATGGTGGTGACTTGGGTTTTGGTTTCTTCTATATGACCCACAATGGAATCATAGAAATAATTGACATTATTGTAGTTATTTCTCTTTTTAGAGGCATTTCCTTTACCATGGTCAAGGATTGCATCCATGTATATGTTGAGATCATTATTGGATGAATTGTCAAGACAATCTTCAATGTTAATGTCGCCTTGGTCAATGAGATTCTGAATGAGGTTTTTCAATTTCATACAATCAAGTGTATTATGCCCTTTCACCCTATAGTATTCACAATATTCATTCTCTTTGTATTATGCAAGTTTGAATTGAATTTTTTCATACTTTATGAGATCAAGTAGCTTGATAAGATTAGATTAGACCAATTTTCTTAAGGAAAATTCAATTGGATCCCCTAGGGGAGTGAGTTTTCATCTTGGGTTAGTGTTCTATCTAGGTGGTCCTTTTGGAAGGGTCATATTTGTATTGATGGCTACATGTTTAATCATGGTTGCATATTTTGGACAAATTTTGCATTTACCACACCATCATTAACAATGTTTCTATTTTTTGTCCATAGGTGAGGTTTGTCATTAAATTTTGAACCATTGTATTTGATTTTCTTATAGATTTTGACAAGACCCTTAGCAATGAGAGCATTTCCCATATTTATCCCTTTTTCTATGATCTCATCAAATGTATTAGCACATTACACTTATAAGTGAAATCCCATCTCTTGATTTCGATTTTGGATAAATATGTGCACAAGTTATTTTGAGGGATAGGCCATGGGAATTTACTTGCCATGTTCCTCCATCTTTGTAAATGGGAAGTGAATGATTCTCTATTTTTTGTTTAGTATTGTGCACTTCATTCATAGACATTTCATGCTCAATGTGATATGAAAAGTGAGCAATAAATTTTTTCACTAACTCGTGAAAGCACTTAATCCCATGGGGGAGATGAGAGAACCATTTGACAGCTTGACCTCCTAAACTATGGGAAAAGAGGCACATTAATTATGTGTCATTGTAGGAAACCTCGAGGAAAATTATGTGTAAAATTCCCTAATGTGTTCACATGGATCACCCTTTCCTTTATATTTGTCAAATTTGGGCATTTCAAAATTGTGAGGAAAAGGTATTATAGGGATAGATCTATCAAAAGGATAGAGATATTGTTGAATCCCTCTTATGATGTTTTTGTCCTTGATGTCAATTTGTGGTTATCTAGCATCTTGATGGTTATCTTCTCAGTTGATCCATATTTTGATTGGCACATCTACTTCATTGATTTTATTATCTTGGTGGCACTAATCGTTTAACTCCATGTGCAGATTACAAGTGCTTGTTGAAGTATACTGGTTACAAGTCATTTTCTCCATTGATCAGGTGATACATTTTTGGTTTAAACAATTATGTTTCAATGATGATCTCAATTATTTTGTCCTTGGCATGAATCATTTTTTTATAGGTTGTTGGATTATGGCTTGATCAGTCACATGCTCTTGATATTTACAAAAGTTTGTTTTACTCAACACAAGTCCTCGAGTTTTCATGACATTCTAAGGTGAAAATTTGACCTTGATATTTATTATTGGATATTATTTGGCACTTTATATTGAAGTGCACCTTATATTTCTATCGGGTCACATCATGATTAATAAACATGGCTTAAAAACTGACAACCGATATATAGCTTACCGCGTTACCACTGACAGTTAAGCTGGTAACCGCGGTAGTGCGGTGGAAGCAACTAGCGGCAAGCAAGACAGTTACTGCTACACCACGGGTTGTCAAAAGTATGACCACGGTAGTGTGGTGGAAACCGCCAGTGGCAAGTCGACTGCTACCGCTACACCGCGGGCAGTCAGGAAGGCAACCGCGGTAATGCGGGTAAACCGTTAGCAGCAAGTAGGACTACTACCGTTGTACCGCGAGCTGTTAGGTAGCTAACCGCGGTAACGCGGTGGGAACGGCTAATGGCTTACAAGGAGCTACCATTGTACCGCGGGTTGTTCAAAAGGAGACCGCGGTTGTGCAGTAAGAAAGCGGATTTCATTTAGCTCTATGAGTTTGACTTATCACTTTCTGTCCTTACGGACTTCAAATGCTTATCCATTTCTGCATAAGAATTCACATTGTCTACTTTGGAAAGTTAGGGCAAAACGTTTCCTTTTGTTTCACGTTTTTTTGTTGCCCCCATTCTAGTCGCCACCATGGATCTTTGCCTTGGGCCGTTACTTTGTTATCCCTGGCGTTTTTGCTCTTGGACTGCAATCGGGAGCAGTCAAGAGTCCTGCATAGAGGTCGCTCCATTTGTCTTCTTTCAGCCACTAGGTGTTAGCACGATTTTTTGGAAGGTTGTGAGCTCGTTTCTTCTCCTCTACAGATCTGGTAATCTCTCTTTGACAGAAACATTCGTTTACCAGGTATTCTCCTTTTGTTTGGTTTACAGATTCGCTTCTGGACATGCAAGTTGTTTACGAGCTTATACCTTCTCTCTTATGCATGTGAAAAACTGAAAACGGCTATCGCTTTCAAGAGAAAAGTCAGAAATATTTGTTTTTTTAAGAATCAAAACGTGACTGCAATTTCATTTGAAGGTTATCATGATAGTTATATTAAGGAACTGTGTTTTCTGGTTGTGCGTAATGATAATATCATCGAATCTCTTCATTTGCTTACCTGGGTTCATGGATAACAGTTCTTGTGAAATCACTTCAGCCACACTTCACAATGATTTCAGTTTATTAAGTTTTTTAGTCACTATATTGGACATAGATCTCGGAATATTCTCTCAGCCTCATTGGAATTTGTGGGTAACTGTTATAATGCATGGTTAATAGCTTTCGATTGCATGCTGGTTGGGGTTTCAATTACCTCTTTTTCATAGCAGCTTATTTGTTAGAACTCCTATGGTATATGCACTCTTCATTACTACTTGTGGGTATAATCTGAAAGAGGTTTCATTTTGCTAAAAATACTACTGTTGCATTGTTGGTTATGTCAAATAAAAATGGTTATCATTTCACTTTTAAATGATGTGCTCTCGCTGCTTTTGTTTAAGCACTACATGTGCAGAATTCTAATGAAGATATGCTCTGTCACGCCTCTATTCTTGGACTTTGTTGTTCTATCCTCAACAGAAAGAAAGAATATTTTTTATGATCACTGCAACATCAGATCTGTTTCTTGACAGTTATTATGTAGCCTGAAAAACAACCTTGCATAATCTTTTGGATTGTGAAATTTGAGAAACAGTGGTGATACTTCCAATATGTAATGATGCTTTCTGTAAAAAGCCAAAGACAGTGAGTTTAGGGTTCTATCATGACAGAAAATCAAAATTTTGAAACAGGGGTTTTACTATTTAGAGATGTGAATGTCTATTCTGTGATTTGATGTTGAAAAATTGGAAAACAAAGTGTGTAGTCAGATTTATAGTTTTTTGTATGGGAAAAGATTGAAAATCAAACAATGAAAAAAGAAAGAAAAGATGTAAAACAGTTTGATGAAACTGTATTGTGACGGTGATAGGATTTTCCTCAAGCTACATCGAGATTAGATAATGCATGGAATTCTGAAGAGTCAAGTTAGACTCTTGAAAATTCTATGTTTTGTCTGTCAAGAGGCACTTGACAGAAATCAAGTGAAACAGAGAGATCCTTTGTACTATTGTACATTCTATTGAATATCAGGAAAGGGGTTGGTACTCCTTGAGATTGGTGTCTCTAAACAGAGGGGTTGGTGCTCCTTGAGTCGGTGCTCAGAAATCAACCATTGAGGCTTTGTCAAAATAAATTATTGAAATGAAAGCCTGAAAAAGGCAGCAGCCTCAGAAGTGGTTTTTCTACCCCATGAGGGTTTTCCACTCGGCATATAGTGTGTCTATTTGTGTCTCTGTGACTCATTTGCTTCAGTACTTTACTGCTTTAAAATGCAATGTTACATTACTCATTTCAGTTTATATGATTGCATTCGAATACATGAATGACACTATCATTGATAAATGAGAACATATGTATGGATCCTTTCAATTTCAGTTTAAATTGTTTAAGAAGTTATACACACCGATTCACCCTCCCACCTCCCCACCCCCGTCTCAGTGTACTTTCACTCCAACAGATATATGTCTTCAAGCATGTAATTTTTCTTGGTTTGTCCCAATTCAATGTTAGCTATTTTCTTTTGAAAGCTTTAAATTTATTGTGTCAAGTCATTTGTAGGTGTGAAGGTGGACATGTTGATGGGGGTTGAGTGGTAAAATTTGGAGTGATAGAGGATTGATGTTGTGGAATGTTGGATGAATTGAATGAAGGATCATGATTTTGGAGGATGTATGTGTTTGTAGGTATGGTAAATGTGGAGGATTCGGAGTTATATGGGGTGTATATGTTTGTAGGTATGGTGAATGTTGAGGACTAAGAATTATATGGGACGTATATGTTTGTAGATATGGTAGATGTGAAGGTTTGAGAGGTGTATGTGTTTTTTGGTATGATGGATGTGAAGGTCTGGGAGGTGTATGGGATGGATGAGGAGATTTGAGGGCTAGTTATAGGGATGGATATAGCGACATGACTAGATGGGATGGGTCCTTGGTAAAGCGGATTGATGTATTGTCGAGTGTATGTTAATGAATGAGTGATAATTGAAGGTATGAAGGGTTGGTTTAAAGTAATTGGGATAGATATTTGGAGAACAGAGACATTAACAAATTTTGGTATGGGGATGCTTATGATTGGTATATTTGATGATTTTTTCCCCCTAAGGAATGTGAGAAGAAATGGTTGTAAGGACATGTTCCTTACGTAGAGTAGTGTTAAAATCGAAAGGTAGCTTGGCACCCTTTTGAGCTAGCATGATAAAATATCTGTTAGGATCTAAAGCAAGAAAAATATCAATGGATTTTATTGTGTCAAGGTCTTGTTGCATTTCTTATAGTTTGGTTGGTGATAGATCGAAGGCATCATGAGTTTTCTCTTAAAATAGGAATAATCTTTGAAGGAGATGGTTGATGTGTTTGGTATCCACTTGGGACAACTAGATGGGAATGAATACCAAACTCATGTTGATTAACATCCATTTTTGTCTCTATGGATTAGTTTGATGAGGTTCCATGAGTTTCTTACATTGAGACCTTGTGATAGGCATACAAGTTTCAAGACCTTGGTAAATGATGTGTGAGATGAAAAGTGGATGATGGGGTTTTGGACTTCATAAAAATGATTAAAATTGGACAAAGATAAGATGACTTGGATTGTTGATGTTTTGATTGATAATGGATGAAATTGGATAAAACCATAATAGATCAAAGTCAATCTAGATATTCTAATGATGATAATTGATAGGATATGGATTAATTTACTTGAACTAGACTTGTGAGTTCAAGAAAAAGGATAAAGAGTGGAGTTTACCAACTCAAGAGTCGACAAAGTTCCTTTAAGCTAGTTTGTCCGCTAGTAATATAGGCTAACTCAACTCTCTACTTGAAATAGGAAATTTTTCAAGCAAAAAGGTAAGCCAAAGATAAAAGGCAAAAAATCTAATCAAACTCTTAAAAAATTTAGCTCTTGGATGTAAGATGAATGGATGATTAGAGATATGTTGAAAAAGAATAATGTCCAAGTCAAGGATAATAGCCCTAAAGTCCAAAAGATGAGATGGGATGGTGGATAGGAGATGGGTTTGACTCAAGATTTTGTTGATGGATGAAGATGGCAGACTCAACTGAGATGTTGCAAGTTTGTTTTAGGTTTGCCTAGACAAAAGTCTAAAATTTTGATTTTAGACTGGTTTGCAATCTTAAAGATTAATCAAAAGCATCAAAGTATTGATCAAATGCACATAATGATAACTCGTGAGTGTAGTATAGCGACTTAGAAGTGTAATTATGTTAAACAGATACACATGACAATAAATCAAAAGTGCACGTATATAGATCAGAAGCATAGGTATATAACTCAGGAGCAAAGGTAAATGACTCAAAAGTATAGTATTGTCAAACAAATGCACAAGATGATATAACAGAGCACCAAAAGATCAATCAAAAGCGCAAGTAAATGAATCAGAAGCGTCGTTTTGTCATACAGATACGCAAGACGATAGATCAGAAGCACCACAAGATAAATCAAAAGTGCAAGTATATAGCTTAGAAGCGTAGGTAAATGACTCAAAAATGCACTTCTATCACACAAAAACGTAGAAAAATAGATCAAAAGCACAATTATGTCAAATAGATGTGCATAGTTACTAGTCAAAAGCGCAGCTCTATGTCAAAAGTGTAATTCTGCAATGGATGGTTTATGGACAGCTTGTTTTTGGCAAGAGATCAAACAAAAAATAAGATGGTTGATGACTCTTCAAGGTTTGAAGGTAGAATGTATTTTGCAAGTCTTGCACAAGAATACACGCCAAGCACATTAACATCTAATTCGAATCATTTCTGGATTTGATTGTGTCTAAGATTTTTGCATCAACGTTTCGAATCACATTTTGTGTTCTATCATCGAGATGAAAGAGAGTTAGAGGAGAAGAAATGATTTGAATTAGCTATATGGATTGTGGAAACTTGATATCATTAATCATATTAACATCTTTAAAATTAGTCAAGTAGGTGTCTTTATAATGTAGGCCCACACAATAAAATACTTCAAGGAGTCAATAGGTAGGGATTAGTGGCACAATATGGCTCACCTTTTCCCTTTCTTTGGAGGCTTTAACAAATTTTCCGAAGAATTCATATCTCTACTCAAGGAAGTATATGGTGAGAAACTTCAGGCTTGATAGTGAGCCTTGCACCACACTATAAAGATGGTTGAATGTTTTTTTATTTCTAAATACAAAGATTTCTAAGAATTTTGTGAACTAAAAGCTCATCTATAAATGTTAGAGTCTAGGAGGGTCTCTCCTATCCTCTTCACCAAAAAAGTCTTGGTGGATTGAAGGTCTTGCGACTCAATTAGATACGAAAATAGCTCTCGAGGTACACCTTTCACCCTCCCCCTTTTATATACCCCACCAAAAAATGTGATTGAAGTCGTCCCTTGGGGTGATTTAATCCCCAAGCAGGCCTCTTGAAAGTAAAAATTGATATTAATCCCCGCGCTTGCATGAAGCACAATGGGAGAGCATACGCAAGCTAGCTCGACGTTAGGTTTGAACACAACAAATAAGTAAACTAGGTTTTTTTGATCTCCAAACTCACACGTAACACAAAGAGAGAGCATATACACCATCCTATACAACCAAAGAAAATAATGTTCATTTATCCCTTAAGAAAATGAAGTGTGCAACTACTCGAATAATAAAGTATAAACTTTGACAAGTGTCTTGCACCAAATAATGTGTTACAACCCCAGTGTTCTACTCAATAAAATTTTCAACATTTCACATTAAGTGAATATTTTATGATGTCATAACATAGCAGTAAAAAATTTCTTCCCATAATGTAAATTATATGCATAAATGAAATAACACTATTTCCAAACTTCCATTTCATTCCATTGTAATTTCACAAATCTTTCAAAAACATAGATATCATATTGAATAAACTCAAGTATAACATTCATGGCTACATCCTTCCACAGAAATGAGTACTTGATATGTACATAGCTTCTCTGAGCTTCATCTGACAATAGCTATAAAAATTGGTCTTGATGTCATCGCATCGATGCATACATTCTAAATGTCCCTGCTCGATGCAAAAACTCTAGTTGCCCCCAATACTGGCGCAAACATCCGCAAACCTTGGTCGTCAACTGATAAGAAGAAGCATCACTCAAACGTTTTTCCACCAACCACGGACTCATATGCGGTCCCTCGCACATATATCATTCGATAGATGGCCCTACCCTTCGACGAAGAGATTGGTTGGTAAACCTCATATCAATAGTTTATCTGAGCTTAGTGTTGTGTCCCACAAAGTAGAACCTATTCATATGGTAGCTACTCCTACAAGTATGAAAATCCTGAACTAGAATACAAACAAGGAACATGGTGAATCGACAATTTAAGCAGTGGCTCCTTACACTATTTTGGCCAAAATATTCTCACTCAGTACTTCGAATGAAGATCATCTTATTCACATACACCTCTATAGCTTGGTTTGGATCTTGATCATTCATATACTATGCTTAGGCAATTTCCTTCCCTAGGTAATCCCTAATCTCATAAATAACTTATTTCCCTTTCCAAAAACTCTATGATATCTTATGGATATTCCCATCCTTCATATAATATAAGAGTTTTCCTAGTCCACGAGTTAACATAAACAGCCATTCACTACAAAAGACAATCTAGTTCCAAGTATAACTTTATAATCTAGAGAGTAGCTATATAAGCTTCTTCTATTCATAGATTAATTATTCATAAATGACTGACTCTAATCAGTATTATATCATATTAATAAGTGGTTCTCATCAAGAGAATAGCCACAACAATGATTGACCTCAATCGAAGCATAATCATAGCAATAGATGCTTCCCTTCGAGAGTGTAACCCTTTGCCAAAAACAGTAATTTACGCAAAAACATTGCCATTCATATGCAGTGCTAATTGCACAACCTTAAAGATCTATTTCTTCTCAAATATTACATAAATAACCTAAAACAAATATAGAAATAAAATCACACCAAAATGGATGCTAGAAAACACAGGTTTAAAATGCAGTAACATTAAGATTACAATTTGAAATAAGCAGAATCCTTGCTATCTTTCTAGGTGTTCACAGTACTTTCACTTGTTCATTGGTGAGCTTTGCATAACTCAAAATTACTTAATAGCTAAGAAGAACTTAGGGCAATTCAAATATTTTACAGAATTTGTAAACCACTAAAATAACGAATGAAGAAAATACCCACTTGAGCATATTTTTTTCCCTACCACGTCAACCATATGCTCCTTGCACTAACAAATACAGCATATATTTTATTTTGGCTACTATGAACAATCGCTTAGATAAATCAATCCAATCCAAGTTCGTAGAGAAAAAATGCCTGTGCAACACTTTCCATTTGAAGATGGTCACTTAATGCTCTGCAGGCATTTCAACAAGCTCACCATCAGATGAACCATCACTTCCTGTTGGTTTTGTTAAGATCATGTGTGACTCATTTGGTTTAACACTTTTCATCCCATCTTCATCCTCACTGTCTAAAGACTGCAATAATAGATAGGCATTAAAGATTTGAGAATTAAGTACAGCACCATCTCAACTTCATAGAATACAATGCCATCATAAACAATTATGTAAAAGTAATCAATAGTACGTACAGTGCTATTCACAATTTTGTCAAAATCATCACCATAAATGTCATCCCCTTCATCTGTACACAGTAAACAATAACAAAATCAGTTTCAGACGTTTGAACTGAAGCACATTAAGGATTGCAAATTTAATTCAAAGCTTTCAAAACATCATATTTTCTTTTACCCACTTTTTTCTGTCAATCATGATTTTGAGTCCACACCACATTCCAAAAGTAATTATTGATTGAAATAGAGGACAGATAGAGAATTGTTCCCAACTAGCCTTCTGAACCCATTATAATCAATATTTTTCTTCTAAAGACTCAACAACAATAACTGATCTACAAAGAACTTTGGCTGTCCTCAAAAATTAGCATGCCTTTCTCGATTGATTACTGCAGGTTGTTCAAAACTTCAAACTTAAAAGCCTTCAAGATTACTCCAGGTTGTTCAAAGCTTTTGTGATACTGTGGGTTTTCAAAGACTTCATGCTGGGTGGGATAAAAAATTATGATCAAGAATCATCCTTCATGGGTTTAATGGTGATAAATAAGTCTCTTTTCCTTTTAAATTTTTCTGTTGTTCAATGAGCAGCTTTGAAAGGGGTATGCATATGTTCACAACTGCCATGTGGTGAATTGCTCCTAGGTAAAGGCTGATAACAACATGGATTAGGAGTATTGTGAATTGGATTCCACTTTGTATTACAATATTTGTGAAGAACGTAGATAAAGAAGATGATTCATCGAGGCAATATATTGAGGATGAGTTGCACAGCCTAGAGTAACCACTTAACACTACTTACGAATCTCAAGGTTCAAAAACAACTTGTCATGCCTAAAATTTGACTCAAACTTTGGACTTGGCGAAACTTCCGAACATTAAGAAATACATAAAATTGTAAAATAATCTTTTAATAACATTCAATAAAAATTTAAAATTGAATTTAGAGTGTCATAAGTAGTTTGAAACTACCTTCATTTGTAAATCAAATAACGAGTTCAATACATATCACAGATATGATTATAAATTACAAGTCTTTATCAATGTTTTACAAATTTCTTCTACATGAAGTAGATGGTAATGATTCTTGTTGAGGAACAATATTCCACAGGGACGCCACCCACCCCCCTGAGATGCAGGGATGAGGATGAGACATCCCCTCACCCTGCCACACCCACCACCAGAGCGCAAACAACCCCAGGATATTCCCCTTAAAAAGGAAACATTTCCAAGACATCCCCCTCATTGGGGGCATCGAGGGTGCACTGGAAAGTCACTCCATGAAGTCCCTCGAATGTCTTGGAAACTTGGGATGTCCCCGAAATTTCTCTATGTTCTGATAATGATTTTGATTGTTGTCAAAGCTTTGAACAGACAGACAACATGATGGCATGTACAAATGGTTGACATTGGAAAAGAGAAGGAATATTTACATGGTATTGGAGGAAAAATATTAAAACAGTTGCTACTATTTTTGTTTAGTCCGATGCAGACTCTCTTATCTTATCTTCAGGAAGTTGGTGTTCAAATATTTCTCAGTTTGTACATCATCGACACCTTGGTCTTACTAGAAAGTGGAGGAAGCGGTGAGGGTGGAGTGGTGGTGGATGTTCATTGTTATCAAGTTTTAACTTTTTAATAATGTCTCTCAGTTTCTGTTGACTGCTGTAAGGAGCTTCTAACAACTCATCTACTGGAACTAGAAAACATAGAAAAAAATAAATTGAAAGAATGAAGTATGATGGTATTCCTGTCTTCAACTATGCAGTCCTCATCAATTAGACTGCTCAGATTCTCCAGCTTCACCATTATTTCTCTGAAGAATGAAGATTAGGTCATAATAGTGAGGACTTGGGTTGGAGAAAACATAGTGATAAAATTATGAAATATGGTATGTACCACAAAGGTCCATGTGGTCTCAAAGGCCTCATTTAGGCTTGGTGGTGAGGGCTCCAACCCTTGACCCCACCTGCATCACAACAGGGGACATGCCAGGGGCACTGCCCCTCAACCCCACTAGGGTCTCCACCCCCAAACCTCCGATCTAGTTTTAATTTTATTTATATATAATTTACCCTGCCAGCCACCATCCCCAATGTCTCCTATCTCTCATCCCCGAAACTCCATGGAACATAGTTGAGGACTAATATCAACATCATTTGTGTCACAATCATCCAATGAAGCACCTATTGATGCTTCACCTTTTACCTCCTCTTGTGTTGCTACATTTGCTACCCATCACTTTGTTGCTACTGCCTCAAAATCAGTGATCTCATTCACATAATTATAGGCCCAAAACAAATTTATTTTTTGTTTTTTAAAACAGAGCAGGGATTTGAGGGTGGCAAACCCTAGAGGGGTTAAGGGGCAATGCCACTCATGAGGTCTAGGGCAGTGCCCTTGGCACGTTCCCAATTGCAATACAAGGCAAGGTCGAGGGGTGGAACCCCCACCGCCAAGCCCAAATTAAGGCCTTCAAGACCACATGGACCTTCATGGCACATGCCATTTTTCATTTTTTATCACTTTTAAGTTTTAACCATCTATTAACAAATAAATTTAACATTGTCAAAGGCACAATTGCATAAATGTGAAAATGGAAAAAGGGAAAAAAGGAGGAATTTTGTCTGTTTTCTGCCTGCTGCTTTTTTCTCTGGCCACCAAGTGAGTTTTCTGCACAAACACACCAGCAAATGCGAGTTACTTGCACGTTTTGATAGTTTCGCTTCATGAGTCTTGCAAGTTGGCAAGTAACTTGCTGAGTTTTTTAACCACGCTTCAGACAGTTTCAAAGCTAAGGAAAAAGAAAACCTTAAAGAATAATAAAAGGATATTTACTTTTCAATCCAACTGAACTCTACAATATATAATTTTTATGAAACTGGGAAAGGAAAAAGAGTCCTAGTTAGGGCACAGCAGCTGTTAAATAAGACTGGAATTCAAGTCCTGAGCATCAACTTAAGATAGCTGATGAATAAGACTTGAGTTCAAATCCTAAGCACCAGCTTTAGATTGTTCAAATAAAATAAAGTTACCTCGCAAGCACTGAGTTTAAGTGAAGTTATATCTTCAGTTTAGTGTTCTCTTGTTTGAGTTTAACTGAGTTAGGGTACAGATTCCAAACTTAACTATCTCTTGGACTACACTATCTTATCCCTTCACACAGATCATGCGATCTTTAATTTGAGGTTGAGTTTGACTTGTGACAACTTTTATGTATGCATGCCCCTTGGCAGATCTAAAATTGAAAGGGTAGAGGTACAGATTTGTAGGAGAAGTTTTATTTATTTTGTGGTAGATTTATGTTCAGAATAAATATAAAAATGGTAACATTTTGACATTCATTCATTGAGATTTGTTTATTTTTTTCTATAGTGTGTGTTAAATAGATTCTTGCATTTGAGATAAAGTTTTGTTTTGATAGGTTTTAGTTTCAGTTTTATTCCTGTAGGAATTAGATAACAAGTGCAGAATATGTTAACCATGATTTAGAGAACTTAACATGGTATCAAAGCAGTTTACCAAAACCTTCTAGGAATCCTTGAATGGATAGTACAGCTGCTACCTGTGAGAAGAAGCTGTCAAGAGGTTTCAGGGGTGAGATGCCGATGATCCATGCTTGATAAAGTTAGCAGCATATTCTAGAGCAGCAGTACAACCACTTTCAGTCTCAGATATGAAGACAGATTGGAAGGTCCTTTTAACTTCAACCCATAGAAATGTTGGGTACAAATGTCGTTGGAGGAGCAGGATCTGTGGGACTTTATTGAGAAATCAGTTGCAGGGCCTACTGATTCTATATTGTTGGCATATCATAAGAAGAAGATGGCCGAGTCTAAACATGCCATCCTTGATTCTGTAAAGAATCATTTGATCCCCCACATCACTTGAAAACATGTTTGATGTTCTAAACACTCTATATTAGAGTAGAACATTAATCGGAAGATGTTATTGTGAAATAATCTTAGAGTCATGCAGATGAGCAAGACAGATACCGTAGCTGCCTACTTGATGAAGATTACTAACTCAGTGATCAACTTGCAGTTGTTGGAGAGGAGGTTAAGGGTGAAGAGCTAGTACCCATTGCATTAAATGAGTTCTCTTGTTCTTGGCAACCTTTTGTTAGTGGGATTTGTGCCTGGATTCAACTTCCGACTTTTGAGAGGCTAGGGATGACTTCGTTTAGGAGGAGACAATACTGGAGATTGTTGCAAGAATGGAGGAGCAAAATCTTGCCCTCATCAATAAGATGAAGAAGGCTAACAAGAACGGAGGACCTGGGAAGGATCAAAAAGAGAAGAAAGAGGATTCATGTTCCTCTAACCAGGAAAAGGACCTAAGCCACATTAAATGCTTCATCAGAAGTTTAGACACTTCGCTTCTTTTTCTCAATGTCCTGAGAAAAAGGGAAGGGCAAGCAGTAATAGCAGAAGTGGTTTGCAAAAAGTATACAAGCATCAACTGGAACAGATGAGCTTTCATCCAAGCTTGAGACGCACTTCTTTATGGTCTCATGCCTATCATCTAACATCATGTCCAGTGTTGGCTGGTATGCAAACAGCCAAGCCTCCAAACATATGACCTCTAATAAGAGGACCTTCAACAAACTTTAGGAGGAAGAGGAAAGCATACAAGTAGAACTTGCTGATGATGCCACCTGTCTAGTTGCAGGAGTGGAATCCATCTCATTTCAGATGCCATCAGGCAATACCCTTGAGCTTATTGGTGTTTTGTATGTACCTAGCTTAAATAAAAATCTTCTTTCAGTTTTAATATCGACAGATCTCCGATATGGCTGTTTAATGATCAACAAGTTCTCATCTGAAAGAAATGGTAAGATCCTGGTTGATTGTTGGTCAGAGGTGTTTGAGAGGGTGATCTATACAAGTTGCAAGGAGATCCTGTGAAAGCTCTAGTGCATGATAGTGACAACTTGTATAAGCTTTGGCACAAAATACTAGGTCACTTGCACCAAGGAGTGTTGTCGATCTTGAAGGACGTGGTGTAGGGATTGCACAACTTCAAGGTTGAAGAAAGGAGTATGCAAGGGCTATGCACTCAGCAAGCATGTGAAGGCTGCTTTTCCTAGCAGCAAACATAGATCAAGAGAGATTCTTGATCTAATCCACTCAAACGTATGTGGACCCATGTCTTCAACTTTATTATCAAGTAACATTGACAATGTATTTTTTATTGATCATTCCTCAAGGAAGTCTTGGATTTACTTCATGAAGACCAAGGATGAGGTAAAGTTTCAAAATTTTAAGGCTCTTGTAGAAAATCTGACAGAAAAGAAGATTAAAGTATTAAATTCTAACAATGGAGGGGAGTAAACAATTTTTGCAGTGAAGCAGGAATCAAAAAAGCACTGACAATGCCCTACAACCCTCAGCAAAATGGGATTGCAAAGAGGAAGAACAGGGCCAAAGCTATGATCCATGATCTAGATCTACCTATGTGTCTCTGGGCAGAAGCATGTCTTACAACTATATATATTCTTAACAAGTGTCATCACAGAGTGTTGAAGAACAAGACACCAGAGGAGATATTCACAGGTGAGAAGCCTCAAGTAGCACATCTTTGTATTTTCAATTGTCCTATTTACGTTCATATCCCTAATGAGAAAAGGACCAAGTTGGAACCTTTTCATTTGAAGGGCATCTTTGTGGGTTATAGTGAGACCTCGAAAACTTATAGAATCTACATTCTGTCTCATCGAAAGGTAGTTATGAGCTGAGATACAAGGATACATGGTCTTCCATATAATAAGAACCTCTAGCAGTGACAATTGAGGTAGAAGAAATTGCTACCTCAAAACCTGATCTGCAGAAATTAGACAAATCAGAAAAGACAGATTCAGGTCAGCAAGCTTCTGGAGGTGAATGGGTGCCTCTCTTCCATTCAGTTCAGCAAGAACGCCTAAGTGGCTCACCCAGACACTACAAGAGGCACAAGAGCAAGTTGGAACCCCTATCACTTCAATTCGAGTAAGTCATCCTCCCAAAAAAAATCCAGATTATGTGGGACTAATGTCTTCCAGCATTAATACAGAGCCTTCTAATTTTAAGGAAGCAACAGGTTGGCAAGTTTGGCAACATGCCATGATGGAGGAGTACAACTCCATAATGAAGAATTATGGGTGGAAGACAGTACCTCGAAAACTTACAGAATCTACATCCTGTCTCATCGAAAGGTAGTTATGAGCTGAGATACAAGGATACATGGTCTTCCAAATAATAAGAACCTCTAGCAGTGACCATTGAGGTAGAAGAAATTGCTACCTCAAAACCTGATCTGCAGAAATTAGACAAATCAGAAAAGACAGATTCAGGTCAGCAAGCTTCTGGAGGTGAATGGGTGCCTCTCTTCCATTCAGTTCAGCAAGAAAGACTAAGTGGCTCACCCAGACACTACAAGAGGCACAAGAGCAAGTTGGAACCCCTATCACTTCAATTCGAATAAGTCATCCTCCCAAAAAAAATCCAGATTATGTGGGACTAATGTCTTCCAGCATTAATACAGAGCCTTCTAATTTTAAGGAAGCAACAGGTTGGCAAGTTTGGCAACATGCCATGATGGAGGAGTACAACTCCATAATGAAGAATTATGGGTGGAAGACAGTACCTCAACTAGAAGGGAAGTCAATGATTGACTCTAAGTGGTTATACAAGATCAAACATGCAACAGATGGCAGCATAGAAAAATTCAAAGCTCAATTTGTGTCTAGAGAGTTATCCTAGAATGAGGGAGTGACTATAAGGAGATTTTTGCTCCAATTGCTAGGTATACCTCTATCAAATTTATTATGTCTTTAGTAACAGTCTTTGACTGGTATTTATATCAAATGGATGTGAGGACAGTAATTCTTAATGATTCAATTGTACGTAAATCAGCCAAGGGTCTTTGAGGTGCACAAGTATGACACTCATGTTTGCAGATTGAAGAAAGTCCCTTTATGGCCTGAAACAGGCACCTTGTGCGTGGTACTCCAAGATTGATGAATATTTTCCAGATTTGGGTTTCACTGAGACATATGCAGATTCCACTCTTTACTATTTAATTGATCATTCTAAACTACTTGTTTTACTCTTGTATCTAGACAATTTAATACTTACAAGAAGTTCAAAAAAACTCATAGAATGGTGCAAGACAGAGTTGGCAAAAGAATTTGATATTAAGGACATTACCTTGATGCACTACTTCCTGGAGCTAGAAGTATGACAATATCTAGGTGAAGTTTTCCTTGGACAAGAAAATTATACAGTCGAGATTCTAAAGAAATTTCAGATGATGGACTGCAAGCCTGTGGCCTTTCCTATGGTAGCAAATCTTAAGTCATTTCTTGATTCTGATTATGATTCTAATTTGATAGATCATCTTTTTATAGACAATTGATAGGCTCCCTCATGTACTTGGTAAATACCAGGCTTAGCATTTGTTTTGTAGTCAACACCTTGAGTCAGTAAAAGGTGCAGCACAAGCAGGTTCATTGGATTGTTCCAAAACACATCCTCTGGTACTTGAAGGATACAGTGTAATTCGGACTCAGATATGTTGATATGAAGGCTTAGTCCTGTATGATTTTTCAGATTCTGATTGAGCAGGTAGTGCTAGTGATAGGAAGAGCGCTTTGCTTGAATTTAGGTTCAAGTATGGTTTCCTGGTACAGTAGAAAACAGAATTTGTAGCACTCAGTTCAACAGAAGTAGAATATATGGCAGCCAGTTCTACTAGTTGTGAAGCCATTTGACTCCACAATCTACTAGCAGAGCTGACAAATCAAACTTTTGACACTACTGTGATTTACTATGACAATCAAAGTTGTATCAAACTCTCTAAAAATCCAATATTTTATAATTGCTCAATGCATATTGAGATCAAGTAACACTTCATCTAAGACAAGGTTCAAAAGGGAGCTGAGATTATACGGCACATTCCAACAAATCAACAAGTTGCTAACATCTTGACTAAGCCTCTTTCAAAAGGAAAACTCAAGATATCCAATGAACAGCTTGGCATGATGGAGAATACTTTGCTCAATAAGAGGGAGTGTTTGAATATGTATCTCGTATAGTCTTCTACAGCAGTTCTAGTTAGGCTATAGCAGCTGTTAAATAAGACTGGAATTCAAATCCTGAAACGCCAGCTTTAGATAGCTAATATATAAGACTAGAGTTCAAGTCTTGAGCATCAGCTTTAGAATCTTAGATAGTTAAATTAACATAATGTTCAAGCATCAAGTTTAAGTGAAATTATATCTTCAGTTTAGTGTTCTCCTGTTTGAGTTTAATTGAGTTAGGGCACAGATTCCAGGAAACAGTTAACTCTCTTGGAGTGCACTATCTTGTCTCTTCATGCAGATCATGCAGATCTTTACTTTGCAGTTGAGTTTGACTTGTGATAACTCTTATGTACAGCCCTTGTCAGATACATAAATTGAAAGGGCGGATATATAGTTTTATATGAGAAGTTTTATTTATTTTCTATAGCAGATTTATGTTCAGAATTAATGAAAACAGTTTCCAGTTATAACATTTTGACAGTCATTCATTGAGATTTGTTTATTGCTTTCTTTAGTATGTGTTAAATAGATTCTTGCATCTGAGATAAAGTTTTGTTTTGATAGGTTTTAGTTTCAGTTTGATTCCTGTAGGAATTAGATATCAAGTGCAGAATCTGTTTACCATGATTTAATTTTACAGGATTGACTAAGGCCAATATAATTTGTTAAGGTTATCTGATCAAGCTCTGTTTATTACATGCATATAGTAATTCTGAATCCAATATACACACATATTTCCCAAGAAATAACAAGACTTTCAAAAGAGTAAAACAGTATTATCTGAAATAACTATAAAAGGATAGTAAGTTAAAAAGCAGACACCAAAAAGAATTATGTTCTATCATCAAAGATGATTGTATACCTCCATCGTCATCACTGCTGCCAATGTCTCCCAAAAGGAATGCATCTATATCATGCTCTGAAGGAGCATTTTTTGCCTTTGTTGAGCTGCTTGCTGTTATCATTTCAACTTCAGATGATATAGTTCTTGAGTTATCTTGCAACCTGATGTTCCTTTCCTGTTCTTCTGTAACAGCCTTGAGTTGTTGCATGAAACGCATCTCGTATCTGCTCGAAATGAAACAATTGTCTTCACAACACTATAGAACTATCAGATGAAAAAAGATAAATTCATAATGGTGTTTTCAGTCAATAAAACAACAAGCAAGTCAAAAAGCATGGTCCCAAATACCACTAAAAAAGTGAATAAAAACTGGCATACAATGATTTCCTCACACATATTTCATCTATACATGTGTCTATGTAAACATCCAGTCATGTTTTCGTTAGTGCCTATTCTCTAGATAAACTATACCAGTAAGACAAGCATTCATTGAAATTAGATTCATAGCTATCACAAGGTTTTGTTCACAAAACCCAACCGAGAATTAGAAACTTGAACTATTGTGCTGCAGAATGTGTTATCCCTAACTTGTCTTACTGGTATAGTTTATCAGAAGTGTCTAAAGCTTGATGGCTTTCCTGTATCTGTAATGGCTCACATTGTTTTCCATAGTGGACATGCCATATATTGGTTAGTCAGCTGCTCTGGGCCTCCATATCGCATCCATCAAAGCCACAGCAAATATTGATTTTGATTAGATTCATTAATTGCTTTTATCAATATAAATATCTCTATACACAAGTTTCTCTATTTGATGTTTTAGGACATTACCTATAGAGATTAAAATTATGGAAAAGGATAGACAAACTTAACATCTAAATTTTTTTTTTGATAGGTTAATTTAGGGTTCTAACCCAAAGAACATCATGTCAATAAGGGATGGATAAACTGGAAAAGGCTATAAGGGCCAGTACATAACTTAAATACTAAAGCAGATGGGGGCAACCACCTTGGCAATAGACGCATCCACCAGCAAAACAAAGAAAATAAACCAAAACCAGAAAAGGCAGCCTCAACAAAGGGGGAGCATAAACTTGAGGGGCCCAGTGCTGATTCATCCTTACAGTGTATAAGCTTGAAATTTCTAAACGTGTCCCTGAGATTGGCACGAAAATTATCTCTTGGCAATATAAAGCCAAATTGCATGGTTTTTGGACAGAGACAGACAAACACAATTTAAATCTGCCAATTCCTCCTCTTGCCACAAGAGCAAAGGAGTATACTCCAAACTCCAAACAGACACCAAGGAAGATAACATCATCGTTAGGATAATGTGGCTGAGGATACATTCCTCGGTAGCTTCATCTGGAGTGTGAGCGCTGAGCTTGCCAATGAAATCTTTAACAATAAAGGCACTGGTTCACAGAACTCATGTTGCTCTAACCCTCATCCCCCAAAATCAACTTAACAAAGTTAAGGGTTGCTGCATCTAGAGTGCAAAGGGCTCTTCCAAGGCAGCAGTCTGAAACCACTCCACTGTAGGGAGAATCTCTAGAAGATAACCCTCTTTTCATGGTGTTACGGGCAGAAGCCAACAAACTGCAAACACAGACAAGGGAGAAACAAGAACAAGAACAAACTGCAATGGCTGTAAGAACATGAGCAGAGACGCTAGCCATAACAGCTGCTCACACAATTCACAGCAAGCCCCACACATAAATGATAAATCCATAATAATTATAACATGCGGGAAGAGACCATTTGAAGGAAATGCAGTGTCATCCAAAGCATAATTGCTAACAATAAAAAAATTAAGTCCTTCCGTCATTAAAATGATGGGAGGCAGTCTAAAAGAGAGTGTTATCAATTTTTTGGAAGGGGAGAATTCATCTTGAGCAGAGGAATAATGTTCCATTCTTCAGGAAGATCACTGATTTTCACCATAAATGGATATTGGTTGATGCCTGCATTTGCTCGACAATTAGCAACCCAATTAAGTTCCCTATAACAATGCCCAAAAGGAATGGCCTCAAAGATTTGAGCAATCAGATTCAATTTCCAATGATATTCCTCAGTCATCAATCTTTCATTGAGTTTTTTAAACAATACTTTAGATAAGTGTCACAGAATTATTAAAATACTAAATATAATATTAATGGTCATCTTAGCTTTAGTTAGTCTTAGGTTTACTTTAGTTAACTTAGTTAGCTTTTAGTAACTCCTGTTTTGTGTTTTAGTTCGTTTTAGCATCTTTCCACTTTTTGCTTTAGTTTGCTTCAGCTAACGACGGTTTCTTTTTAGAAACATCGTCCTGTAATTTTCTTTATAAGGAGTTTTCATCTTCTCTTGTAAGCATGCAATTATAAATATCAATTATCTTTTCAAGAATCCCATTCCACTTCCAACTTTCCAAATCCCAAGGCTGCAACCAATTTCAGACCTTCTAAAATCACCAAAACTTCTGTTCCATTGTTCAATTCTGTGCCCAAAAAAACAAGCCGCCTCTAATAAAAAGTTTTGAGGGGAAACAAATTACTACAACAGCACCCACCTGGCCAGGATTACCTATCCACTCTCACTACTCCATCCTTCAATTTATAAAAACCTTCATTAGGCAGTTTCAATTAATAGCATTATAGCTAGATGAATCAGCAATTACCCTATTAACACGGCATCTAAATATTATCAATATGCACTTTCTAAATTATACATGTGAGAATCTAATTTATCTTATAGAGACATTACATTTCTAATGTGTAACTTTACATTCCAAATCCCATCACTAAAAGGTGATTTAAATCCTTGAAACTAGGATAAAGCAAGAAAATAATTGAGATGATATTAATCTATGATCATCACAAGCAAATCAAACAAGATGATCCCAAGTGGTAAATCATCAAGGCTTTCATAGTGGAGACTAAAGCCCTAGGAGACTGGTTAAATGCTCATTTACAAATGTTGAATATTGAACCAAGTAAACAACTACATCCAATTCTCATTGTGGTGTACACCAATAGATGAGGCTAGGTGCAATTCTTGGTTGAAATTTACGAAATAGAGATCCTCCTTGGTCATGGCACCTGAGCCAAAAGACAATTGCACAAGAGAAATATAAGCTTATCAGTCAAAAAAACCATCACGATCAAGAACAGCTTATAGAGCATTTTCAATCTAATACACATCATACTAGCAGATCATGGGAAAAAATCACAAGATATTGGATCTCATGTCTAAGATTAATTTTTCTTAAAAAATCAGGCCCTTTTCTGAAAATGTCCTTGACAGTGTTTTAACCCATTTTCTTCTGGATTTTTCCCATCATTTTGGCTTGAAACTTTGCAATCTTATCCCATTTAGCCACCATAATCCATTTTATTCCAATTCTTTTTAATTTTTTCAGCCTAAAAAGTTGTGAATTTTTTTAAATTTGAATGCAAATTATTTATTTTCTTCTGCAACGAAACAGGTTTAGGCCTATATTTTTTATTTTTTATTTAATTCCAAAAACAGTATACTGTTTTATTTAATTTTTTACTAGAGTTAAAATTTTTTATTTTAAATTTTAATAATAAATAAAATATATTTGTAAATTTTAATAATAAATAATAACTCTGCTGTTTTTAGGTTTTTAATAACGCTAGGCAATTAGGCTGTGGTACCATGGAGTGAGGCTTCCTTAAATATCTCAGTTCGTGTTGCTGAGAATTTTTAGGAGCTTCTTTAAGCAGGGATCCCATGGATTTTGTAATGATAGGCAAGCTTAAAATTTTAAGCTCCAAAATTTCAAGAAACTGGTAGTCTCGTGATTATTTTTTAGCTATAAGAAATGTTAAATCTACAATTATATAGCTAAATCTAAAAAAAATTATCAGCAGGAATTTTCAAAATTAAAGATGAATGACATGTGGCACCAAAATTTCAGGGAGCAGGTGGAGGAACTTTCAACCCCACTAAAAGACACCCCCTTAAATCTAAAATCTAAAAAGTAGGGGCCCCTACTTTCTTGCACAATATTCTAAATTATCCTGTAGCATAATTTTGTTTTTCTCATGGGACCCCCTACTCCACAAAAATAGCGGCTCCATGAGACCCCTTCCTTATAATGGCTTTAAATAAAAAAAACATCAGCTATTTCTCTTTTTTCCGTGTGTTTTTGGGTTCTCAATATTATCTCAAGAAACTGAAATTATTTTGATCCTTTGGTTTGCCAAGATATTCCTGAGAAAGATGTATGCTTCTATGATATATAATACATCAATTTTTTCAGAAAAATCACAACTTCTAAGCTACAAAAATAAAATTATATTTTCTACTTAAACTAAAACATAGGGTTGGTGAGCTACCCCATGCTAGCTTAGACATGTTCCTTCTGGTATGGATAAATAAAAATTAGACATGTTCAAACTACTATATCATATGATAATTTTAACATCAAGTTGCTTAGAACATTGTCAGAAAGGTAGTTTCAAGTTCATGCCAAATAGATTTTACCTAGAAGCTACAGCAACAAATTTAAAAAATCAACTGCAACTCGGTCCTTAGTCCAATGTGTATAATCCAAGCATTTTTCCATGTATATACATTGACATGGAAGTAGGATTCAACACTTAATGACTAATAACGAATGTGTTAAATTACTTACGGAGCCACCAGACTTTTTACCAACATGAAGTATATTTTCCAGAACTTGCCTTCCTTCATATTCCGTGGACATAGCACATATCTGAACTGTGAAATTTCCTGCAAAATCAAATTATTTTTAAATAAAACTTCTGTTCACTTAATGTTAAACATTAATTAGACTTAATGCTACACTACGCAAATGAAATTGGACCCTCCAGCTTGGCCTTATACATAATAAGAACTTAAAACGCTCTGTGCTGTTATGCATAGAGAACCAGTACCATTTATTTATGCTTTCTTATTTGTTTCAACTAACTTTTCAAAACTGAATATTAAAGGACACAATTCAAATTGCTTATACAATTCATCAATGTCAGTGCAAATGTCCAGCATGTAAAACATTAACCTGCAGCCAATACTCACACAAAGAGACTAAGATAGAGTCCTTCAGTGAACTGTATACAACAGAAAGATTTGATAAACTTTTCAATAATAAGTAATACGTTAATTGACATAAACAACTTACAATGATGACACTTTTTACAGGAACTGAAATGTAATAATATTCAACAACTTATGATAGAGGTTGCAAGTGTAGCCTCTTAAAAGCAAGTTCAGTTTCAGCAAGAAAGTGGCAGCAAAGGCAGTAATAGAAAGGGAATGCAATCAGAGTTGTGGACAACTAAACACAGACATTTCACTAGGAGGGCAATGCTATATGGCGTTCACTCATATTGGGGGTTTTTAAGAAAAAGAAGATGAACTAAGCTGTCAACAAATGTTAATATCTAGATAATTTTAAAAACAATTTAGTAGGTGTGTTCACAAGAATGCAACCTATATGTCATTTAAGCATATGTCAAAATTTGGTATAGTCCTCAATCTTTGGTTTTGATCCGTGATATTGGTATTTACTAACACAGCACTTCAACTTAATATTGTTTCCATTCATGTTGTTGGGACTGATGGATGTGCATTAAGCACATTGTGAGTGCACATTTGGCATGTTATAATTAGTAAACAGGAGATTTTCAGTCCATGAAAATGACACTTCTAGAAATTTCTAAATTAGTTTGTATCAATGTTTCGGATAACACTCCATTATCCATGATTCCATGATATAAATGTTGTTTAAAATATTTATGGTCAAGATAATGAACTTCTCTTCGAACAATTTTTTCCTCCACATAAACTTGGATCAAAATTTTGCACGGGTAATCATCTCGAGTCGATATTAAACCTTTTTATGGTCCAAAAGTTAGAAGTGAGAGTGGTGGTCATGACAAATATCAATATTTTGAGGGCTAGAAATATGTAATGTCCCCTTTTTCAAACTGAATCAAATCGGAGGACCCAAAACCTACTTTTATTCCCCGTAGGTTTAAGAGAGGGTTTGCAAGTAAATGACATAATAATATTTTTTATTAAGTTCTCCAAAAAGGCACCTTAAGTTATAACTTCGGAAAAAGGACTCTTAATTTATTATTAAATGGGACTAAAAAAGCAAAATAAAATTATAAAATGAAAAGTGGTGAATATTCAAATAAAAGGAATATTAATTAAAAAAGGAAAAAGGATGAATATTTTTACAATAAATTATTCCGGATCTAAGTTTGGAATCTATTCATACAAAAATAAATAAATAAATATGTTTGTTGGATCTATGATTATCAAAATAGCACAAATTTTATTTTGTACAGACAATGTGTTGGCGTTTCAAATCGCACCTCTGGAATGCGTTCTGGAAACGAACAGCTATGTGCAATAAACTGCTCTTCGAATTAGGAGGGGAAGCTCCCTCTTTTGCTGAGTTGCATAAAAAAAAGTAATCTAAACTTAATTACGCCTATCTTTTTGGTTCAGCTGCGAGAATACAAAGTTATAGAACACTAGATGTTGCGGCTGAGGTTTTCCCTTTAATGAAACTAGATAGCTACAACTTAACCTACGCTTAAAACATTTCCACCCTCTCAAGTAAACGCAAAGCAAGAGAGTTTGGAAATGGACGAGTTTGATTTCTGACAGAGATACTTGAACAAACTATTCTTCAACATACGTTTTATGGCAAGCTAAAAAAGAGATCATAAAAGTATAACGGAAATATGAGACTTTTATTTCAAGGCAAACAACGCACGCTCAAGATTTTATTTACTCATACTTCTAACACAAAACAAAGAGACAAAAATTTGAGATATTTATATCAAGGTAGACAAAGCATGCTCAAGATTTTATTTACTCAAGTTTCTGGAATGAGGATTACAACTTCGGGACAGCAAGTTGTAGCAACATGCGATCAACCTAATTATAATCAACACAACACATGCACTAAACAAGTATTTGCAGCTAAAGAGGCATGCAAACTTGCTCTTTACACAAAGTGAACAACACTAAACGATAACCAAGAGAAGGTACTATGACACTTATGTCTTGTTATCACAAGCACGGTTAAACTAAAATGAGCAGACACTGCTCTTATTTATAACTAAGCAGAGGAGTAGGAAACCCTAAAATCTCCTTGCTTTTACAACTACTGCTTGCCAACATGCAAGCTTTATTTCTAAATCTAGAAGAGATTAAAACATCTAAACCCTAGAAAGCTTTTAAAAAGGAAAGTGCCAACTCGTAACAACTTGTTATAATACTTTCTTTCTATCCTCAAAGAATTGAAAAGATTTGAGACAAGAAAAGAAAGAAAGCGTGGAAGATGCTTTTAGAAGAAAGCAGATTTAAAGCTCGATCACATCCGCTAAAAAGTGGGCAACTTCATCTGAAGTAGGAATGTTGATGCTATTAATAGCAAAATGTTGCTTTTCCAATATTTCTTCACCATCTGTAATTGACTTCGAGAAATCTTCAATCTCATTGGCCGCTTTCTCGAACCTTGCTGACATCATGGAAATCATCGTCATTCTCCCAACACTGCCCTCGGTGCCATGCAATATGCTCTGAAACTCAGCTTGGACTACGTCAAGCCCAATATAGAAACCATCCTCAAGGAAATACTGACAAGGAATTGTTGCAACTACTTCTTTGACGAACCTAAGAGTATTAACAACTCTTTGTTTATACGCTGCAAACTCCTCAGATATTCTAATATATGTGTTCACCTTGAAAAGATGACTTTCTTTCCACTCCAGGATTTGTCTTTTATGTTCTCTCGCCATTGTAGAACCACAAGCCATCTCTAAATCTGCAATGATTTCATGCATGGGCTTGAACTCTGCTATCAGCTGTTCAAAATCTTGGATACCTTGACGTAAATCATGAGCCTTGTATCTTAACTGGAAGACTTGTGTCAAGACCTTTTTTCCTCTGTTGATGATCTCTTCAACCCACTCATTAGTTTGTTTACCACAAATAACTAACTGCCTTAATTGTTGTTGATCAGCTGGTGTTTCTAAGACTTGAGGCAGCAACTGAGTTGTTTGTGAGGTGCCTTGGATAAGATTTGATATACATAATCAGAGTTGACGATTTTCAGCCTTGAGGGCTGCCTTGTCTTCTCCATCCTTTTGCACTCTTTCTTGAATGTTTTATGTTACCATCTTAAACAAACTTAAATCAGCATGTCGAGTACTTTTACCAAGGTTTGCTTTGACCATGATAAAATCGTCAACATCTACCTCATCTCTGATTTTGTCTTCAAGAGGCGTAGCTGTCTCCATGACCATTTCACCTTCAAGATTCCTCTCAAAATGCATTTGTTTCTTGGCCTTCTTCTTGGGTGCTTCCTGGTATATGCTAAGGTCATCAACATTCACCTGATACAAAGGCCTTCTTCTTGTCCTTCCCAAGGAGCTCTCAAGCCAAGATGTAGTATTTCTATTAACATCCAAGGGAGGAGTAATTGTAACATTGGCCTCTATCTCCTCATCTTCCAAATCAATGTGAATTGGCAAAGACCTAGGAGATGGTAGTGTTTCTTGTATCAAAGGTTCATCATCTTGCACTTCTTCTTGAAGTATGGGCTCTGTGGAGGAACTTCTGTTTCAGCTGTAGGCTGCTCCTATATAACAATCCCTGTATAATCCAACCTCTTTTTAGCACTCTTTGCTGATCTACAGCCCTTTGTGACCTCTTGAGATTGAACTTTTTCTTTGTTCTTTGGTTGCACTCTTGAAGAAGAAGGAAGAGATGAATGTTTCTTTGGCGGCTCTGCTACTGGAATAGACTCCCTTCTCTTTAGACTCAAGAAAGTCTTATTGTACTCTACCACTTGTCTTGTCATTTCTTCCACTGTGATGCATTCTTTATGAGCCCAATTGACCTATGGAAGAGGTTGCTGCTCAACCTTATTTCTAGTGTAGGCTGGAAGAATTACATCCCCATCATCATCTGACAACCCTTCAATATCTTTTGATAAGCAATCTTTCATTTGATGAAGGGTTAACCTACTATGACTTCGCCTTCGCACCTCATACTCATCCCTGCAATTAGCCCAAAAGTCTTCAAGTGCGGGCGTATGAGCATGGTTTTGACCAAGTCTAGATGGATAGAAGCCATGGGGATCATACAATCGTCTCTCGCTGAAAGGCTTGAGACCAAACTTATCTAACTCGTTACCCATTAGTTTAGCTTCTGCGGATGATCTACATGTGTAAATGCCTAAAGCGAAAGGAAAGCTGAAGGCTGGTTTCTTTTTGTTACGCAGACGGATGTGAACATTTGAAATCTGCTTGAAGAATTCCATGCATACTACCTCATCTGATGGATACCTCGGTAACATAAGTGGAGCTCCTGAATAACCGTACACCCTTAGGTAAGTGAAAGTGGCGAACTAAATAAACCAATCTGCCCATTCTGATATTGCAGCCCTGGCAATAGATGAGATGTGAACATGTAGCTCGTTGTCTAGGTCCCGCACTGTATAAATCAAGAATGCTTCATTCACCCTTTTGTAATGACGTGATGCAGCAGTGAATTCCAACTGAGTGTAGTAGTTGTAGACATGTTGAACTTTCAAAGAACCATCCGTGTTTAACCCTCTGAATTTACCTTGATAGGCAACCAAATAGACTAGGTAGGAAACCATGTGAAATGCATGTCTATGAAAGTACTCAGTTATCTGATGATGTAAGCAATCACTGATCAATGTAGGCCAGTCATAGAACTCTGTCTTTTTCATTATATGAGGTATCACATAGAACATCCAAGGCTGAAACCTTGTTGCATCTGCTTGACCTGTGACTCGATTGAGTAGGGTTATTATGATGGCGAATTCCTCTTTGAATTGTCCTCTTCCGACATCCTTTGGCAATGTAGAATGTTTCTCTTTCAGCCACCTATGTGCAATCTTCTTGCTGTATTTATCTTGATGTTCTTCCCATATCCTTTCACATTCTTCCACGTTGATAGTGACGCTTCCAGGCCATGGTGGAATGGAGAAGCATTTCTCGATCATATCTGGTTTTAGGCTGCAAATGATTCTCCCATCAACTGACTGTATCTCCCTTGTAGCTGGATTGTAATGCTTGATGCAAGCAGTTATGAACTCTAAACTCTGTACTGAGAAAGGTATGGATGCTGCTGCAAGAAGACCTGAATGGGCGAGATGCTTGATGGTGGTATTGCCTGCATCTTCTAAAAGACCTATATTGAACACTGGCTTGATGTGATGCAAGTCTGTCTCGGCTGTTTCAATGAAATCGTGGTAAAGAACTGATTTGGTCTTGAACTCTGTAGGAGTGTATTCCATTCTGAGAGACTTGAAGATTGACAGTAAACACGCCTAAGTTCAGACAAATTTTGGCAAACTTTCTAAATTTAGCTTGCTGATTTTTCTTCCTCCAACGGACGAATTTTTGAGATTTATTCTGAGATATGGGTTTTGTCTAGAATTTCGTTAAAAGCCAACCCAGATCATCCATTTTTGAAAATATGAAGTGGAGACTGAAAAAAGAACAAACTCTAATTTTCCCCAAAAAAGCTGACATCTGGGTATTGTTCTTGAGCATAATCTGAATGGACCCAGTAGATTAGATTTTGAAAACCCTGGCTTCTGACTGAAAAAGCAGCAACTTTTAGTTTTTCTGAAAAAACTGACGTATGGGTTTTGTCCAGAAAAAGGTTTAGCATAGACCCAGAAGACTAGAAATGGATGAATATGAAGTTTTCCCTGACATGCAAAATAAAAGCAATTGCTGCAACCTAAAGAGAAATCTTCAACAATTTGTCCAGAAGATAGAACAAAAATGGATCAGCTTGCTGAAATTTGATAATATAGGCCTTCTCCTTCTTAAATTTGATGTTCTTGATGAGAAAATATGAAAGAGGAGGTCTTCTTTGATTGCTGATCTGAAAATATATGAGAAACCAGCAAGTTAGGGTTCTTGAATCTTGAAAAACATAGGTTTGAAGCTGCTACTATGTTTCCCTTTGAAGGCACCTGCAAGAAAATATGAAAAATAATACATAGAGGTGTCTTTAAATAAGTTTTTACTTTGAAAACAGCTTCTCAAACCCTAATCTTGAAGAAACCCTAAACCTAATTCATGCCTTGAGGAAAGGCGTATTTCTCTTCTCTTGAGAATTTTGAAACTTTCGAAAAAAATAAACTAAGGTATGAAGGAATGGGCGCCCTTCTTGAGGTATGGTGCCCAGTCTTCCCAGACTTAGCCAAATTTCTATCATTTTCAACTTTTGTTCACTTTCTGACCCTACTTCAGCTCTGTCTCCTGGCCTCTGGATTTATCTGATGAACGAACTGATTCTTCCATCGCGAAGCCTGATCATATCTAACAACTTTGTTTTGGAGACGTCATTTGCTAAAAGCTTCATTTACCCCTTCGAAATGTCAGGTGCCTATCCTTGATAAGGGCGCCTATTTCTTCCAGTGTTAGCCATTTTTATGATCTTCAATCTTTATGCTTGTCTTATGACCTTCGGATGATTTCACTATTCAGGGTGTTGTACTTGTCAGATTGACTGGCTATTGAGTTCACTGGATAGCTGAGATGAATTTGGAAAGGGTCTTCTGGATCACTCGTTTCCGGAAACTGACTTCTGGTGGCCTTAAACCCTAGGCACCTTTCTCCTTCAGGGGCGCCCATAGCTTCCAGTGTTAGTTTTTATTTTTGAATTTTCATTGTTGCTTTCCACTTTCTGCCATTTCTCACACTTTTTCTCCTCTATTTGCCTAGCGATATCTGATGACTGCTGACTCTAATGGACGAGCTGACGGATTCGTTGGAGAGCTGGATCTAGTCTGAGGAAGTCATGCTAGAGAAGTCTTCAGCAAATTTGACCATCTGCTATCTCAAAAGTTTGGGCGCCCTTCTTGAAGTATGGCGCCCATCTTATCCAGACTTAGATTTTATTTCATTTCCGTCATCTTCCGAGTTTTAGAATACCTCTCTCTATGGCTCCTGTTCGTCTTGAATTTGCCAGTGACTGAATGATCTGACGAGCATGCCGGCTGATTCGTTGCGGAGCTGGGATGAATCTGAGCAACATTGTCCTGGATAAGGAAACCCTAATTTTGGCTTTTGGCCTCTTGAAAAGCTGGGCGCCTTTCTCCTTCAGGGGCACCCATGGCTGGCAGTGTTAGAAAATTTTATCAGTTTTTCAACTTATACCTCGTAACACTTGTTTCTATTACCTTTGGCTGTCAACATGGAAAATTTTCTAAGGCATGGAAACATGGGCACCTCTTCTTGATAGGGGCGCCTGAAATCTCCTGACTTAGATAAAATTTGACATTTTTCATTTTTCAACTTCTTTAGCTTTTTCCTCATTTCTCGTGCACATTGTTCATCGACAGTCTCTGTTTGACGCTTGAACTCTTGATTTTGACACCTGGTAGCTGACTGACTTCCATGAATGACCTTGGATCTCTGAAACAGCTTCTGAAAAAGCAGAATAGACCTAGTAGAGTAAAACTGACCTTTTTGTGATTCTGACTGCACCAGTCTAATGAGGAAGTATTTTAAGCCAATCAAAATCAATCTTAACCCTAACGGCCAAACTTTCTATTTTTAGAAAATTTTACAAGTATCCATTTCGTAAGAAACCCAGAAAAACCCAGAAAAAGTTTCTATTTTTAGAAAACTGCTAAAAATAGAAATTTTCCTAAAATTTAGGGATGAAAAACTGAAATCTGGGTATTGTAGATTTGGTCTTTTTGAACTAACCCAGATTGTCAGATTTTGAAAATTTTAAGTTTATGACCCCCATGCAAGACCTACAGACCTCCATTTTGACCTTTTCTGACAAATTTAACAGTATCTTGACTCAATTCTTCAAAATGCTTAAGTGTAGCGAAAATTTTTATTTGGGGTACAACACAATGAAAAGGGGTCGTACCATCTGAATTATCAATGAGGGCCTAACCATTCTAAAAGAGGAAATTTTGAATCATATTGACTGCCCACTATTCCCCAAATCTGCCATCAAAGTTCTAAGGGAAGAGGCCGCAGCTCAATAAAGGTGGGCATGGCAGTTTAAGACCTTCTTGGAGTAAAGAATAGGAGCCGCCACATTGAGTAAGGAAGCCCAATACAAGTCAGCGCAGTAGATCACTAGGGACAAGATTGCATGAAGTAAATCGATCAACTTTTGAATGGCACTCAGACTTCAAACAAAAGAATTTTTAAGTGATAAAAGGCGATGCAGGGGTGATTAAAGGTGACGGAGCAGCTAGCAGAAAGGACAAAGAAACTAAAAAAAAACAAAAATTTGCATAGGGGAGCGGGGAGCCTGATGTGGCAGATCATCAAGGAGATTTTTTGGTTGTGGTCTTTTGCTGTTTCTCCACTACTTCAGCTAGCTGCCCGCCTGTTCAGGTTATTGTTTTTATGTCATGAGAATTGGTCAAAAATTATTTAAATAATATTTATTTTTTCAGCAGTATTTAATGAATATTTTATTCATGAAAAATCAGTGAATTTTTGAGAAATTATTTATTTAAATATTGCTTGAAAAATGAAAAACAAAAAAATCAGAATATCTAGAAAAACAAAAAACAAAAAATTGTGAAATTGTAGGAAACTGTAAAAAGGTAATAAAAAGGGGATATAAAAATGTCTCTAGAAAAATGGCTAGCTGAGGTACGTAAATAAAATAGGTAACGGTTTATTGGAAAGGGGTACTAAGAGGTGGTTTTAAAAAAGAATATTAAGAGGTAAATATGAAATTAAGGGTATTATTTATTACCCTACAAATGAGGATATAGGTTTATGAAGTGAATTCCACGTTGCATTAAGTGGGACACATTCCATCTCCACAAATTTGGAGGGAGGACAGAAAAATTATAGTGTTATTCCTTATCACAAGCATTTACGAAGCAATACAGAGAAAGATACAGAAAAAAAACTGGGTTTGCAAGTGGAGTTTACAGCAGCATGTTAATGGCATTTTCATGGTGCAGAAGTGAGAAATCACGTCCAAGAATAAGTCTGAGGAGTTCTAGCTGGTATATATTAGTTTAGCAAGATTTTCTCCATTTCTTTTCCAGAGTTTTTCTATATAACTATGTCATGAATCTTCTTCTCTTGGGAATGTGAGTTTCCTGCAGTTCAATATGGATTATGCTGTGTGTATGTGACTTGATCAAGAGTAATCATGATTTTTCCTTTGTCCACTTTTGCCTTCTGCTCTGTGTTTGTGGCCCCTGTCATTTCATTTCTCACCTTTCAGTCAGTGTTTAAATGTTTAAATGAAGAAAATAAATATAACAGATTTCCTGGAATTTCCAGCTAGTTGACTATAAGAGCATAACAGTGTTGATGAAATGCTGAACTACTGATGTTTTTATATATATCGCATGCACAAACCACAATTTTGGCTAGGAGCTACTATTGTGGGAGACTACAAGATGAGGGGGTAATGATGAGCACACGCTTACGCTGAGAGGTGGGAGGGGGGATAATAGCAATCACGCAAGATCTAGCACTTAAGAACACAGGATTTACATGGAAACCCTTTCGGGAAAAACCACAAAGAAAGACTGCTTGGATCTACTGTCCAAATCCAGCCGCAAAATAAAATTTTCTTACAAAATTTGTAGACACCAACCCACTGGAGACGGCAATCCCCACTATTAAGTACAAATTAGCAAGAGACACCAATCTCTACTTTTAGGAGGCACCAACCTCCAAATAAACAAAGTTTCACCTTTTGAATGTTACTTCTTCAACGGATGATGAACATTTCACTTTCCTTCAAAAATCTGATTGCATTAGAATGATATCACATTTTTCTCACACACCACATTGCCTACATCTCTTCTCCTTTTTATATCACTTCATGCCTCTTCATGGAGAGGGGAAATTTTTCCAAGGGAAGTTGTCCCCTTTCAAAGAGGTGCCCCAATTAATATTTAAATGGGACAATTTGTCCCCAAACATGGGTGTCATAAAATGAAACAACACATGGGTCGGCCAGCCAATTGATTCTCTTTCAACTTCAATAAAATATCATGACGTTAATTCTCCTTTGACAACAATGACAATATTTCTAACAATTCCTAAGTCTGTCCATTATACTGATATAGGAATGAGGGGGTAATCATAAGTCTGTCTATTATACTGATTGTTATGTAGGAACTTGGAAGATTTCCATTCCATAGCAACGTGGGGCAGCGTAATGCTGGTATGTCTGTGACAAGAGTCTAGTGTTTTTATAGGTTTGTGTCTGCTTACTTGGCTGAGTAGTTTCCTAGCTGTTGTTGAAATTGTTCCGAATTGCCATCTAATGTCGCTGTGCATAGCATCTTTAATTTGGTATGAATATGATGTTGATGATCTGCATTGGCATAAAAGTAGGAAAACCTAAGCCTGTTAGATTTTCTGACATCTCCTTTTCAGTTCCTTTGCATTGGCCAGCACATGATTTCTTTCCATTTGTTTGCCCTTTATTTCTGTGTTTTAGCACAATGCAAAGTAAAATTGGTATCACTATCAAGTATCAACCTATGTAAAGAGATGGTGTTTTATGCATACAAATTTTAGTGGGAGTTAGCAGTTGCACAATTTTGAAGTGCATGAGTGTTATAAATTTTCCCATGGTCAACATATTATTTTTCTTGGACCCGAGACCGACATTTGAACAAACCAAGCCAGGCACCTAATTTGAAATATATGGGAAACCAAATCAGACATCCCAAATATTTCTTAAGTCATTTGTTTCTGAGTAGAGTGGAAAAAAGTAATAAGATGGAACAGAAAACTAGTTTATTGCTGAAGTCCCTTAAGTAGGTTATGAAGTTAGTTCTACCTGCTCCACTATTCTTTGTAAAATTGTTTATTGTTATGCCTGTTAGGTAGATAAAGTCAAGCAGCTAGTTCTAATCTATGAAAATATTATTTTCTTAATTAGAACTTAATGTGTATGTCATCATTTCAAATAAATTTTAACTCATACACATAAATTTAACTTTAACTCATAAAAGTTGATACCAGAGGCTCCGCTCTGGATTATTTGGCATAGTATTCAACACTATCAAGCTCTAACGCAGGTCTTAGAAGAGGCCCCTTATCAAATTTTTCTGCACTAGGTCAAAATCAGCAAAAAAATTCCCAGCTCCATAATTCTGGTAAGTATAGTGCACAGAACTTAGAAGTTAGATCACTTTCATGGAAAACCATTATTAGACTCTTGATATCTCTAATAATGTTACAAACAATAAATCTAAATTTCAAAAAGGGAGCAGTCTGAATGAGTTCTACTTTTGCACTTGAAGTGATCTCGAGCTTAAAGACAGTTTCAAACTGTGAGTAGCAGCTGTAGTCTTCCTAAAATGAAAAGAAAAAACTCCTCAGAATGCAACATTAATGTGAGGGCCTTCCAGTCGTTCTTCAAAAAAGTGTCTAATGTCTTTTAATTTTTTAAAGTTTTTCCATTCATTTATATTACTAAATGCAGAAGGAAGAGTGATCAAATTCTCAACCATGGCAATATTAACAATTCAAATCAAATTGAAACAACTTATGCGAAGACAATAAGTTTAGATAGCATGCATCTTCACTGCTAAACAAAACTAATGTATTAAATTAATATGCACTACAGACAGACCTGTAGTGGCAACAAGAAAAATATGGACTCCAAAAAGCAAAACTATGGAGAAAGCAAAAACACGCCTACTTTCCAATCCATACATGTTAACCACTTACTGGAACGATTGATAAGACAATCACTGCATGCCTCTCCTGCCATGCTGTTAAATCTTGACGAACATTGGATGATGGAGAAGCTTCTTGTGATTGATTTCTTTCAACTGAGAAATGAAAAAAGTATATCAATTTGATAATCCAGAAAGCATCCAACAAAAACCTTTGGAATCAGAAAAATTTAAGTAGGAAGTCAATGACAGTTGATTTAACCTGGGGCTACTTAAACAGGAATACCTTACCATACTAAGCAGTTCAATTTCAGAGAAAGGTACCCTTAACTGCTCCAAAGAGAACCTAAGCATTAATGAGTTCTCAAAAAGTTCAACCAAACAACCATCTAGCATATTTCTTCTACGAATATATCACATAAAGAATTAAGCCTAATGCATAGCAGGTAACAATCTAATACTTCATAATAACATCAAGCTGTCTTTGTATTTATCCAAAAAAACTGCATGCATTAGCATCAACAATACTGAATCCAGACCACAACCTAGATTACTTATTTAACAATCCAAAAGTAAAATCCCTAAATTGCATTCAGAGATAATTTCAAATCAGCAGTATACAAAGAGTCAACCCCAATGGCTTTGCATCAATTTCATGAAAAGCATAAATACAAAGGCTATGATGATATAATTGCATGCAAGGGGAAGCAAGCAGATACATAAAGAAAATTTTGTGATGACTTCAATTAGGTCCCTATCAAACTAAATTGACTATGGCCCATTTTCAATTTGTATTTGAATTATGATCTATATTTTTAAAATTTTATTTGTTAAATATTTTGTTAAAAGTAATTTGAGAACAATCCTACTTTCAATTTGCAGTTGAATCATGACCTATCAATATATAATTTTAAAGTTTCTTGTTCAGAAGAATGTTAATGAAATTTATTTCAATTTTGCATTCCTTCTAGCACTACAAACATGGGAAACCCAGACCCTCCTAACTTTGACTAGACCACGTGGATACTTATATTATCTATTTGTATCTAGTACATAAAAACTAATGGTGAACTATATTAGCATTTGGATTATTTCATTGTGGGTTCTATATCAAACATGGGAGGCAATATGAGCTAAGAAGTCACTATCAAGCCCTAAGAAAACAGGTGTGTTAGCATTTTAATTCACACATTTTGGTGCAGCACAAAAGGAAAACAGATGTGCCATAGAACCACTCTTTGAATTAGAAAGGGAAGCTTCCTATAAAATAAAACTTACCCTACTATAAGTATAAACAATGTGTACTGGCAAAACACATACTTCACAGTGTTTTTGGGGGTAATTCCATGTTTGTGCTAATTACACTTTAGAAGTTAATCTTTTTTGGGTTTGCCTGATTAAAAAGCTGAAATGCTCTTTCAACACAAAGCAAAGGATTTTCTATTTTTTGACTAAAAACAAATCCTACAACTACACCATTGCATTGTTCAATTAAATGCAGAGACTGGACGAGAGAAGCACACATAAGAATTAAATGACACCAACGGTTATAAGCTAAACACAGTCATTGCACTCAAAGCTACAAGAGATCAACTCTACAATTACTGTAATACAAAGCTTTCAATAATTGTTAAGTGATATTTAACACATAAAAGTAAATTAACACATGAGCACTTCTATAGTAATTTAAAAGCAAAGTAAGCATACTATATCCATTGAATGAACAAAAAAATCTGGATTGACAATGACATTAAATACTCAATAAATGGTGATTTTAGCATAATGCAAGCATGAGAATTATCGTTGATTGATACTAAGTGAAAAATATTACAACTGAAAATTAAAATATTACAATTATCCCTTGAAAGCTCTTGTCTCATGTATGCTGGAATAGACTTCAAGCTAGAAATAGAGAACACTCAAAATAGCAAAAAGCTATAAGTAGTAAGATGCAACTAAAAATAGTTTATCGTGGAATATGTTCTTTTTCTTGAAAACGATGATGATGACCTATTTTTAGCACAAACTAAAAAATAGACTTATGAAAGGCAACTCTAGATGATTCTGATTTGGCAATGCTTTTATTTGTTCTGATGAGATTTGACAAAACATTTTGATGAAGCTTTGAAATTTTTGAAAAATTGATTATTAGATAAACACTGGTTACTCTCATCTGAAACCTTGATGAAGCTCTAAAAATTCACTTTGATACTTTCACTCTTTATTGAAATCCACAAATCTAAACACTATTATGCTTTGCATTGAATGTCTAAAAAGACATCCAAGTGCGAATAATTCTTTGCTGAAAATGAAAACCAAAATCTAGAAATTAGATTGATCAACAATAATACACAATGAATGAGGCCAACTTTAAAAATCTTCAACCACCGCAGCCACAAAAAAAAATTGTCCCAATGCTTGGAATCAATTTTGGGGACTTTCAAAAAACTAGAAAGTACACCGTATTTGCTCATAAACAGCAAAAATAAATTTGCCTGTAAATAATTGATTCTAGTCCTCTTTTTTTTACTTTTCACTTTACCTTTTTTTATGTTTTTTTTACAATTTGCATATTTCAATTATGATTTTTATTTTTATTTTTAAATAATTATTAGTGATTAATAATAAAAAATCATTAATCAATAATTAATATTAAAAAACTAAAACTAAATAATTTTTAAAATTTTCTCCTTTTTCTTTTTTGGCGGGTTGTCCCTTGTCCCCTATCCCCTTTTTAAAGAGGATAGCGACCCCATTGAAGTGTGCCTCATTTGTACACTTCCCATGTGTCTTTGTACTTTTTTTTTCTCTTTTCAACTTTTAATTTTTATTTTTTATTTTTTATTTTTTAGTTCTCTTATAGTTTTTTTTAATTTCTAAATAATTATTTTTTAATTAAAATTATTTTTAAAAATTTATATTATTTAAAAAAATGGGGGAATTTTTAATTTTAAAACAACAATTGTATTAATAAATAATCAATAATAAATTATTAATTATAAATTAATATTATTAACAAAAATATTAATTTTAAACTTATTACTAAATAATTGATGGAAAAATAACATGTATGTGAAAATTTGACATAATGAACATTGGACTTGGCCAAAAAAAACGATTATTGGACTGACACAATTCACAATTCGGTTGAAGAATGACTTTTTGGATTTTGAAAACATGACCTACGACTTAACCAAAATGACCATTTCAATTTTTGACAAACAACTCGACACACAAATGACAATTTGACAAATCAAGTTTCAGATTGGGTGCAACAAGGTGAACCATGGGCACATTGTGCAGACACTATCTCAGGCAAAAACTGCATGTCATTAACATCCAAACATATTCCAAACAAGTGAATGGATTGGCACCATTGATGTCCTGGAAATTTTCCCCTAGATAGACACTCCTCGAACCTTAAGTTGATCTCAAACGTGGCAAGTAAGGTAATAGCATGCTTCTAATTCCAAACTAGCTATAAGGTTGAAAGAGACACTCCAAAGACAACGGCTCCAAGGCACTGCAGTTAGCCTTAATCCTAGTATAGTATCTACAAAGCAAAGGGGTAATATAAGGGACATCACAAGAGTCATTTATGATAGTCATCAAGTATGACAAACCATCAAAATTGGTATATCCACGAAAGCTTTGTCTACCATAAACAATCTCCCTAAAGACTAGTCTTTCAGGAATCAAATGTAGACAATGGCAGAACTAATAAACTGTCATAGGCAAACCATGTAAGTGGGTCTGAATCCACATTAACCCTCATTGTTCTCTATGTTAAAAGTTTGGGAAACCAATTTCTGTCAATTTTTCTACCATAAACATGCTCTCTTAACACATGATGCACATTATCCAACAATTAGGCTTGCTTGGAAAATATATATCCTCGAGTAGACATCCCACCAGCATACAAATTAATTTAGGTGACATTTAAGCTATCTAATTTTGATATAAAATACTGTCTGTGGGAGGCTGCCTTGCCACAAGTCAAGCTCACCTAACAGACAAAGCAAAGTGACCATATATTACATTAGTATTTTCAGATGAAAAAGTTTCAAGCAATTGCAAAACCATTCAAGTAGCTCATCAATTAATTTGTACCAGACTTTACTGAAATTGACTTGCAACAACAGCATGTGCAAAGCAACTGTAAATTGGACTAAAATGCAGTGAGATAGATCAACTATAGGTAACAGAATACAAAAATTTATGGTAGTTAGTTAAATAATAAATACTTCAAGAACCAGAGTAGAAAATACAGATTTTACCAAACTGAATTTGCCTTAAAAAAAAGGTGGTGGTAAATCAGAGAATCATATTAATTTAACAAACAACTGAGTAACAAGCCGATCTGACTGTTAAATTTGTGCAAATATTATCAGACATCGCATGTACTTTGCAAATATATACAATGCATGAACATCATTACAGGAACATAATAAACAGCAGCACTTTGCAAATATATACAATGCATGAACATCATAACAGGAACGCTTCCCAAATAAGAGCCAAATAGAACAAGTCCACACAATATACGGGAAATGAGTGCCAACATGTTGAACATCAAATGTGTTGGGAAAAGGTGTGTTGTTCACTTTGCATAATATTATAATATAAAACTTAATATTATTTGTGGTGCACCTAGGGGATTTAGAGATATGTGCATCACATGGGTTATACATTCTTGGAGCCACTTTATATGTTGGATGTAACATTGGGATAAATATTAAATGTGGGTTTGCATATTGCGAAAATATTTAATATTGAGAGAACTTAGTATCAAAAAGTAAATGAGGGGGAAATGGTTTTGTAAGCTCATATTATTAGTCAAAGGGTTTATGTAATACCACTTGATGGTTTTGTGCAAGCTTATTTCTATAAAAGCAAGCACATGAATAGTTGTTTAAATTGGCTATTATAATCTTTGGTTTGTTGGCTAAGGTTGATTGAGCATTTCTTGTAGGCTGCATATGTGAGGAGAGGAAACATGGATTGGAATGTGTGATTACATGATTCTCATTTGCTTGTTCACATAAATACATGTAAGGAACTTAATGTTTTAGAGGTATTCATGGTGATTCTACAAGTGTATTGTAATCTTTATTCATGAGATAATACATTGAGTGTGGATGCTTTTGGAGGCTGGGTTTTTTCCTCATGAGAGTTTTCCTAGAAAGTATTTTGTGTCATCTTGATAATATGTTTGTCTATTATTTTGCATTGTGGATTCTGAATACTTGTTTGCAAATTTTTCTCTCTTGGGGTTATGTAGAAATAGTTCATTATGGCTGCAAATTTTCTTTTAAAATGGAGCCACTTTGAGGGGTCAACCTACACAAATCTTACAATGACAACTGAATTCTTAGACCATGATCTCCAATGGTAAAACATTACTTCTATAGCATAAATAGGCTGTAGTAACCCAATAGTACCAATTAGGCTGGCATCTCCTATAATTATTAAATCCAGAAATTATCAAATAACCAAATCAAAGGTTATATGTTCCACAAATCTACCACTCCATAACCTGTTAGACCTAATAGACTAAGGATGTAGCATGCCCCCCTATTCAAACAACATGGCAGCAACATTTCACTAATAAGATGAATAGAAAAAATCCACACAATAGAAGAGAAATAAGTGACAGTATGCTAATATCAAACTGAGCCATTTTGAGGAGACAACCTCCAGCCTTCTTGCAATAAGAATAGAATTCTTAGATTATGATCCCCAAAGGTAAACAACTGCCTCCTATTTAAAGCATATTTAAGCTATGTTGAGCCCATAATCCCAATTAGGCCAACCACTTCTATGATTATTAAAGCAAGAAATTACCATATGACCAAGTCAAAGTTATGCACACCACGAATTGTCCACTCCATGATCCATAAGGATCAATTCAGGTGTACCAACAAGGTCAAGGCCGCAAATTCACCTACAGCAAATGAAATGACACCTGTAACAAGGCTGCAAGTCACCTACAGCAACTTTCAAAGGCTTGGTTGTGCTGCAAGTTCACTTGCAGCAAAGGCCACAAGTGTTTGTTTAAGCCTGCTGTAAATCATCTATAGCAACATTGAGAGTGATACGCTTCAGTCTAACAGTCAGTTGACTGTTTCCAGCACTATCTTTTCAACCGTTATCCAACAGAACACGCACAGAAGCTAAAATCATTATCATTGATGACAATAGCATTGCTTGCAGCAGCAATACTGCAGGTGTGGCCTGGGCAATATTGTTAAATCCAGTAATGCTGCAGGATGGCTGAACAATTAGGGCAGTTGATCAAGTGATCTGTGGCAATCCTAACAGTGACTTTGATGATAGTTGTGTGGAGAACAAATGCCACATAGAACATTGGGCTGGTGGTAGAGAAGTTTGAGGTGGCAACAAGAGTTGAAGGGATGGTTGTTTCAGCGTTTTCTCCCTAAAGGTGACAGTTCCTCTGGACAGTGGTGGTTATCCCTTGAGAGGTGGCAGTTGTTCTTTGTTGATAGCATGTTCATTCCCTTTGGCCACAGCATCCAGTTTTCCATTCAAACAGCTGAGTTCAAATCTTTTTGGGCGACAACCCGTTAATCTTCCCCATGCGCATGTTTTGGCAGTCGTTTCATTTTCTTGCGGGTTTCTGTTTTCTATCCTTGGTAGGCATGTGTTAAGTTCTTTGGCAGTTTTTGTTCTTATTGGTAGTGCCATTAATTCCTGTGCCAGCCCAAACTATTCTCCCATTGCAGACTCAGTGTTTCTTTTCTTGGGGACATGTGTTCACTCATTATTGTGCAGTGACAGTTAGAGCAGTATCCATCCATTCCTAGGCAGCACAGAATCTAAAGGGACGGAATGGAAGATGAAGAGGAAAAGATGAAGATTGTGGGAAGAAGAAGAAGCTCCTTGTTATATGGTGTGAGAAGACATATGACCGAGAGGTTGGCTAATTGATAAAACCATGCTGCTGGCTGGCAGAGGTTGCCAAAGCTGTGTATTGTTGACAATATTAGCCTGAGCCACCAATGTTGAGCCTGGGCTGGACCTGGTTGGTAGAGATTGTCAGAGCCATGAGGAGCCATTGGGACTTGGAGAGTAAGCATAGACTGGACTGGAGCCAAGTTGACTTAAGTGAGAAGCTAGTTCATCAATAGCCAAAGTCGAAGCCATGTTGAGAGGGTGTTGGAGGAAGGAGAAGAATGCAGCTCCAAGTGTGGTGGAGCAAACCTTTCCAGCATCACATTTCAGCAAGTTGCATACTAAACCAATGGGGCTAATGCAACAAAGTTTCTGGACAGCTACAAGTGGATAGCAGATCCTTTGTATAGAGATTTCAGTACTTCATTTTCCATTGTTGCAAGTAGAGTTGTAAGTCATGTTCCCTTCAGAACAATATACAGGGGTTATTGTAAGCCCATTGCTCACTCTTCCTCGAATTTTCTACCCATGTGTACATGTGTGATTGCAAGGTAGTTTATTTCCACATGTAGAAGTTCTTTATTTTATTCCTTGATTTGTATATGTATGCTGGAAGTTGAGATAGTTTAAGAGCTTCGAATTAAATCCATATGTTGATGTGCCAAACTGCAGCAGAGGTATCCTAAATTATGGATCAACTGGTATCAAAGCCATTCTTCCCGTTGGAATGGTGGTACCAAAGCAGGGCCTTCTGTTCTTCTTAAGTTTGCTAACATCCAATGATGTGGAGAGATTTTCTAATTTATTGCAAGTGTAGGTACAGAGAGAAAGTTGAAGCATACTAGGGTTCAAAGTGCCAAGAGCCAAAGCCAATACCATTTGAACAAGAGCCAAAACTAGTGCTAGTGCCAAAGCCAAACGCATTAAAGAGATATATAAGCATCATGAATTTGTTGGGCCATGCAGATTGAGTTGTCCATGCAAGAGGGGCAAAACTCAAATTAAGGAGTGTTGCATATTATGTCAGCAAGACTATTGCAACCAAACCATTTCTACTTCGTTCCGGAGTGAATGGAGGTTCATTAGCTACATTGAACATGGTGCTACCAGTTGGTCATGGTCTCATTCCTATGGTGGTTTCTGTCCATCAAGAGGAGGGCCAAGATGAGGATATATCATCCTCACAATAGTTTTTACTTTTTGGTCCATCAAAGGGTTGCTACAGGTGAGTCACAATTAATTCCATCACATAGAGAGATGTTGTAGGGATGGCAGAAGTTACCAACCATGAGTGGGGCTCATTGATGCCATGAGAGCACAATATATATGTAATCAACCTTGGAGATAGGCTACTCTCAATTTGATTGGAGGAATATGGGAGTTCTTAGTTTTCTTTCAGTTCTTCATGTTTTTGGGGACCAAAATCTCGCAAGTTTGGGAAGTGTGATCCATAAGTGGATCAATTCAGGTGATCCAGTGGGGTCAAGGCTGCAAGTTCACTTGCAACAACTGAAATGACAACCATAGCAAGGCTGCAAGTCACTTGCAGCAGCTTGCAAAGCGTTAGTGATGTTGCAAGTTCACTTATAGCATTGAGAGTGATAGACTTCACTCTAATAGTCAGTTAAATGTTTCCAACTTCGTCTTTTGCATCGTTATTCAATAGAACACATGTAGCAACTCAAATCATTCCTATTGGGGGTAATACTATTGCTTGTAGCATTACTGCATGTGTGACCTGAGGCAATATTGTTACTTGCAGCACTATTGTAGGATGGCCAAACAATTAGGGCAATTGAAGGAGTGGTTTGTGGCAATCTTGGCAATGACTTTTGTTTGCTCTTCTATCTAATAATACTTAAATTAATAACAAAAATAACAATGCATACTAGACAGAGGAGTAGAAGTATATCTTTATTTGGACATAAAGTTATAACATACGTAGACCAAAGATGGTCAGCCAAGGATCAAACCACTTTCCCTGACTATGCAAAGGCTATTTAAAAGAATTGACAATTGCCACGAGAACACAACCATCTATCAACTGACTCCTATAACTACCCGAAAGCCAACAAACAATTAATACACGGTCAGATACAACCATATTAACAGAACATAATAAAGGCATTGTATAATGACTACATATCCCCCCCAAACAAAAAAGTTGTCTTCCAAACAACAACAAAAACAAGTAAGCGTCAAGCAATATTAGGTAAGACTTTCCAAACTTGTGATGATGTTGTAGAAGAAGGATAACCTAGTTTCTGATGCATCCCACTAGCAACCAAAATAGCCTCGTCAATTGGCATTCTCAAAATCCTCAGCCTATATAAAGAAGGATTTCCAGTTGCACTAGTGTCATTCTCTAAAACTATTTTCTTCCCTTTCCTATCCTTGATTACTGCTTCTAAACATTGTAGCTTCTAAAGTTCTTGCATTGCAAATGCTCTAAATAAATGTGCTACTAACTCCTTTTAACAACAATCGAATTTAAATACTCAAAGCTCACACAAGCAATTATTTCAACTAACTTTGAATACTTCCCCTATGTCATATTGCTGAAACATCCTATACAAGATGTATGTTAAAAAATTGTGGTATTGTGCAATAAAAATTTACTAACCTTCCAGCAACAGATTGAAATTGATAAACTAGAATCCCTTTAGCTATATTGTTGATGGCAGAGTGATCAACTGAGAAACCATGCAATAGATAACTGAAATCAAACTCTACAACAATCCATACGGCAAAGAAATTCTCAGGGCATACGGTAAGGAATAAGTTTGGTCGTATGGTTGTGATGGATGGTACGGCTATGGGCAACAATGTTTGTATAGTAGACAAGGAATTACTGTATGGTGTATTGATCAACAAAATCTTAGGCCATACATTAAGCAATAAACTCTTACCTTCAAATTGTACAACGTTTACAAAAGATTGTACAGTAATCAAAAATTTCAGATATATGGCACTAAGGGGTACGATGATAGCAATAAGTCTTATGGCTGTGATAGTAGATTCAATGGCAACCATAAACTTAAATTCCAAGCGAAAGATTATTCATATGATTGTAATCAAGTTTTGCAAAAATTGTGCATGCAGTGGTCACAATAACTCAAACCATACAATGTTATTTATTAAGTGCAAGAATTGATAATGTACAACCAAAGTAGACTATACGACTACAACAAGAGAATTAGGCCGCAATGAATGAATGAAGAATGAAGAATGAAGACTTTTAATAACGTCCACAAGGCCAAACAGCCTATGGGACACATGGATTACCAACAAAACAGAACACCACAACAGACCAAAACAAACAAACAACCAACATAGCAGTAACTTAAGCTCCCTTTCCTTTTGGCTCTTAGATCTTCTGCTATGTATTTTACAAGTAATGAGCACTTTTTGTTATTTTCTCTGCTTCAAACAAGCTGCTCAAGGTATCCGCATTTAAAATCTTGATGTAATTGGCCTGAATATCCATGTAAGCCGCACACTCCATGATGTAGTGCCATTTCGTCTCCACTAGCTCTAAAGTACAAAAACTACATATTCTATCTGCCCACTCTTTTTTAGGAGTTGTCCACCTTCCGATTTCACATCTAAGTTGGTGTGAACTAGTTCTTAGCTGAGCTATTAACATTTTCCCTTCCCATTTTATTTCCACTCCTATATAATTCTTTTGAGTATGGTCATATGAAGTATTGAAGTACTTGATATAATATTCTCTTTTCCTCCCAAGTTCCCTTGTCCACATGCTTTCATTGACTTTTTCTTACACGTACATTTTGATTGCCTTATTGTTATTTGGGCACTCTTTTATGTTGATACCCCACGTATTCATCCACTTGTTATTTTGTTTCATCCATGTGCTCTTCCTTCTATTTAATTTCCCTTTTGCTGCCATTTTGGGCCAACGGGACAGCTCCGTGTTCTCTAGCCTCTTTAAATAACTTAGTAACTAGATCATAGCTAATGACTCCACAGGTAAAGCCCCAACCTCGGCTAAGACAATCTCGTAGGGAATGAAAGATTTTATTTTGAGGCTACTTGTGACTAGATGCTTTTGTAATCTTTCTATTTGTCTCCATTTCATTGCTGAAGTAGTGCCACCCCAAACTTCACACCCATATAAAGCCATCGACATCCCTAACAACCCAAAAAGAGTTTTCTTAGTTTTCCAGTCCTATAATTGAGCTCTCCTACATCTATTTTGCAATGAGTATAAGGATTTCCATGCACTTTGTATACTTTTCCTCTACATTCTCCCACTTAAGCTTATTGTGAAAATCAAGGCCAAGGTATTTATAATCATTAACCACTTGTAAAGGGCTACCTTCGAAGACAAATTCCATATATGCCTTCTTTCTCTTCAAGGTAAAGATCATAACCTTAGTTTTGTTGGTGTTCACCTACATCCCAACCTCTTGGCAAAACAATTCTAGAGCTTTTAAGTGATCTCTCAAATTATGTGTTGTTTTTGCCATTAGAATAAGATCATCAACATATAGAAGCAACTTTGTTACATAATTGGTCAAGTGAACTCCCCCACCACCAAATTTGTCTATCCATTCCTCTAATTTGTCAATGTACAACCCAAATAGCATAGGTGAAAGTAGGCAACCCTATTTGACCCCAATGTCACTTCCAAAACATTTTGATAATCTTTGCTTAGTTCTGATTGTGGCCTAGACATGATCATACAATGTCTGAACAGCAGCCCTGTATTTTTTTGGAATTTCCAACTCTTCCATTCTAAACCATAATTTGCTTCTAGGGACAATGTCAAACGCTTTCTTGAAGTCAACGAAGCAACAAAAGACCTCTCCTCCCTGTCTATCCCAAACCTTCTCAATCAAGTGTCTTGGTCTAAAGCCCACTTGCCTTTTGCCCTCTTTCCTTCTTTTTCAGCCCAAATACCAATTTGGCACTCTATCATGCTCCCAAAGAGTTTTCCGAAGAGCGGGTTAATCATTATAGTGAGATAATTTGAGGATTGTTGATATGTCCACTTTTGTGCAAGGGGATGACGACACTGCTCGTCCAATTTGTCAGAAAACCATTCTGAATAACCCCATTGAATATTCTTTTGATGTGCGGTGTGAGGGCTTCCACACCCCATTTTATATATTTTGATTGTAAACCATCTATGTCCAGTGCTTTACCCACTGCGAGTTTTTTAATTCCTTCTTTGATGTCTTTTGTGGAGAGGAGTTTAGCCCTCAAATTGATCACAGGAGGGATGTCTTTATCATGCACTCTCTCATACAACAGTTTTGCATATTCCAACCATTGCGAATCTGTGATATTGTTCACTTTGATTGTGTCTTTTTGTTGCAATTCTTTCCAAAACCCTCTCGGGTTGTGTCTCCCCAAAAAATCAACTCTTTTTGTCTCATTTGCATGTAATCCTCTTTTTTCAGTCTCACTAGTTTTTCATATTCCTTTCTATTTCCCTCAATTTTGGCTATTATTTTTGCTGCCTTGCATTCTTCATCATACCATAGATTCGCCGGAAAGCTATTTTTGTTGCCTCTCTTAGGTTTAGACCTTTTGCACAAACTGAAAGCCTTGTGTATTATTGAAGTCAATTTGTCGCTGCTTATTGTTTTTCTATTTATAGTGGCCATCTCAATATCTCCTATTTCTTGTGTTTGTTTTTCAAGCATTGCTCGAGAAATATCTTGGTTCTCCTATGTCAAGAGGATTGTGCCATGAATTGCCTTATTCTTTTAATACTATGTGCTCTTGACCATACAAAAAGTAAATAAGGTGGTCATACAACGGGAAAGGGGGGTCTTTAATATTTAATATTTTAATATTTGCCTCTTCCACCCGAAAATAAGCTTTTATTATTTTTTCTTCATTTTCTTCTAGTGGGGCCCACATTATTTTCCTCTTTGACATCAATAATTGTTTTTCTATCTGGCCCATTATAATATAAGCAAAGTTCTGAACAATAGTAATTGTCCAATTTTGGAAGTTTCTCCAATTGAAATGATAGAATAAGCAAGGAGTGGAGTTTGTTAATAATTCTGTCCTCTCTCGGCTTAAGGCCTCACCAAGCTGATAATCCAAGACTCACTGCTCGTTGGTTAGCCACTCACGATGGTAGATTGAAATTAAACTTTGATGGGGCCTCGAAAATAAATCCCAAGGCCTTGAGTGCTAGTGGCATTATTAGAAACGAGGTGAGAAATCTCCTCTAGGATTTTTCAAAAATCCTGCCCATTGGAAAAGATAGTGAAGCCAAATTTCAGGCAAAGGTCTCAATCTATACAAACAAAAGGGGGTTCATACCATAGATATTGAAGGAGACTCGACAATGTATAAACACGATAAGATATAAGTTTACGGCAAACTGGAAATGGTTAAAGTGGCTCAACATTATTCAACTGCTCTTGGATTCATTGAATGATTTCACAGTTATGCATATCTATCGTGAGGCAAAGAGAGCCGCTGATCATTTGGTGAATCTCGAAGTTGAGTAGAATGAAGACACCAAAGTGTCAAATCAATGCAGTACTTGGCAAGATCTGGACACAATTCTTCAGAGGAATAATCCTACAAAATAAAATTGGAGGGTATTCAGAAGGGACTGCTTTGGATGTTTATCTTGATCCTGCAAATGAAGGCAGGACGTGATATTTTGATCACTATGCAAACCTGTGAAATCATGGAATGGTGTGTGTTTATGTGGGTTTACACTACGACTACAGTATTCAGGAAATGCCCCTGTTTCCAGCATCTGTTCAACATTGTGATCCCTCAGACCAAAAGTGCCTTTAAGGTGGTAATTGGCACTCACATTCTGAATGGAGAACATGTTCATGACAATGTCCTTTTGGAGGAGTTTCATATGACAATCATTGATGGGCTCAGCATGAAAATGTATGGAAAGTTTGCATTAAATGGCTTTATTAAGGAACAGTGGCAACCACTGGTTTATGCATCCATCTAAAATTATGACAGAGGCGCGGCCATACATGACTTTGGTGGAGTTCTCAAAAGGGCAGAGATTAACGGAAACGAAGTACTCTTGGACTGCTTACGGAAATTCGGAGAGGGACTTAAATATAACATGGAAGAGTTCAAAATTTTCAAATCCCAACACACGGACCTCCTATTGGATCAGCGACAAAAGAATCTCCAGGAGCTAACTGAAGGCTTCTTTTTTGTTCTTCATAACAATAATTAATTGGCAAATAGTCTTGTCTGGCCATACAAAGCTTTGTAAACTTTTTTTGGGATATTAATGGAAAGGGAGCTACCCCCATGGTAGCATTTTGCAGATCGACCAAAAAAAAATGCTGACATAACGTCACCATTTTTTCTCTGAAGAAAATAAAAATCATGACATAAATTCAGGAAGGAGCCCTACTTTCACATAATTAAACAAAAAAAGCAGGCGAAATACGACACTTACGGGCAGAATTATCGAGCGGAAATTCCTTGAACGTGTCAAGAGTGAGTCCTCTAACGAATTCTCTCAGCTCCTCGGTGACGCCATATTTTGCAAGATCGTCAGGAGGAGGAGAGGGCGAGTTGCCGAAAGATTTCTTGGGGCTGGCCGGATTAATGATTTCTCCAGCGAAGGAAAGCGGCTTCAATTTGGATGCCTCGGTTTTGATCTGATCAGCCTTTTTGGAGGCCTCGATCTTGATCTGATCGGCTTTTTTCGTAGCCTCCACCGCAATTTCTTTGGACTTTTTGGCCGTTTCTGTAGCGATTTCTTGAGAGAATTTGGCCGCTTCTTTGGCGAGCTCTTGTGATTTTTTTGCTGCCTCCTGTGCGAAATCCCGAGCCTTCTGAAACCACGAATCCATCTCAAGCGAAACTCTGCATCAATGTACGCACTGCGCGGTTGCTGTGCCACTGATTCTGAAAGATTCTCTTCTATGATTTATCAGTTTTCATACGAGTATATTTTCTACCTAGGATACACTCCACCTCACATAATTCGATTGTCAATCCACGTTACGAACCCCAAATAGAAGTGGGATATTCACAATCCTTAGGTGTGTTTGGGGAAAGCTTGTTTTGTTTTGATTTTTTTTAATATGCAGGCTTCATCCACATAAAACGAGAATGATATGATATGATATGATATGATAGAACACTTTAGCTATGGGACTTTAAAATTTAAAAAAGAGATGATGTTTAAAAAAGCATTCAAGGAGGTTTAAGGATTATGTTGATAGAAAATTATATGTATGTAAAATTATATGTAAATATGTTAGAGAGTATATGTTTGTGCATACAAATTTTAGCTGTATGTGGTTGGATTAAACAATTAATAATAAAGGTTCAAGGATTATGTGGATAGAAAATTATATGTATGTTAATATGTTAGAGAGTGTGTTTGTGCATGCAAATTCTAGTTGCATGTGGTAGGATTAAACAATTAATAATAAATTCTAAATAATGGAATGAAATGAACTTAGGTGAATCTAGATTTTTTCCTTAAAGAAATTAAGTATTATCTAATTATGAAATATTTGCATACATATTTAAAACATAAAGCAATGCAAATGAAAAAAGAAATTGTCATCAAATAGACAAAAAAACTATAAATGAAAATAAAATGTTCCCATCTAATTGGCAAATCAATATTTATCTGGCTTTTGTGTGACAAGTGAGATTTTGGAGGCTTTTGCCTGATATTTGGGAGGCTTTTACCATTAAACGGCTGCTAGTTTACCATTAAATGACAGTTGAAACTTGTTTTCTGACGGCTTAATAGCGGTTTGCGTGTGAGATTTATTTCAGACTCAAATCTCACACTATATGTAGCCTATCGACTAAATATTAGGATTAATTTTTTGATATCTCATAATTATCAAGTATTTAATTGAAGGAAAACAAAGTTGAATATCGATATCTCATAATTATCAAGTATTTAATTGAAGAAAAATAACGTTGAATAGATATTTTTAGTCCTTGACATTGAATTAAAGGAGGATAAATTTTTTTAAATGGTTATTTTAGTTTTGGTATTAAATCAAAAGAGGTTAATGATTTGTGGGCTTAATATTTATGAACTCTGGTTCATAATATTGAAATGTTTATTCAATCAAAAAAATATAATATTTTGGAATTTGATAAGATTGTTTTTTTCAATTTTGTTAAGTATTTTTAGTTCAAATAAACATCAAAAAAGGACATTTAACTTCATAGTTAGTAACATTTAAAATATTTTATTTCAAAATATATATAAACCTACAATTGATGGAGATCAGGGTCGTGATGTATGGATTCCTTTGGAACTTAACCCTAAAAGAGCACATAGAAAATAATTTGTGCAAAAAAAGATGAAGTGTACATACGAGCACAAATGTAGGTTGTGACGTGGATAATGAGACTGCACATTCAACACAATTGTGTAGCATAGACATCAAGTGTGATGAAGCGAGAAGAAAGCACACAAGTAAGGATTATGTTGATGTGGAGAGTAGATGGCCTACAAATGAATATGGCCAAAGACCATGCATGGGAAAAGCACGAAGGGGTATGAAGAAGAGAGAAGAAAGATGTGAAGGAAGGTGTGACAAACAAAGGTGAAGCATAACAAAGTAAGAAGAAGGGTGTGAAGAGTAGAGTAGGAAGCAACCAAAGATCACAAGTGGCTCAAAACTTTCAAAGAAATACATGAAGGTACATCTAATGGCTACAAAGAGAGTGCTCACATATAATGTGGGAAGGAGTTTAAAATGTCATCCATGTGGTAGCTCAAAGTAAGTGTTACAATGGTCATAGCCACGAGGAAAGTTAATACCAGTTGTAGGTAAGTGAATTTGAATTTGGGTAGCAAAAGGAAAAAATAAATAAATTTAGCCCCACACTGATATAAATACAAGTAAGCTTGGTTGTTGGTGGTTGTTGTCACCACAAAAGAGTGTGAGAAATTTTCAAGTTTGTAGACTAGATTAAGTGTAAGTGTAATGAAATTACTTGCACAAGAGAAGTATATACTAGGAAATATGTTAGAAATACATGATAATAATAGGTCACCTCGAGGTGAAAACCTCCAAAGTCTTCAATAAGAACAAAATTCATAATATAATGAGCAACTACTACTCATGAACTCCTATATATGAATCAATAGGTAATATTAACACCCTAATCCCAATAAGTTTGACTTAGCTTGTCGCATTTATCTAAATGACTCACTTAAGGATTATACTCTAGCCACAACTCAATCACATATCCCAATATAATTAATTGATTAAGGGTGTGTCATGCCTTCTCTTCAAAGAATCATTATCCCTAATGCAAATCAACTATGGATTTTTTTGTTAGAGTGAAAAAATAAATTCATCTCATTAATTATTATTAGGTCATATTCATGCTAACATGCTTAAGATTACTTAGGTCGTGTGTTTTTTCTCTCAAGGCATAGAATTAAGACATATTTCATGATCTAATTATATCTTATGGTTTCATTTGTTAGAGAATGCTAAGATTTGAAAGCGTGAAACAACCTTTCACTAGTGAAAAAAATATGAGCACAATAGGATATCTATCAATATGCAAATAAGAGAGTGTAAATACAATGAGGAACCTTGCATAAATGATCAAGGTGGATGAGATGAAAAGGTAGGAGACAATGACTAACTAACCCTCCAAATGTGAAAGACTTGTGAGCTCACTTGACAAGTGTGTGAGCAAGTGTAAAGTGTGCATGCAATAGGTGTCTCAAGTGACGAGGACACATGTCTCAAAGCTATGAAGTGAGAAAAAGTCATAATAAACCTAAATAAACTTAATCTATAAGTGTGATTAGGTCAATCTTAGAAAGGTGATATCCTAACTAGATATGTAAAGACTCTATTTACATTGGCACACCTTGTTAAGTGCAACTTAAGGATAAATGTTTGCAAGATGATGAGTCTTAGCTACTAGGTCATATTAGGTACTCATGTACAAATTTCTCATAAGTGGAGCAAAGGATAAAAACCAAATGAGAAATAAAAACCCCTCTCCAAAAGAGAAATGATACAATGAAATAAAATGTTCAAGTGAAGAAGATAGAAGGACTCATAATGGCCCCCTAAGGACTAGTTTTATCACATAAATACAATAAATGTTCCCCCATAGGAGAGAAAAAGAGAGACTATGGAGCCCCCCCATAAGATCATAGAACTTGTAGTATTGTGTGATGCTCAAAGAAGAATGCAGAATGTGATCCCTAAATGTCAAATATTATTTCTTCCACATGGAAGAAGATGAGTTGTAAATAAGTGCATGAAATTTTCCCATGTGAGAAGAATAGAAGTCTCTAAATGATGCACAAGGCCTAGAGATAATAGTGAAATCTCTAAAAGTTGCTCAAGTGCTCCATGTGAAGATTGATGTAGAACAAACACCAAAGATGAAGATGGGTTGACAACAACATTGATGTAGTTATCGTCAAAGGTGCCTACAACTTTGTAAAATGGGATTCACTAAACAAGTCTGATATGCCTTATAAGTAATCATCCCAATCGATTGTAGTGGAAACACGACTGTGAATATCCCGTTGCTTTGAATCATGAGAAACGAATGATGTAGGAACACTCAATATTGAAGAAGCAGAATATGAAGGAGACGTGATATCAATGTAAGGTGTAGGAATCAATGAGGAGGATTGAACTCCAAGGTTCAGATAACCAAATTGTATCTCCTTATGCATGTTGAAGGTATTAGTGTCATTTATACTCAAGCCATCATCAAATTCGAGAAAACCAAAGGAGTATAATTTGAAATCGTGATCAACATGACTTGTGGAAATGATGTCTCTACAAATATCTAATGATCACAAAATGTGGTATGAACTCAACTATTTTTCCTATGCCAATATATATAATCTAATAAATGGAAAGGAGATTATTGGATAAGGAAGGTACATAAAGTACATCATTAAATGTTCCTTCTCCAATTTCAATAGATCCTTTTCCAAGAGTTGACATATAGGTGTTGTTCACAATCAATATTAGTGGGAATGATCAAGGTTTAAATGTAGAAAACAGTTCCCTAGATGCAAGCATGTGATGTGGTGCCCCAGAATCAAGAAGCCACTTGTGTGATGTGTTGTTTGCAAAAACAAAGAGTGTCATACCCTTTTTTCTTATATTTTTCTTAATATGTGGATGGTGTGGATGGAGAAGAGGAAGAACCATTTGTCTCAGATGTAGGCAAAAAATGTGATGTTGTTGAAAAAGAGGCATCATTTCATCATTTTCCTTTTTAAAGCATTAGCGTTCTTCATTCCCTTATTTCTTACAATAAGTACATGTGGGCCCCTCCTTATAATTTTTACCTTTTGATGAGGGAGATGAATTAGATGGATTCTTTAATTTTGGTCCCTTAGTTTTTTTCTTTCCCTTAGATTTGGAAGCCTTTTGGTCAATTGCAACAAGGCTTGTGGTTTTGAAGGTTGCATAGTGTGTGTGGGTAAAAGGAGTGAAGTAATTAGTAAAACTAAACACACATCAATGAAATGTGTTACATAAAAGGAATTGAAATAACAAATTGAATCATTATAACTATCCTCTCAAATCATCTCATTGTCCTCTATTCTTAGTGATCTCTCAATTCATGTTCTCAGATTTGTATGTTGCACATGAACCTACAAGATGGCAACCTAAGAAATGAGATGCTATATGAAATGCAAAGCTAAATGCTTACATCTACATGTTTTGGTATTTTTGATGCTAAATAATATGATGGAAAGTTGATATATTCAAATGATGCTAAGATGATTGTAATTGAAGATGCAATTCTAAATGAAAATGTTGTATGAAAATACAACAATTAGGATGCTAAAACTAAAATTGTCATGATAACACTAATATGATCTAAAATGCTAAATGCTAACTAAAATGCCCTCAATTACTCTCAATTGCTAATATGATTTATGCGGCATAAGTTTATGATCCAATTCACCTTGAAAAGTTGTAGAATTGCCTTTTATTTATAGATTTTTCCAAGTTTGGGATGAGGTGGAAAAGATGGACGGTCGAGATCGTGATCCTAGGACATCAATGGTGGAGCACAAAGAGGTTGGAGGATTTCATGGAGGCTGCTCTACTTGGAAGGATAAATCTTCCAAGTGTCAAAGAGCATCAATTGAATAAAGGAGCCATGTGTCTCCAAGGAGGTTAGGAGGTTAGAAGAATATTTCTAATTTAGAAATTAGAAATAAAAGAAAACATGTGACATGTGATGATGTGGAGGATGAGTTGGAGGAAGTTAGAGAAATATGGAGACATGTGCCAATTTTGATTTAAAAATTCAAATTTAAGTGAAAAAGGGAAATTGACTAAATGACAAATTATTTAATTTATGCATTTAATTAATTTAAGAGAGAAAGTGATTTTTGAAATAGAAGAATTAAATGTGTGAATTATACAAATAAATTTATCAATTTATTTATATAAGTAGAAGAATTAAGATTAATTAATTAAATAACTAGTATTTAATTAATTTGTACTCCAGACCATTTTTATGTGTATACATTTTGCCCCTCTTTGAAGTGATGTGTGCTGATGCATTGCTTCAAAGAAAAATTTGTCAAACCGTGATAATAAAAAAAAATTGGCATGCCCCAAACGTTGATTTTTCAATGATGATTGATGTATGCCCCATCGGGAGATAAATTGGTGAACTTTTGAATTTTTTAGGATTTTTTTGATGATTTTGAAATATTTATGGTGCTAAAACGATTTATCTCCCGATAAAAAGGAGAGAGTTGAGCTGATGGAATGATTAGGATTTGATGCAAGATAAAATGATAGCACACCCAAGCAAGCGTGCACAAATGATTCAAAAACAAACAAGGTATTGCCCCTGTCAAGCTATAAACCACTAATTGATTGATTGATTGACTGATGATAGGATTGATGATTGACCTCATGATAGGTGAGAATCAATGATGATAGTGATGATGATGATTGACCTCATGATAGGTGAGGATCAATGATAGGATGTTGATGTTTGATTGATAGATTGATTGATTGGGTTTACAACAAGATTAGGATCAAGACCATTGATATGATTAGATCATTTGATATGATTGATTGACAAGATTGGTTTGATTAAGGATTGACTTGCATTTGGATTACTAATTGGAATGATAGAAGAGGATTTGATGAATGAATTTGATGAAGGGGATGGATTTATTGAATGGTTGAATGATTGGATTGAGATGATGGATTGTTCAGATGAAATTGGAAGATGAGGAATATGATGCCAAATGATGGATAGGAGAGGATGATAAGCGATAGGAGATTGGGAAGAGAAGATTTGAAGAAATAAATCACAAATGGATTCAAAAGTAAGTATGATGTTGCCCCAGTCAAACTAAAAATCGAGATGGATCGATGATGATGATGATGATGAGAGTGTTGTTGATAAGGGAAGGATACATCCTGATGTTGTTGATGATGATGAGGGTGTTGTTGATAAGGGAAGGATACATCCTGAAACAACACAAGGATAGGGAAGGATACATCCCGATGATGATGATGATGATGAGAGTGTTGTTGATGAGGGAAGGATACATCCTGAAACAACACAAGGATAGGGAAGGATACATGATCATGATCATGATGATGATGATGATGATGATGATGAATCATGATCAAGGCTTGCAGTAAGGCTAGGAACAAGACCAAAGGTATGATTAAATGATTTGTGCTAGATTGAATGGATTGACTAGATGAGATTGGATGGATTGATTTAGATGAGATTGGATGATGCTTTATGATGATATGAGATGGATTTTATTATGTAGATGAGATGTGATGGATATGATAATGCTCATGCACAAACTAATATGGATGAAATCTATCTTAACAATGCAAATCTAACTATGCAATGTCGCCATCTGATTTATTGTGCTTAGTATCATCATTGAGCTTATTAAAATGTTGAAAGTTAGTACAAACATCGATGGTATAATTAGACCATGCTGACCTGAGTATAACTTCCATACAACTTTCGTTGAGTTTGATAGTGCAAGATAACACAAGCATAGAGGTATAAGTGGACCGAGATAACCTAAGCATCACTTGCGTAAACAAATAAGAGTTAATCATTTTCCCATGCAATTTTGAAATGTCAACAATGATACTTTGTAGAGCATTTCCCACGATAATTTGCAGAGTAGTAATGATTGACTCACAAACAATAGACAAAGAAAAATATCATTCTCCATCCTAGCCCCTCTAGTTCAGAACATCATCGAGGTACTCTAGAGAAGTGATAGAAACAATCAAGATACAACATCTGAACATTTGTGCCAACGTGATTAAACCATGATTCAAAAGATGATCATCTAGTTAGATTTTTGAGTTGTTGATTGATTGACTATGTTTGTTGATTTGGATGGTTGATGTTTAAAATTTACGATGCATGTTCAATGTTGGGTTTTCGTTTGATTGTTGTGTTTACTATGTTGTCTTACTGTTGTTTGTCCGTTGTTTTAGGCTCAAAGTTGATTGCCCCCAGTGAGTTCAAGATTTTGCCCCTAGTGGAAAACAACCAATTATTATGAAAGCATACGATTTATTGATTTTGTTTTGGATTTTGGAAATGTTTTGATTTTTTTGGATTTTTGGAAAATGTTTTGATTTTTTGGATTTTTTGGAAAATGATTTGAATTTTTGGATTTTTTTTGGGAAAATTTTTTGATTTTTTTTGGATTTTCAGCTTTTTTACTTTTTTTGGATTTTTCTAGGACATTTAAGATGGAATGAGATGACCAATTGAAGAAACAAGATGCCCCGCAATATAGGATAAGATACCTAGTGGAGGATGTGGTATGGAAGGTTTGGATAAAGCGCATAGGATAAGATGCATGATGTTCAAGAAGATCCTTAACCTTGTCAAGATCAAAGGTGAAATTGTAAGGAAATGAACATGGAGAGGATGATGACCATGAATGATAAAATGGATGAAACTTGCCCCCAAGTGTAGAATGTAAGAGGAATATGGAAGATAGGATATGGATTGGGAGATAGATATGGAAGATAATATATGCATGAGAGGGAGATGGAGGAATGACTTAAGAATTGAGTTTCGCAACTAATATCCCTTGAATGTGTTTTCTAATAAACCATGGACATGGGAATTAGACTCATAAATTTTGGCATGATAGAAGAAGCTAAGGACTTATGCGAAGCTTTGGATTAAAGGAGGATAATGGGGGATGGATGTTGGATAATGGATAGGAGGTTGGAGGGCTTGTTGATGGATAGATGGAAAGTATGGCAAGATCAACATTGGCACACACCTTGAAGGGTGGTGGAGTGATGGAGGAAAAGTGGATTTGGAAGGTGATAGGTTTTTAGATGGAAGATTGGAAGAAGCTTTTGGATTAGCAAATTTGGATGCCAATTTAGATTTTATTGCTTCTATGAGAATTTTAGGAATCCACATAGTTTTTGACTTTGATTTTTGCTTTATGGGCCTTTGTGGCCTTTTGAATTTTTTACTTTGATTTATGGGCCTTTGTGGCCTTTTAAATTTTTTAATTTGATTTATGGGCCTTTGTGGCCTTTTGAATTTTTGACTTTGATTTATGGGCCTTTGTGGCCTTTTGAATTTTTGACTTTGATTTTGGATCAAATTTTCTTTTATTTTTGCATGACTCTTTGAGGAGACATGTTGATCCTTTGATACATGTGGATTTTGATATTGAAGCTTTTGACATTTGGCACCCAAATTGCTTCCAAAAGCAATGGGAGAAGCGAATTTAGATGAATGATATGGAGGTATTATGGATGAGTTAATGTAGGTAGAATTTTGAAAGGGAATCAAGGATGTGTGCCTTTGTTGTTCTTGGTGAAAAGGAGACGGAGGTATGTAGGACCCTAATATGGATGGAAGGGTTGATGAACTAAGGTTTGGATGATAAGGACCAAGGATAGATGGAAGGTTTGATGGACTAGGATAAGGACCTAGGATAGATGGAAGGTTTGATGGACTAGAATACTTAGGTTGAGCATGAGGTGTATAGCAAAGGCCATGAGTATATAGATTTTCTTGGGCAGGAAGGGGTTCAAAGATACCTTGTTCATGAAGGCCTAATCCTTTGCCTTTTTAATTAATATTTTGACACATTCATTTAGAAATGGGATATGTATTGTTTGTGAAACAAGATGCAACTCCATTTTGTGGAGGATATGATATGGATGAAAGGATAGGTGTTGGAAGTAAACCAGAGTGGATAAAGGTGGAAGATCCCAATTTATAGGTGCATGGTTTATGGATAGTTTGAATATGTGTGATAGGCTCTTGACATGGAGGTGATGAGGTAATTTGATCTTGACTTGAAGAAGGATCATGAGGTGAGATGAATTAAGCATGGATCATGAAGTGGTGTGAAAGGCATATCTTGATTATGAGATGGTGGGGCATCATTAGATAGGATGGAAGAATTGTCATGCTCCTGGGATGTAATGAAATCATGAGAGGGTATGGATTCATTAGATGAGGTGGAAGAAGGACTTGGAAGGATATTTTCCCCTTCAGATGAAAGGGGATCATCGTGGGTGAATAATGAAATGAGGGGATCATCATAAGATTCTTGAGAGATGGGATCTTGATCAAAGATTGGAAGGGCTTGTGGAATTTTGGTATCATTGAATGGAGTGGAAAGAATACTTTGATCTTGAGGTGAATCATTGGACGTAAAGAGTATGATAGGAGAAGGTGGTTGAACAGAATCATTAAATTGAGTGGAAGAATCATGAGGTTTATTTTGTCTTGTGGGAGATGAAGATGGGTGCATGACATGATAGGATTGTTCAGTATTATTTATGTTTGATGGATTAGATTTGGGCTCATTTAACCTTTGCAAGAATTTAGAAACATTGAACTTGGATGATGTTGTTTTTGGTGGAGAAGATATCATGTTCATGTTTCTGTCAAAGGGATAAGGACATATATCTTGCAGTGAATATCTCTTTGTTGTTCCCTTTTGCATGTCTTGGATTTTTTGTTGGAGATTTTGCATTTGTTGGGTCAAAGCATCCAAAGGATCTATGTTTTATGAGTCAGCCTTTGTCCTCTTGGGAATTTCTTTTAATTGGTTGACATCAAAATCAGTTGGTAGTTTGACCCCTTTTTTTGCCAACATCAAAAGGTATTTTTCTCCATCCTTTTCCAAATTTTTCTCCACGAACTTGTGAAATTGAGGGTCTTGTTGAGCTTGTAAGATGTCCTCATCCATTATTTCATCATTTTCAGTTTGGCAGAATATGTGAAAGGGATTTTCTTCTAATTTCGCCATGGGAGTTTGGGTTTCCATTTCAAGTGATAAAACTATACTTTGATCTTTGTTTAGGAGTGCCAAGGATATACCCAAGTTGAATAGAATGATGAATTCTATTAATGAGACTAAGGTGGGATCTGATTATACAGCGTTGTTTTGTGATGAAGGATGGCAGATCCTGATGATGAAACTCGGCTAACAATCAGAGATAGGTTTGATGATTAGGCACTTTTAGATGTTTTGATCCAAGTTTAGTTAAAGTGATGGTTGAATGAGGAGTGATCTGTGCTAATAAAATAATCCCTAACTCTAGTTTCAATTGTCTAATAGATGCTCCAAACTAGGGCCCAAATGCTCTAAAATATTGCATGGATGCTCTAAAATATTCCATGGATGCTCTAAAATATTCCATGGATGCTCTAAAAGATTGTACATATGCTCTAAAAGATTGTACGGATGTGCTAAAAGATTGCATGGATGCACTAGAAGATTGCACAGATGCGCTAAAAGATTGCACATATGCGCTAGAATAGGGAATGAATGCACTACAGAAGGTAGTATATGCGCCAGAATAGGGAATGAATGTGCAAATTTGGAAAATGTTCTCTATTTTTTTATAGTTCGATTGATTTTTCTTGTTTTCTGGAAGAGAGTTGATTTATTAGAGTGGATGTTCTTCTAAATTAGTGGTTGTATATTCTAGTGTGTGATGTTTGTTCAAAATTTATTTCAAAACATGCATGTGAAACACCAAGCAAGTACAATCCCTAGGGTTGTGACAAACAGTATTTACTGGATTCCCACTTGGATTTTTAGTCCAGCTGTGCTTAGTTTTGGCGAATGATTTAGAGGCTTGACCACACTAGCTCCCCCTTGCATTGCACTCACTTCTCGGGTTAGCCAAGCCTTAGTCCTCATAAATCTCCCATGAGAGACTTCTCATTTCTACCAAAAGCCACAAGAACGTGGGATGGCTTCGGAGGTTATACCTCTTGCACCAGCAAATAGAAAAGGGATTTTGGCATACTACAACAAAGTTTTTAGTAAAGGCATTTCGTTCGTGGGGGATCATCCATACGGCAAGAGACCATTGTTTCCCTTCTTGTCGAAACAATCCTCATGATACTTGAACTTTCCTCAAGTACCCACACTTATATACCAGCTGGAAGTCGCTTGGCTTTAGCGTGTTACCAGTTAGGTTGTTCCCTTGGGGTGATTACCTCTTATCCCACCAAGACAAACCCTCTAAGGATTAAATGAAATAAAAAAAATGGCTCTGGATTTCCGATCAACCAATTAAGGGGAGAGCATACACACCTACCACTCCACAAACACAACAAGCATGGTGTTTATTTATCCTTCTAATTAAGCTATGTTCCTAATTTAATCAAAAGAAAGAACAATAAATTCCATCCTGCAACCAATTTTTAGTAGTTTCAATGTTGAATTTTTTGACAACGTTCTTTATTGTTTTAGCCGAGTCCCTGACTGCATGCAAACTTCTTGCAAAAAAATAGAGAGAAACAAATTAATTCTCGGACTAATAACTCTCTGGAAAATAAAATAGATGTGCCATAACAGTAAATAGATGCACTAAACTATCACACAAATGCGCCAAAACAGTCCACGTATGCGCTAAAATAAAGTATGTATGTGCCAAAAAACTCCCTGTATGCGCCAAACGATCAAATAAATGCCCTTCATGATTCGATAGATGCGCCAAGATAGAGCACGTATGCACTAGAGAATGTTTCATATGCGCTAAAAGATCACACGGTTGTGCCAAAACTTTATACGTTTGAACCTGTAAACACACTTTTCCATAAAAATATTAAAGACGTGGGTCTGAGCCCCACGGTGGGCGCCAATTTATGTGTGCGGGTAAAAGGAGTGAAGTAATTAGTAAAACTAAACACACATCAATGAAATTTATTACATAAAGGAATTGAAATAACAAATTGAATCGCTATAACTATCCTCTCAAATCATCTCATTATCCTCTATTCTCAGTGATCTCTCAATTCATGCTCTCAAATTTCTATGTTGCACATGAACCTACAAGATGGCAACCTAAGAAATGAGATGCTATATGAAATGCAAAGCTAAATGCCTACATCTACATGTTTTGGTATTTTTGATGCTAAATAATATGATGGAATGTTGATATATTCAAATGATGCTAAGATGATTGTAATTGAAGATGCAATTCTAAATGAAAATGTTGTATGAAAATGCAACAATTAGGATGCTAAAACTAAAATTGTCATGATAACACTAATATGATCTAAAATGCTAAATTCTAACTAAAATGCCCTCAATTACTCTCAATTGCCAATATGATTTATGCAGCATAAGTTTATGATCCAATTCACCTTGAAAAGTTGTAGAATTGCCTTTTATTTATAGATTTTTCCAAGTTTGGGATGAGGTGGAAAAGATGGATGGTCGAGATCGTGATCTTGGGACATCAACAATGGATCACAAAGAGGTTGGAGGATTTCATGGAGGCTGCTCCACTTGCAAGGACAAATCTTCCAAGTGTCAAAGAGCACCAATTGAAGAAAGGAGCCATGTGTCTCCAAGGAGGTTAGGAGGTTAGAAGAATATTTCTAATTTAGAAATTAGAAATAAAAGAAATCATGTGACATATGATGATGTGGAGGATGAGTTGGAGGAAGTTAGAGAAATATGGAGACATGTGCCAAATTTGAATTAAAAATTTAAATTTAAGTGAAGAAGGGAAATTGACTAAATAATAAATTATTTAATTTATGCATTTAATTAATTTAAGAGAGAAAATGATTTTTGAAATAGAAGAATTAAAGGTGTGAATTATACAAATAAATTTATCAATTTATTTATATAAGTAGAAGAATTAAGATTAATTAATTAAATAACTAGTATTTAATTAATTTGTGCTCCAGACCATTTTTATGTGTATACACATAGTACCCATTTGAATTAATTTGTCTTGCTCCTTTGTAAGAGAAACAAAAAAATATGAAAGAGGTAGAATAGTCTATTGTACACCAAAAGCATTCTTTGTTGCATGAAAAGCATAAACAAACACCGAATATTAAGGACCTAACTTTGATAAGACACTTAAGACCAATTATTAATCTTGTTTTTATATTCCACATTGCTTGAATTGAAACCTTAGAAAATTAAATTTAGTGAAGAACTCTTGAATTATGCTAAATTCTCATGGATTAATACTTATTAGTCCATTCTATAATTGATACCCCCTCATTACATCTTGCTTACCAAACACATTTTCTAAAGTTATTTATACATCATTAGGTGTTGTGGTAGAATCAATGTGAAAGAGAATGTCGAGAGAAATTAAGTGTACACAATATGTAATAGGCTTCATCATTTTGATTGTGCCATTTTCTCTTTTGAGTTGCTCCCGTAGGTTCAAGTTCCAAACCCATAGTGACTCGATGTAATCCTAGTTTCTTGAACTTTATCTCCATTGATTGTTTTCATTCATAGAAGTTAAATGGAGTTAGTATTATGTCAAATTTTTAGAATAACACACAATACAACCGCCCCCCCCCCCTCCTCCTACCTCCCCCCCTTGATTTTTTATTATTAATTTGAGCCACCCCAAAAAATATGGAAGAAAATTTTACAAGTTGGTTAAGTTTGGATGCCTAAATTGACCATTTATAAAGAATGGTGATTTTTACAAAATAGGGCTATCCAAAACTTAAAATTGATTACAAATTTGAAATATGTGTGTTTTCTAATCAATTTCAAAAAAAAAAATTGCAAAAATTTGACAAATGGGGTGAAAGTTATGCCCCATTAAAATTCATGTACTATGTAGGCTTCAGAAGCAAAAAAAACTAGTTAAAACAATACAATTTCTAAAATGTCTCAACATCAAAATTTTGGCGATGGAACCACCTTCCCATTGACTATTCATACTTAAAATTTTGACTCCCCATTTGCAAGTTATGACAAGTTAACCACTAAACCAGACTACTAGTGGTTTAACATAAATTGTGACGGTTACAAAAAAAATGCTAACTGTTAAAAGAAAATATTTAACAAATACAATAAAATTCTACTTGAAAGACTAATTGTAACCACCAATATAGCATGTATGAAAAAAATTGTAGTTGAAGAGGTTTTTCACATGCACGTTTAAGGAGAAAGTCACCAAGTATGCAAATTTTGTTGGGGGTCATTAGAGAGTGCAAACCAAGTCTTGCACTATGGAGAGTCACACCAAGTTGGAGAGTGGTGTGCTAGATTTTGACAAAAAAATTAGAAAGAAAATAGAGTTTATCTTTTGGAAAGATAAGGGAATTAAAGAAAAGTCTTATCTTTGGAATCTTTTGGAAAAGATAAAGATTTAAAATAAAAGATAAAACAATAAAAACAAAATAAAACAAAGCTAGATTTTTCTATGTTCAACATAGGTTGAAGATATTATTTATATCTTGTTGCTTTGAAGGCTAAATCATATTGTAATGAATTGTAATTGAAGAGAAGCAGTTGTGTGAAGGTTGTAATCAATTTCTTTGAGCAATAAGAATACCGATACTTTGCCCCATGGATGTTTCCTTGGCATATTGTCAAGGTTTTACCACGTAAATCTGTCTTGTTTATTATTTTGTTATTCCATTTCAGTTTCTTCATTAATTCTTTGCAACTAATTTGTGCTGCAATATTATTCATTTTATGGGTTTTACGTTTCCGTTTACACAACAAGTGGTATCAGAGCAATTATTTTGCAGCATCTATGTTAGGATTTGGTTTTTTTGTAGCATCAAATGGAAAAGGTTTCAAATGCAAGGTTTGAGGTGGGGAAATTCAGTGGGAAGAATAATTTTGAGCTATGGAAGCTCAAGATGCATGAAAGATTGTACAAAGTGTTGGTAGGAAAGTCAAAGAAATCTGCAAATATGACTGATGAAGATTGGGAGGATCTTGATACAAGAGCTTTGAGCACAATTTGGTTGTGTTTAGAAGATGATGTTTTGTTTAATATTATTGGAGAGGATACTACAACAGGCTTATGCAGTAAAATGGAGAGTCTTTATATGACAAAGTCTTCGACAAATCAGATCTAATTGAAGAGACAGTTGTATAGTTTGCGAATGAAGGAAGGTATAAAAATTATTGATCATTTAAATATTTCCATTACTCTTATATGTCAATTAGCTAGTATGGGTGTAAAAGTTGAAGATGAAGACAAGGCAGTTACATTATTGTGTTCATTGCTTGAATCCTAGAATCACTCAGTCACTTCTATTAGCTTTAGCACAACTGACACCCTTGATTTTGATTTTGTTGTGGGAGCTTTGTTGTTTGAAGAGGCGCGGAGGAAATCTAACATAGAAACCTCCACATCAGAAGCAAAGGTGGTTAGAGGTCGATCCACAAAAAAAGGAGAAGATTTGAGAGGTACATCTAGATCTAAGTCAAAAGGAAAAAAGGGTAAGGGAAAATGTTGGTATTGCAATAAATCAATGCATCTCAAGAAAGATTGTCGGAAGAGGAAAGAAGACAATGATGACTCCAAAAAGGAAGCAAATTCGGCTGAGACAAGTTTACGTACGGTTGATGAAGTTTTATTTGTTTGTAATTCCTTACAGTATCATGAGGAATGGTTATTAGATTTTGGTGCTTCTAATCACATGTGTCCACATAAGAATTGGTTTTCTTCTTACCAAGCTATTGATGGCAGTGTTCTTATGGGAAATAATGTTTCTTGTAAGACTTTTGGGATTGGGAGCACTAAGATTAAAATATTTTATGGTGTTGTGAGGATATTAACAGAGGTAAGACATGTACCTGAACTCAAAACTAATTTAATTTCCTTGGGAGTTTTGAATTCAGGAGTTCATAAATTTACAAGTCAAGGTGGATCGATGAAAGTGTCCAAGGGAATTTTGGTGGTCATGAAGGCTACCAATGTTAGAAAAATTTACAAGCTAGAAGGGAGTATGGTAATAAATGAAGCGACTGTGATATCTGAGGAAGAAAATGAATCTATTTGTTTATGGCATCAGTGACTAGATCATATGAGTGAGAAAGGATTGAAGGTACTGTTAAACCGTAAGTTACTTCCAAATTGAATTTGAATTTTTGTAAGCATTGTGTTTATGGGAAGCAATCTACACAAAATTTTAAAGTAGGGATTCATACAAGTAAGGTTATTCTATATTATATTCATTTAGATGTTTGGGGACCATCGGGTGATCCCACAATAGTGGTTTACAATTTTTGGCCAAACTGGACACTAAAATTATTATTTTTAACTAAATCTTCACATTCGGGCACCTATAGCGGCTAAACCATGAGGAATTTAAAGATGATGCAAACTAGAGTCTCATCAAATTTTGTCTATAGATTCTAAAAATGCTTTTTTCAAAAAATTGGAATCAGATTGCACTTATTTTTCCATCTCCCACGAAAATTGGTTTTTTCATAAAACAACATTTTAAAAAAGTGACGCACACCATATAACACATAATTTTTTTTCCATGAAGGATAAAATTCTAATTCTTTCGAATTTAGATTTGTAACTCTGATATATAGTGCTTCCACTTGGTTAGATAGTTTTTTATTGAATATTTTTTCTTTAATCAAGTTTAGAAGTCAAACTAATTACAATTCAAACATAGCGCGACCATATAACGCGTAACGTTTTTTGTATATATCGATTTTTAATTTTTTTGTTGGATCAAGGACTTCAATATCTGGTGCACTCATATTTTTCAAAATTTTGTTTTGAAAATTTGCTATTTTTCCACATGTGCAGAACAAAGAGCTTGATTTTTTGTGAAAAACCTATGTTTAATAAAACTAAAAAAACAAATACATAATAAAACCAAAACATATTAAAATTATAGTTGTTGGATAGCTCATTCCATGGACTACCTGATTCCATTTGGGTTTGTGAATTCTTCTCCATTTTCATCCTCAACCTGAGCTTCGAAGCGTAAAACTCTAGACTTTCAAAGTGCATGTGGGGAAGAATGAGGGCAAAGGGGGGTTCGCTCAAACCCAAGTTCGAGCGAACCCCTATCGGGTTCGAGCGAACCCCTATCGTTTCGCATTTTGTTTTTTTTTTTTTGGGTGGGAAATGTGGGCCCAATATTTAATGGGTTTGCTTGAACCTACAAGTTTGTTCTAACTCCTAAAACTATTTTTTTTGTATGAGGTCATTTTTTTCTTGTTTTCCTTCCTCCATCAAATTGTAAACCACTATTGTGGCTTCACCTCGTCCCCTACAGTTTCTTTTGGAAGATCACCATATTTTGTTAGATTTATAGATGATTACTCTAGAAAGTTGTGGGTCCATATTCTTAAAAGAAAAGTTGATGTGTTTAAAGTATTTAAGTAGTTTAGAGTTTTGGTTGAAAAGAAAACAGGCATATCAATCAAGTGTTTAAGAATAGATAATGGAGGTGAGTTCACATATTTGGAGTTTTAAAATTATTATAAGGAAGCTAGCATTGAAAGGCATAAAACCATTGTTTACACTCCTCAACAAAATGGTGTTGTTGAACACATGAATAGGATTCTTCTAGAGAGAGCAAGGAGCATCCTCAGTAATTCCAAGTTGCAACAAGAGTTGTGGGCAAAAGCAGTCTCTACGGCTTATTATCTGGTAAATTGGTTACCATAAGTTGCAATAAATTGTAAGATTCCTGAAGAGCTATAGATAGGTCATTCTTGTGATTATTCAAATCTAAATTTTTTTGGTATTTTTTTGGTTGTGATGTATATGCTCTTATTTCAAAAGATCAATGTTCTAAATTAGATCCCAAATCTAAGAAATATATCTATATTGGTTATGTTGATGGAATTAAGGGATATAGATTGTGGAATCCTACTACCCACAAAGTCATCATTAGCAAAGATATATTTGATGCATCTCCTCTCATAAAATCAGACATAGTAGAAGTTGAAAATCTACAAGAATTAGATGTTAAAACAACATTTTTACATGGAGATTTGGATGAGGAGATATTTATGGAACAACCAAAAGGGTTTGTTCAAGATCTCAACAAGAATTTTTTTTACAAACTCAAGAAGTCATTGTATGGCCTGAAGCAGTCTCCCATGCAATGGTACAAGAAGTTTGGTTCCTTCATGGTGAGCCAAAATTTTACAAGGAGTGAGTATGACCATTGTGTTTACTTTAAAGTTTAAAAAATGGTTTCTTCATTATCTTGGTATTATATGTTGACAATATGCTTGTAGCAAGAAAAAGCATAGTTGAGATCAATGGGTTAAAGGATCAGATGGCTAGGACTTTTAATACGAAGGATCTAGGAGTAGCAAAACAATTTTTGGGCATAGAAATACACATAGACAAGGAACATGGTAAACTTTGGTTATCACAACAAAAGTATGTGGAGAAGATCCTCATAAGATTTAGTATGAAAAATGTGAAACTAGTAAATATCCCTTTAGCTTCTCATTTTAAGCTTTCTTCAAGTTTATGTCCTAGTAATAAATAAGAAAAGGATTATTTTTCTCGTGTACCGTATGCTAATCCAGTAGGAAGTTTAATTTATGCGATGGTATGTACAAGACTGGATATTTCACATGTAGTTGGTGTTGTCAGTAGATACATGGAAAATCCAAAGAGGATTGATCAATAGTGAAATGGGTGCTTCGATATCTTAAAGGCACAAGTGATTATTGTATCACCTTTGATGGTTGTAGTAGTTCAGTTTTTGGTTATGTTGATTCAGATTTTATAGGTGATTTGGACAAAAGGAGATCTACACCAGGTTATGTCTTTACTCTTGCAGGAAGACCTATTCATTGGATGTCAAAGCTTTAAGAAATAGTTGCTTTATCCACTAAAATGAAGAAAAATAGGTTGTGTTATAATATGATAGAGGGATTCACCAAAATAATAATAGATAGACCTATTTTCCATTATTTCATTAAGAAATGAAATCTACATAATGAATTGACTAACAACCCTTAGGTAAATCAAGTCAGTGTGAGATTCTTTAGATTTCCTTATGAATGAAGGATGGGGGTCAAGGTCAAACAACACTTTGGGGAGAAAAACTAAAAATAGCAAATCAACTCCAAAATGCAAAAACTCGATATTTGCAAAACCAAAAAACCAAATGTAGATCAAAGAAGGGTAGAAATGTGTTTACTAGTCACCAAGAGGTAGTTTCTAAAGGTTGTCTAGGACTCATTCACCTAGGTTCGAAGGGGTCTTTGCTCAATATTTTTTTGTAACTTTCAGGAGCCTCTAACATAGATCTGTCTTTTGATTTGTCCAGGTTTCAGTGTTAGAAAGTTGGAAATCAAATCTATAGGCTGGATTTTGTGATTTGACAACTTTGACAACTTTGTAAATCTTTCTCTTCAAAAGGTCTTCAATCCTTTTTCAACCTAAATCTACAATCACACACACACGAGATATTTTTTTTTTTGGGTGAATGGGGGTTTTCATTGGTCAACCCCCGTTTTGGTAATCAAACCTTGAAATGAAAGAGGGAATGAAGAATGAACAAAGCTACGTTACCATTCAACAAACCCTTGTAGAAACCTTGATAATGGAGATCTTATGAAGTTTGCAACTTGCATGAAATGGCTGAATTGGATGTGGATCTTGACACTTGAATAATGCTTTGAATGCTTGAATTGATCTTGAAACCTACATCATAATGTTAGCTCCAAAAATATGCATGATGCAAGAAGACTTTGACATGATGAATAGATCTTGTTTGCTGCAATAAATCTTTGATATACTTGCTCTTGAATGCCCTTGATCATCAACTTTTCTATACTCTTTCTCACTTCAAAATACTAGGTGAATTAGTGAAAGAACCTTGTATTTATAGGTATGTATCCTTAATTTCCTGAAATTCAAATATCACAAGCTGACATTGAATTATGGATTTAAAAACATAATAATACCACTAAAAACATAATTTAAATTTAGGTCCAAAGGTCTAGGGAGGACCCATTTTCCCATGGGCGAATGGATCCTAGGTCCCTATACTTGGAACACACATTGCTCAATGTAAAGTCTTATGTTTAGGCATTAATTATTGTTGGGTTTTACTTTCAGAAAATGTAATTTATTAGGCTTGTAAATGAATAAAAGGGATAATTAAGGCATAATTAAGCTCAACTTAATTAAGAGGGCCCAAATAAGTGTGAAAATGTAAAGAGGTACATTTAAATCAACATTAAATTAAGGCATTATTAAGTCCATTTTAAATTAAGAGGGCCCAAAAAAGTGAGAAAATGTAAAGGGTTGCATTTTTCTACACTACATCCACTACTGAGACATAGTATATGGTTGTCTCACATGCTTGCAAAGAGGCAATTTGATTGAAGGGTCTTTTGGGTGAATTTGGAAAAGTGTAGGATAGGGTGATTGTATTTTGTGATAGTCAAAATGCTATACATCTAACTAAAAATCCAACTTATCATAGTAGGCCTAATCATATTACAATTAAATATCATATTGTAAGACAAGATATTGATGGAAGTGGAGTAGCTCTTGAGAAAGTTCATACACTAGAAAATTGTGTAGACATGTTTACAAAACTAGTATAGTTACAGAAGTTGAAGTGGAGTTTGACTTCTCTTGACTTGCAAAAAAGGTGATAAATGGGCATGGGCAACTATCGGGTAAATTGTTGTCAAGGTGGAGATTGTTAGATTATGACAATAAAATTAGAAAGAAAGCAGAGTTTATCTTTTGGAAAGACAAGGGAAGTAAAGAAAAGTCTTATCTTTGGAATCGTTTGGAAAAGATAAAGATTTAAAACAAAAGATAAAACAATAAAAATAGAATAAAACAAAGCAATAAAAACAAAGTTGGATTTTTCTATGTTCAACACGGGTTGAAGATAAATTATTTATATCTTGTTGCCTTGAAGGCTAAATCATATTGTAATGAATTGTAATTGAAGAGCAACAACTGTGTGAAGGTTGTAATCAATTTCTCTAAGCAATAAGAATATCGATACATTTCCCTGTGGATGTTTCCTTTGCAAATCGTCAAGGTTTTACCACATAAATCTGTCTTGTTTATTATTATGTTATTCCATTTCACTTTCTTCATTAATTCTTTGCAACTAATTTGTGCTGCAATATTATTAGTTTTCTAGGTTTTAAGTTTTCGTTTACACAACATGGTGAAATCCACTCTATTGTTGCTTATTGACTAGCCACAATGCCATGTAGTGAGATTTCAAGTGGTGTCTAAGATCAAGAAAGTTGCAAGGGCATGTGGATTTGGTGAAAAACTATATCAAACCTTCAATGTTGTTATTTTCCACATTAATGTAGGTTGCTTGAAGGAGAGAGGTTGTTTCTTCTACCAAGGAGGCCACATAATAGGCTTTGTTCAAGAACACCTTCAGAGAGAGCTAACTCCCCCAAACAAAGGTGCAATGGCAAGTTGGGCAAAGCGATAATGAAGTGTAGAGGCCAATATAAAGGTTGATTATTATGAAAGCCATGTAAAACATGATTTGGTGGAGGTCAAAGGCCTTCATTCCACAAAATGAAATGCTAGAAAATTCAAAACCAGACTTTGTTAAATTGATTGAAACCTCCATGATGAAACGTTCAGCTAATTTCTTTGCCCACTCTTTTGTTACCAACACTTGTAATGAACAATATGAAGAGTGGTTGAGGTAAGTGAATCCTATACAACACTCTTGTCTTCATAATTCGTGAATAAGTAAGGTTGACTAGCTTAAAAAATCCCACTTTGCACATAATATGAAACCCATGAAATAGGTTGATATAGGCCAAAATTGCTGCAAAAAATGTCACAAACTTGCAAAAATGGAAACCAATGACCAAAATAGGTTAATTTTCTCTTACAAACATGAAGATCAATCCAAGAGGGAAAATAGGAAGAGGGAAATTTTGGCCCAATACTTTTTTAAATCCGTACAATATGAATTTGTATAGTATTGTACTGTACAATAAGGTACTGCAAAAAAATCAAAGTTATCATTTTTTGTGAAATGAAAGATAATTATTTGTTTCTCAAGCCTTTCAAACGTAACGGTGGTGGCTATTTGGCTCAATGATGCTCCAATGATATGGCTATGTGTGGGAGTCACCTTGGTGTAGGAAGGAACATGATCTCATTGATCTAATACCATGTTGGAGAATGCCAAGATTTGAAAGCTTGAAACAACCTTCCACTAATGAAAAAATATGAGCACAATAGGATATTTATCAATATATAAATGAGAGTGTGTAAATACAATAAGAAATATTGCATATATGGGTAAGGTGGATGGGGTGAGAAGGTAGGAGACAATGACTAACTACCCCTCCAAATGTGCAACACTTGTGAGCTCACTTGACAAGTGTGTGAGCAAGTATCAATTGTGCATGCAATAGGTGTCTCAAGTGATGAGGAAACATGTCTCAATATTGGGAAGTGAGACAAAAGCATAATAAACCTAAGTAAACTTGATCTATAAGTGTGAATAGGTCGGTCCTAGAAAATTGATCCTAACTAGAAATGTAAAGACTTTATTTACACTAAAATCATCTTTATCCTTATGTCAAGGATTTATTATTGTATATTATAATTAATCATATTATAAAATCTAATAAAATGTCAAATTTCATAGCAAATCAATTACTTTTCTCTTCTATTATAGGGTTTTTTAATTATAGGCGATCCTTGGGGTAGTGTAGAAGTTCAATAATCAACTCCAACATGGTATTAAAGCTTTAGTTTTATAATTCCCTATTTTTTGAGAAATTCAAATTAAGTATTTAAATGGTACATCTAAAGAAAAGTAATAATCATTGCATCCAAAAGGCATTAAAACCCTAAAATTTCCTATCCAATGTTGAGATCAAAGTCTAAAAATATCAAGATACTTTTTTGCGGGATCTTGAAATTGACATGTACAAAAATTCATAAAACCATACAAAATTGTATGTCATCCATGTGGCTAACTTTAATCTTACAAAAATAATTATGTCAAGCCCATATCATCATTTTTTTGTGTTGTTACAATATCATTTCTTAATATTATTTAAAAAGAACAAGGATTTTCGACCTATGGAAGGGTATAGGTCATACCCTACATAGATTTATAGAGTAGGATAAGTACCACATCAGCTTGCATCACATGACCATCATTACCATCACCCCATCAAACAATCTAAATGACTAATGGATGCTACAAAACCACTTGACTACATCACAAAACTAGTCCAACAACATCAAACTACCCTCCGCTAGCCAAATGTAGTTTTTTGCACTTAGATTGGTGGTATAACAACTATAAGGTAGCTTTAGGCCAAAAGTTTCATAATTTTGAGTGCATGAGAATATTCTAACAATTGAGGAGAATATTTCATCGCTAGAAATGTTGACATCAACATGACATAAACATGATGTCATCAAAAAAATTCCTCATACTCCCTTAACAATTTTGATTTTGTATTTGGACTTTAGAGGGTTCGTTCTTGATCACATGGGCTCCTTTTTGTGATAATTTTTTTTATTTAGGGTATAATTTTACGAGTTTTACAATAGTGCATAATTTTTTGATTGTGGTATCTAATTTTTCTAAATATTATAAACTATCATAGGTGTTGCTAAATAATTCCCTTTTTGAGAATTTTCAGGGCTTCATTTGGGCTCATGTACAACAACATTTTTTCGTGCAATTTTTTTAACTTACATTTTTTATATACTTTATAATGATGTAATCAAATCGATCTCATTCTATTAAAAAATACTTTGATTTTAATGACCAAAATTTGCATCTATAATCACAATAATTACAAAGTGCCAAGAGCATTCATTATTCTAGGTAGGATCATATGCTTCTTTGATTTTGTATTTATTTTTTCTAGTTTTTATCAGGTCTCCAAATCCATGAAAAATTGAATTTTCTTATTGTGGGAATAAAATGCATACCATAGATGAATGCATGCCAAGGAAACTTGATCATTTGAAATTTCTTTGGGAACTTCATCAATTGTACTAGATTTTCATTACAAATGACATCAATTTGTTTGATTCTTATAACTCGACACTTTTAGATAGATTTAATATTCACACTCAATCATCTTGTGTGAACATGATTTTAGTTTAGGATGAAAAAAATAGTCAAATGACGTGTATTGAGATCTCAACTCCATTATCTATTGTTCCTAATGAGATTAGTATCAATACATCCATGGCCCCTATTAATTCAACATAGCAAGACATTCATCATCTTCCAAATATAGCTACTTAGATTCCTATCTATCAAACATATCATTCTTGTTTGTGGAGTCTCACATTATTGATGTCAAGGAAACATTAGAGGATTTATGTTACCTCTTTAATGGTAGTGATGCTATCACATCTTCAATATTTTTAGATGCAATTTAGATTCTTCTCCTTCTAATTCCACTTATTTGATTGAGCATTTAGTTCCTATTTTGGAGGACATCTTTTTCTAGCATGATGACACCAAAGTTGCATAGAGACACACATTTAGATTTGTATATTCTTTATTCATCCAAATCATGGAAATAACTCATACAATAACTAGTATATTTATTTCTTCTCAAGGGGAGAAATATTGTCTGCAAGCAACAAATTCTTTATCTCTTCAAGCTCTCATAATTGGCATAAGATATTTTTTATGGGGGAATAATCTCATATTTTCTCTCCTATTAGAGGATATACATTATATATTTATGTAGAAGCAATACTTGGGAAAACATGCCGAGTCCTAATTTCTTCCATCACATGTACATGTTTTTTTATTTTTTATCTCTTATGAGGGAGGAGTATTTTCCCATGAAGTTTTCTCCTTTATCTAATTGTGATAGATTTATTTATTTATACATGGGTACCTCATTAAGACTTGTAATAAAGATCCATCATTCATCATTAGTGCATCTTTTCATTTCATCATACTCCCTAAGTTGAACTTAAAAGGGGTGTTAGATTGAAAAAAGAAAAAAATCACCTAATTAATTATTATTAGGTCATATCCACACTAGTATGCTTAAGATTACTTGGGACATGTGCTTTTTAATCTCAAGTCATAATATTAAGACACATGTCATGATTTAATTATATCCTAGGGTTTCATATTTATCCTTATATCAAGGATTTGTCATTGTATTTAATAATCAATGATCTTTTTGCATGTAATGAAATTTTAGGATTCATAACAAATTAGTTGATTTTATCTTTTTTACAAACTTATCAAAAACATGAAATCCATCCAAAGGCTTGAATAAAGCAAAAGATGGGCAACAATTCATCTCTCTCTTAGAATAAAAAGTTCAAATTATGGTTATTAGTATCACCATGGTAAAATACTAGAGGCAAACACATTTATGGAGAAAATAGGAAATAGGTTTAAAGATCCACAAAAAATAATCAAATTTGCACTAAAATTTTAAGGTTACAAGTATGAGGATTAGAAGTATAGTTGTGTGATTAACCCAGAGTAAAGAATAATGAATTTCACAATATGTCAGGACTCATATATCTAATTTAAAAAAATGGTATTACTCATTTATAATTAATTCACTCATATTTTATGCAAGATAGTTTTATTTCCTCATATCATTACACGTTTTTTCAAATAAAATTATCTTATTAGATTTAATAATAGTACAACAACCAAATCATTACTTAAAAGAAAAGTAACCATTACATGTCACTTTTTTATGTCAACATGTGTAACTATAATAGTAAAAATGAGTGAATTATAACACCACAAGTGTGTTTACAAAAACCTCTTGATATAAATTTGATGACCACTTACATTTCAAATTAATAATTAATAATTAAATATACTTTTTTGCCAAAAAAAAATCTATTATTTAAAAATAGATACAACAAATAGATTTATAGATAGTTATAGTCATCATTACAATCAACATGATACTAACCCACTAGGGATTCCTATAATACCAACTAATATGACACTGAATAAAATCCAACTTCTAATCATGAGTACCATTCCCTCTTACCAACAAGCCAATTTTATTCTATTTGATCATCATGAATGAGCTAAAGAATCTAATAATATTTATCTTGGGCCAAATATTTCTAATTTGTAACATTCTAATTACACATCTATTCAGAAGCTCATTTTTCTAAACAATCAACCACCTTATTCCACTTCCAAGGAATATGAACAAAAGAAACCAAGTTAGGTTTTTTTCTAGAAGAAGAAATTGCTTAGCCACCAAAGCTAACCTCAAGGAGGACTCCTAAAAAATCCTTTTATTTAATAGGAAACAAAAATATAGAATTCATTTCACATATAACCTTCCTCCATCCCATCAACAAGCTTTCTCATAAGAGTAAGAATACCCTAGGCCTCCATTTGATTATAAGAGTGCAATCCCATATAAGTAGAGAAGATGAATTGAATTGATCCTTCATTATCTCGATTGATTTTTTTAATCTTGCAACACTTGGGTTGCCCCAAGAAAATCCATTAGTATTAATTTCAAAAAATTCATTAGGAGGAGGAGACCATTTACCTAATTTGTTCACCTTCCTAGACTAAATTGTATTATATGTCAGGTTGCACCTATGAGGCAAAGAAAGGGGACAAATCTAATAAAAAATCAAAAGTAAGAGGTTCATAGATGCTGAATTTGGCTTAAATAATATCTTTAAGCATAATCCTAATAAAAAATCTAAAGTAAGAGGTGCATAGATGTTGAATTTGGCTTAAATAATATCTTTGACCATACTCCTAATTTCATGCCAAAATTATGTGATTATACTCTAGCACATTTAGAATATTTGATGATTTCACTCCAACCAATTTTTCCAAAGGATGAAAGAAGGACAAATAGCTATAAGGAAGGATGTTGAAGTTAAGGGTTGAACCAAATTATCCCAAAAATTAGACAAGGAAGTTGTATTAATATAATATCTATTCTAGATCTTCCACCATAAGCTCTAGACCTCCAAAGAAAAGGGACACTAAAAGAAAAGGTGTTTAGTATATTCTTCACTACTACCACAAAGCACGTAGATGGAAGGCCCAAGGAATCCTCACTTTTTGATGTTTTACCAAGTGAGGCACTTGTTTTGGCTTAATAACCACATAAAAACTTACACTTAGGCCAACCAAATTTACTTTGAATTCTCCTTCACCAAGGATACTCTACATTACTACTCTAAAGAATGATAACCCAAAGAAATCAAATAGACTCCTTTAGAATAATGACTTGAAGCAAGGATATCCTTATCTTCCAAATAATTGCAAGGTTGGTCTATGAGAATTAAAGCAAGTAAGTCTTAGTCCTATGAATAATCCCCTAGATCAGCTTCAAGGCTCCCACCAATGACAAACCAAAGAACTCCCCAAAGGAATAGTGCACTTAAAATCAACAACTATGAACCACCTTGCTTCTTAAAAAATGTTACTTAAAAGTTGAAGTTGGGGAAGAGAAGAAAGAATGGGAGATGTTTATCCCAAGAATCTATCCATAGTAAAACATTATTTCCCTTTTTATCTATCCAAAAAATCATGTCCTTAATAAGAAAATCCCCCTTCTCAATATTATTTTAAATCATAGAGCCTTTTCTAATTAACTCCATCTATGTGATATCTTCATTTGCCACTCCTCCCATATACTTAAAATTAAGAATTATTACCCAATGTTTATCAAGATATTACACCATCTCTAGTATAATTTGGCCATTAAAGCCTAATAGTTGAGCTCAAACTACTTAAGCCCAAGCCTTCCAGCCTCTTTTGTTTTACAAACTAGGTCCCAACTCATAAGAAGAATCATTTTCTAGGTTTCCAAATTTCTTACCCATAAGAATTTTCTTGAAAGAGCATCAAACTCCTCGAGGAGGCTCTTGGGAACATATAATATTGAGAACCTATATATCAGAAGAGCTTGTAAGACATTTAATAGACTCAATCTTTCCTTCAAAATTTAAACACCAAAATGTTCAATGAATTGTACCCTCATTAGAAATTTATCCATAATCTTCTTTTATTAGTCTCTTTAAGAATTCAAATAGGAATAAGAATACCTAGATAATCCATAGGATCTTTCCCAAATTCAAAGTGAAGAATATTTGCAATTATATGATGGATAGGTTTTAACGTACTAAAGAAGAAAATGCTAGATTTTTCATCATTTATTTGTCGACTCTAAGTAAATAAGAAAATATCTAAAGAATTTTTAAAGTTTATTAACTCCATGTAATTTTTCCATCCCTGACAAAGTTGTGTTGTCCAAAAACTAAAGATGGGTCTGGGAGTTTGTATTTTGAACCCAAGACCATCTTTGGACCTTTAGGTATGGTACTTCAACAAGAAGCCTAATCCTTAAATGTCATTAAAATACTTAAATAAGGAGATAAATGATTGCCTTGTCCAAGTCCTCTACTTACTAAAAATGAGTTGAAGGAATGTCATTGATTAAAACATAAGAAAGTCAAAGTCACACAACTCATAATCCAATTAACCCACTCAAAAAAACCTATAAGCCAATAAAACGTTTCAAAGGAATAACCACTCGACTCTGTCAAAGGCCTTGGGCATATCAAGATTAATGAATATGACCTTTTCCTTTGAATTGGACATAGAATGAATAAATTTAGCTACCACAAATTCACCATCAAGAATCTATCATCCTTTCACAAATCCCCATTACTTAGGTGATATTATAAAAACCAAGAAATTTTTTAACTGTTCAATAGTAAGATTGGTAATTATCTTAAAGAAACATTACATTTAACAATAAGACAAAAAATTGAGGTAGCTCCTTCTTTTTTGGGAGTTAGAGAAAGAAAAGTAGAATTGGTGGCTCTAAGAACTTGCTTATTGTTTTGATATTTCCTAACAACCTCTAATAGTCCACCTTCCAAAATTTCTCGAAATTCTTGAAAAATATCTATAAGGAAACCATTAGGCCTAGGATACTTACTTTCTTCATCTAGAACACTGTTGTCTCAAGATCTTCAATGAAGATGGAGTATAAAAGAGTTTTGTTCATATCTTGTAAAATCAAAGGTGAAATACAATCAAGAATTAGTCTCTTCTCTTCCACAACTTAAAAATTGTGCTCTCATTAGATATATCTTGAAAAGAAGTAACTTGATCTCCTTGGGTTGTAATAAGATAATCTATGACATTACTACTTCTATGTCCCTTCACATAATTATAAAAAAGATGTGTTCCCATCCCATTCTTGAAGCCAATCAATCTTAGAAATTTGTTTCTAGAAAATCTCCTCATGAAGCTCCCATTTTGCAAGTTCATTAGAATAAAGAGTCTCTTCCTGCAAAAGTTACCCAGTCAATCCCTCCTCTTTGAACTAAAAGGTGACTCTATCCAACTTATCTTGTAGTTGATTCTAGATTTTGAAAATATTTTCAAAAGAGGATCTATTCCACTTCTTATGTTTAAACTTGAAAAATTGGAGCCTCTTGAAAAAGGAGTGTATGGCTATTCCAAATGTATGCTTCCATTTCATCCACCATTCCTTCATTAGCTTGTGTAAATAAAAATATTGAAGCCACATAAGTTGAAACTTAAACCAATGTTTTTTTTTGGAATTGGGAAAAATGAAGCAAAAAAAGATAGGCTAATGGTCAAACCCTTTATATCCCAATATTTTATAATATCTAATCCAATTATTACGAACCCAATAATCAAACACTAGAAATCTATCTCGAGTCTTTCAAAAATAGAAATTTATTCTACATCTTCTATTATTCTAAGTGAAGGTATAATTTCTTGGCATGTCACATCCACCAAATTAAGGAAAATATACTCTCAACAAGGTAGAAGATGGGACAAGATGAGAATTACCGTAAAGTTTCTCATCCAAACTACTTATATGATTAAAATATCTTGCTAGAATCCAAGGAAAATAGGAACTAAATAAGAAGCATATCTAATATGATATCAAGCTCAAATATTAGTATGTGTGTAAAAATTGAATGAGTGTGTCTCTAGAACCAAATCCACTATTGAAATTAAATCTTCATTCATTATCCACCAAGAAGGAGTGAGCTTACAATGATCCTATAAGTAAGCTACCCCACTAGTAAAACCTTACTCAATAATACACTAACATTGGCCCCCCTCTTCAGATATTGGGAGAATACTAACCATATCCTCTAGTGAAAATTGTCTCCCAAATAAAGACAATATTCAACCTATGTTCTCAAATAAGATCTTGAGTAGCCTTTTGTCAAGGGATGTTACTAAAACCCCTAACATTCCAAGAAATCACAATCATTTTTTAGGGTTGCAAAAGTGAGAATCTAATGTATTAATGACACCATATATCCACCAATGATCCCCTTATCAACGTCACTCTTTTCTAGTCTTTTTTTCCTCCCAACCTTGGATACTCTATCAATACCCCCTTTCTTAGCATTATTTTGTTGAAGCCCTAATAAAAGATGAGCCTTCCTTTTACCGTATTCTTTTTCCCCTAGATTCATGTTGAGGACCTACCATAAGAATAACTTTATTTTATTTCATTTGAATCTCTATCACAAGGATAAAATCATGTCTCCTATTGAAGGTAGTCATTCACCCTCCTATTTCCTGCTAGTTTTCTCAATATTCTTAGAAGTGGGAACACCCCATTCCTTAAATACAACTTGCATCTCTAAAGAAGTATTTATTTTAGACAAACTAGATAGAGTACCTATACCTAAATGATGCCCTAGCTAGCTAGGATTTTATCACTCTCCATTGCTTCCGACTCAAAGTTTTCAAGAAAATCAAATTTATTGTCAGACACCATTTTAGGAGAATCCTTATGTTGATGATTTATACTCTTTCCCCTAGTACAAGACTTTATTGGAATGAATCCATTTGATTTTGGATCTTTTTATTGGATCAGGGGCTTTCCTTTTGCCCTAAAATTAATTATTTGAGACTTAGGAAATGATAAAGGGTCTCCAAGGTCATCTTTGAATAATTTATTTATAAATATCAATATTCATGACATGCATGAAAATTAAAGGGAAGTACTTCATGGTCTATTTATTAAATCCAATTCATACTATACAATCTAATCTCTAGAGAATTAGGGAGAGGATTATTCAAATAAATTTTAACAAATAGATGTAAAAAAGTAGTGACCTCTTTGTCAAGCTTATGGTGAGAAGGACCCAAGGGTTTCCTAATAATCCATAATATATTACAAAATATTATATCTCCAAAACTCCATTGGAATTCAAGAGAGATAATTCCATATAGGAATCTTAGATGAAAGTTCCTCAACAAGTTTGAATCCTACATGCCAAGGTTTGATAAACAAACCCACTTGATTTTAAAAATAATGTTCTCCCCAAATATCATATTCTAATCCACCATTCTAGAAAATGCCATGAAAAATTACCCATTTGTAGCTAGAATGATTTCCACATCATCTTCTAAATTCCAATTCCTTCAAGCCCAAGTCTCTAAAAAAGGCACGGAGATACAAATACCCATAAGCTTGCAAATTAAGATATGCTTAGATAAATAAAAGCATAATCAACAACAAAGTATAGATTAAGAACCAAAATTGATCGATGTTTTCATTTCTTTTAAGTATCTATTATAATTTGGATGGTTGATTGATGGTTGATCATATTTGATTTCTTTTGTTTTATACAATAAGAAATGAATTAATTTTTGTGTCCAAAGGAAGAAATTTCATTTACATTGAGACCATCTTTAAAAGATGGGTTAGCGGGGTTCCCTAGACCCCTAATAGTTCTCATGTTGCACCTTTGTAGAAAACCAAAATACAAAAAATGAAAGAAAATGTGAGGGGAAAAACCCTTATGCCTCATGTGTCCACCCCCACTAGACCACACCCAAGAAACCAAATATACTATTTAAATATTTTATTTATATTAAATTAACATGTTTTGATATTTTGAAGATAAATCTAAGATATATATTTAATAGTTTAACATAATAATAGAGATTCAAATAAAAACACACTATCTTTCTAATAACATCTCACTTCTTTCATTTTTTAATTATATGGATCCCACAAACTATTTTGGCATCTCAATAACATAATTTGTTTGGTGTTAGGGATGTTATTAAAATATCTATTTGAAGGTGAACCGCAAAATTTATGCTTTGGGTAAAGGAAGGGGTCCCCTACAACTTTCTAGGGTTTTCACCTAGAAGGAAGGGGATGTCCTTTTGGGGGAGCATAAATATTGTGATTCATTCAATGTTGGGGATCGAATGTGTGTTGAATGTGCTAAATGTTGAAATGTGATAAGTAAACCTAACTATTTAATCTAAACTAAGAGAATCTGTATTGCTAGAAAACACATGATGTAATATAATTGTTGGCCTCCTACAATGATTTAACAACTAAGCCCTTACATCTATGATTCAGAGATTGGACATCTAACATGAATAGTTATTTCAATCATAATAAAGGTGTGTTTAACTTGTCAACCCAAGGATGTAAACTTGAAATGGGTTAGCACATTATGTGCACTAGGAAACCAAAGTAGCCATATTCATCCTACAACTAAGAAAGACACAATGTTGAAAGTAAATTGCTTGGAAGGAAATAACATAAGTGTTGAGCATCAACCAATAACTATACTAAGCTGAAATGCATGATAGAAATGAAAATCTGAGTGAAAAAACATGAAACTACTCTGTCTGCTTTAGCTGTAGGAACAGTCACATAATGAAATTCTAGTAGTTGTAGGAATAAATAGTGCCAAATTCTTAACTAATTACGAAACAAAAAATAACAACTAACTAACTAAGGGATATAATACTCACCAAGTGGGCCCCTCTGTATGAGTATCCCCTAAAATAAATGTAAACTCAGATACATGAACTTATAACTTCATTTCATTCATTGGAAAACATGAGTACAATTGAGCAACATGACTGTATCACTGAAAAACTAAGAGTGCAAGTACATCATCAAATTGAGCAACCTCTTGAGAAGGAGCATCTGAGTCTTATTTATAAGAAAAGTAGCTACTAACTGATCACCTAGCAAGGCGATCAACTTCGATAGATCCAGAGGACACCACTTTAGGGAAAGCATGAAAAGTGGAGAGGTGGTTACGCATGCACGAAATCTGTCCAAGAATGTTTGCTTGAACACAAAATTAGCACAATAGTAACACCTATATTCACTCAACAGACAATTAAAACCATTTACAAGGCGGTTACAACTTTGATTTGAATGAGGGACCTCCCGCTGTCGTGAGTCTTTCTTCATTGAATGACCACCTTGTTGACCAGTATGGTGGATGACCAATTGGTAGAATTTTCCTTAATTGTAGGCCTCTAATTATATTTACATGACAATATTAGTACGCACAACAACTGCATATATGTAACTATCTTAAAGTGACATTCATTAATACACATGTAAAATTAACATAGATAGTTCATATAGCATGTCAATGTCATTTAAAGGCTATGAAAATAAACTCATGTCCAATGTCTATGGTTTTTAAGGAAATATCATAAAAAGGTCAACATCCAAGCATCAAAGTCTATGACAACTATAGCAAATGGATAACAAACTCTATCAAAATTGAACCATAAACAAGGCTTATCAATAACAATGATAAAATAAAGACTAAACTAAGTAAAATAACCTAATAAATGAAACAAGTGCACTTGGAAATTGAAGAGGGATGAGGTACAGATTGTAGAATCCTCTGAAAACCTAGAAAATCTGAGTTTTCATTCAACTGGGACACTTATGCCAAGTTGGGTGACTTAGTCCCTTTTCAAGCAAACTACTCCATATTCCATTTCAGCCAACTAGAAATCTATAAAACTCTTTGTCGGAAACCTCCAGTGGGACTAAGTCACCACTATTGGTGACCTAGTCCCTTTCAACTTTTTTGGAAAACTAAAAGTGGACACAGAGGCCTATGATCCGCACTTTGTTTCTTCATGGGAATCCAGACTCACACTTGCAAAATAACCTGCAAAATAGAGTATATTTGGGTTTCTAATGTGGGGTTTGCCTTAGTCAAACTCCTAGTTTGTATTTAAACTTGTAAAGAGATAGAAAATCTGCATAAACTCTAGATCTAAGTGTGTTTAGAACTAGGAAAACCTGAAATAAGACAAAACCCTATTCTATTGTGCTAGAATAAGATGCATGCAAGAGATTTGGGATGATGCAAGACTTCAATCATAGAAACCCTACAACATTATAAATGTATGTCAAAGGAATGCAAATGGATGCAAACCTTAAATATGAAGATGGGCTGAAAACAGAAGATGGAGTCACATTGAAAATAGTCTTTAGGTGTGATTTGGTGGCTTGTTGCATCTCCTCAACCTAGATTTCTCCACGAATCTCCATAGGCATCTATGTTCAACCTTTGATAATGTGTGATCTGGAGTGTGGAGTGAGCTTGAAGAGCTACAAAAATCCCTTGTTTGTTGTCCTAAGCTTCAATTTTATTGTGAAAGAGAGATGAATCTTCTTGAGGATGATGTTTTGTACTTGATTCTTGAAGTTGGTTGTGAAAAATGACTAAGAGAGAGAAAAATGACCTAAAAACATGTATTTATAAGCAACAAGACCTAATTGTCGGTAATTTTAACCTAAGAGGCCGACACCCATTGGGAATTTTTAGCAAGATACATTTTCCTGCTTTAAAATGCAAAAATCCCTAAAAGGGACTAGGTCGCCAACTTGGGCGACCTAGTTCCACCAAGGGATTTTGAAGTGGGATTAGTGATTTTTGAATGATTTTGATTTTTTTTTCAGGGTTTGAATGATTCCTTAGGTATAACAAGTCTCAAATTCAAAACTAACGAACCTTAGGGGGCTATAAATTTTGTTCTAGGGTGATAATTGATGAAAAGGGACTTAAAGTAGGACCAAAACAAGCACAAAATTGTCCTTTTCTTTAAAGGTATACAATTTTTGGTGACACATTTAGCCCCCACTTTAGTGTCCATATGATTCTACGTGCATATGTAAGCTAAAGGACTCTAGACAAACAATGCACCTTATTTTCATAAAAGGATACTCATTTAAAAGGCGAGAGAATGATGCCCCTAGTGTAGTTATCTACAAAATGATAACGTTAGGAACTACATCCTGAAACAAAAATTCATTAGAAGTCCTAAAAATCCTCTTATCTAATCCCTATAGATCAAATTCAAGGGTATATGTATACCCCCCTTGATTCTACTTGCTTTATGGAGCTGGAATCAAGGTAGCAATCTAACCACGTCGAATGAGGACACGTATATCAAAGGGCATTTCCAAGTACCATGCCTCATAAGGATAGGTGAGTGATGATGTAGGGCATGGAAATACGATTCTGATATAACAAACGACATAAAAAATGAAGTTCCCTAGCACTCGATATGTTGATTTGAAGAAATAAGCACACTAAAAGGTCTAACATGGTAAAGTACAATGTGCATAAAATAAAAAAGTGAAATAGAGTAAAAGGAAATAAAATGATGTAATTTGTCACTTACTTTCTCATTTACCTTTTGTAGCGTTGGAGAGTGACGAGGAGAGAACTGAAGATGTCGAGCACACGCGGATTCACATCGACGAGATTGGATGCTTTATACGACCAGGTGGCCAGCAACGAGCGACAACATGAGGTGAGTTGATTCTGGAGCTTTTGTTTTGTGATTTTTCAATTATAGGATGAATTTAATGCATATTTAGGATCTTGGAAAAAAATTTCGCAAAGTGTCCCTTTTTTTTGCAAAGTGTCCCTTTTGTTCGCAAAGTGTCCCTTCTGTTCGTAAAGTATCCCACTTTTTTGCAAAGTGTCTTGTTTCTTCGCGAAGTGTCCCAAAAGGGTTCTAAAGTGTCTAGGGCCTTAGAAAAAGCACACTAGAACAACATTATCACACTTGCATGATGAATTAGAGTAAAATTGAAGATATTAGATGATTTAGATAACATAGTTTGATGATTTGTATAGGTACCCACACGATCTCGGCAGCGTCCTAGTGGGAGACAACTTAATTTTCTTAGATATCTAGCCCCTGCTTTGACAGTGGTGGAGACGGAGCACCTGCAAGAGGTTGGCATATATTGGGCGTACCTCATGCCCCCCATGAGGTACCACAATGCCATGTTGATGGCATTGTACAAGTAGTGGAACGCGGACACATGCACCTTCCACCTACCTACAAGCGAGATGACTATCACCTCAGAGGACATTCACCGTATACTCCGAGTCCCTATTCGGGGGTAGCGGGTACATCTTCAGAGGGGTTGGTCTTTTCGGGAGTAGAGAGTAGACATGCAGTATTGCATCAACGGACCAGTGCATGATGACAAAGTGATGGGATGGATTAACTTGGCCATGCTACTCTACTCACAAGCGCTAGTGGTTAGGCGAATCATAATGCATACTGTAGAGTTGGTCCTTCTACCATATGGACGAGCAACACACCTCGAGGGCAGGCTAGTGCACCTAATATGAGGGATGGCAAAGCATCAGACAGTATACGCGTGGGGACAGTGCATCCTAGCACATTTGTACTATGATTTGGGTCAATTTGTCTTCTTAGATTTGGATAGCATGGTACATTATACACTTCTATAGGTGTGGTGTTTGGAGCATATCACATGTACCAGGCCGACTAGCTTCCCATGTCTCACAACTGTAGGGTATCCATGGACATTTGGTTACCCACTTCGACGGTTATGGCAGTATGGAGACTTACTATATACATCTAAAAATGGTCACGGTTAATCAAACCTATTAATTAATTAAATATGAAGTATTTAATTAATATTCTAAAGTCATCTACATATAAATAAATTTAATTATTTATTTATATCGTTCATTTTTCTCATTTTTCTTGTTTAAATTAAATAAATAAGTTTATTTAATTATTGCTATTTTCCTCTTAATTAAACTAAATAAATTTCCTAACTTATTATATATAATTATCATTTTATTTCTAAAGTTTGAATGTTTAAATTTGAATTATGGAATATTCTTCTAATTCATCCAACACCTCACATAATTAAATATTGTAAATATTTAATTACACATCTTTTTCACCTCTCACATAATTAAATAAATAAATATTTAATTATGGAAGTTTCCAAATTACATGTGACATATAATTAAATAAATTCACTTATTTAATTAAGATTTATCCTCAAACTTCAACTAAATTTTTAATAAATGAAAAGACAAAGAGCATGTTTGTCTCCATTTTTTAATGAAGATAGTTTCGTGGGTCGAAAACATTCTCCATCTTTCTCTCAACTTCCAGAATCTCACACCGTTCATCTTGACAGGTTTGAAATCAACCGTTGATCTTTGCCAACTAGATTCTTGTCTTCCAAAAATCTATAAATACAGCCTTTTCGTGAGTAAATTTCATCCTATATTTTATGCGTAATTACTATAGTTGCATTCAAATCAGCATATCAACATTTTAGCAATATCATAGCATTTTAAGTTCATAAGCATAGTTTAAATCATTAGCAATGGACATGCATTTTGCATCAATCTTGTTCTCCTAAGTTGTCATTGTAACAAGCTGCTGCTAAAACCAACTAAGAGCTAGTATCTTGAATCGAATCCTTGGAGATAAAGGACAATGAAACGCATTTGAAGGAGCTATTGTTATTTAGAGTTTGTTTTATCTTTTTAATTAGTTTCCTTCAATCTAATGTTTCATTGGTATGTTAGTTTACTTTCTAATTAGCCCACATATTCTAACAACACATTTTTGACGCCCACCGTTGGGCCTTGCCCCGTTTTTAATCTTTTTATCACAGGTTTTTCTGATAGATGACGAACTAGAGCTTCGGTTTGGCACATACGACCCATGGATTAGCGCATACGAGCTTTGTTTTGGCGCATACGACGACCTGTTTTAGCACATTTTCTAGTTCATTTAGTGCATTTAAGGATTGTTTTAGCACATTGTTGTTTGTTCATTTAGTGCATAGATGGCCTGTTTTAGTGCATTTACCAATTCTTTTAGCGCATACAAAGGTTGTAAAAACAAATCTTGATTCTGACGCCATCCGCAGACAGGATTTTTAAATTCGATTTTAAAGTAAAATGAAGCAATCCTAGGATAGACATTTAAAATTTGGAATTTATCAATCCTAGGATAGTCACCAAACATCATTTTTGCTTGGTTAAAATGAATCCAATTTTTGTCGTGAAGCAAAATCTTCACTTAGTATAGAAAACTGTCATTTGGATTTAAAATGTTTGTTGTGATTGTTGGGTAATAGGTATATGATCTCCCCTTTACTAGGTGATCAAAACGCTAGACTTACCTTTTGCATTTTATGCAAATCATGCTTTATTACATCCTTTAGAAGACCTCCCATAGTGGGAAAAAGTACTCACCCTATGGGAACGACCTAAGTGGGAATAACCAAAGCTAGGTTTTGCAACCCACTTTAATCAAAAGTGAATTTTGGGGAAACCCATATTCAACGGAAGTGAGCAAGATAACCATCCCCAAAATCTTTGTTCTAAAGATTGGGAGGTATCTTGAGGGAGTTTATTTTTTGTCGCGTCGAACAGAAACCTTTACTACGAACCATAGTGTAGAAAGCCAACCGTGTCAGTATCCAAACATCATTTCAATCACAGTGCAAGGGGAGGGAAGAATCTGCCCCCAAGACACTCACCATATAATTGCCACGGATTGTTTGCTCAAGGGATCGAGAAATCTAACCTTGAGTACACACCTGGAAAAGACAAAAACAGGGCGCCCTCTAGGGGGCGACACGGTTGTGTGAGTCGACGCGATTTTAAGCTATGGGTTGTGATTCCTATGATGACCTATTTGACAACTAAGAGTGAGTCTGTTTGAAGTGCTTATCTTGTTCAATACCCGTGAAAATATCAAGACCATACACTCTTTTTTTTTATTTTAGGATTTACAAAACAACTGTTTGTTACTATATGTCCTGTTTTTCACATTTAAATCAGATAAAGATCATCTAAAAACATCAAACTGTCAAAACATGTCTGTCTCATAAAAGTAATTAGATAGTTTAGCGCATCCCTAGTCTGTTTTGGCGCATCTATGCTATGTTTTAGCGCATTTGTGCTCTATTTCGACGCATTCATGCTTTGTTTTAGTGCATCTATGCTCTATTTCAGCTCATTCATGCTCTATTTCAATGCATACATGCTCTGTTTTAGCACATTTGTGCTCTCTTTTAGTGCATACCTACAACAGTCTAGCGCATAGGTTGGATATTTTGGCGCATCTATTGAAAATTTTAGCGCATTTGTGTTCCAAGCCTGGGTAATTTTCTGACACTTAGAAAATCAGTCATCTCAGTCTAGTTTTTTTCTATGCTCAGGGTTTGGAAGTCTACAAATTTTGCTAAGAAGTCTCTAGAGAAGAAGATTAAGAAGCCAAAGAAATCTATCAGTTATAATTTATTGAAAAAGAGGAAATTTTTATACCAAAGTTGAAGGGTTTTTCTTGAGCATAGAACCTTTATTCATCGATATCACGACTTTGTTAGAGGTTTCACTGACGATTATGTTGTAGAACCATTATACTCACGAGATTTATTTCAAAGAAGAGCCCTTTCTCAAAGGCATAATCACAGTTAGTGTATTCGTTCCTCTTACATACCCCAACCTGCAATTGTATACTCTGCTCGTCTTAATCAATTTCCGTAATAGAGAACTCGAGGACATTAGGCATTCATCAAAATCCTTATTTTTACAAAACTACGATAAAACCTCACAAAGTAAAAAATCATCTTTATTTTTGATCTTTGGTTTAATTCCCACAAACAGGATTATCATCCTTTCAATCAGGGAATAATGAATTAAAGATTAGAAATCTCATAAGTCATAGAATCTTCATTCTATCCTGACTTTCATATCCATCAAAATTGCACTATTTCATTCTTTTGATCAAAGTTAGTAGAAATTTGGAAAAAGCTTATGCCTGTTGTCACACGATCTCGAAAGCACATAGAAGGAGATGAAAGGGAAAGTACATTAAGCAAAATGGATGATAATAGTGATAGGGAAGAAAATCCCTTTCATAATTCAAATACTGAAGAGATAACGGAAGAAAAGCTCCAAGAAGCAGAACATGATCCCTAATTCCATACTCTTATGGAAAGAATTTTGGAACGAAATAAGGAAAGATATTTCCTTTCATTAGCTAATCAAGGAGCTAAGTTACCTGTCGATTTTCATAGAAGGGATTAAAGAGAATCCTGAAACCCCTCTTAATGATTTTAATGCTCTTACTCAACAGATAAAAGCATTACAAGGGAAAACAAAGGAAATCCAAGGGGGTACAACAAAGAAGTATGTTTTGGATGATATATGTCCATATCCATTTGACAGGAGTCTTCAAATGATTCCTTTTCCAAAACATTGCGAAATCCCTAAGTTTGATAGGTATAATGGGAAAACAGACCCCATTGAACATGTGAGAGATTTCTGAAATATGAGCTTAGAATTTGCTCATGAAGATAGCTACTTAATGCAATTGTTTCGACGAAGTTTGGATGGACAATCCATGGAGTGGCTTTCAAAGATCACTCCCCCCATCTGAACATTTGAGGAGTTAATAAATAAATTTATATCGCAATACTCCTACAATATCCAACACCAGATAACCATGCTTGATCTGTGTAAAGTGAAACAAAAGGTAGGGGAATCCTTCACCACATTTTTACAAAGGTGGAGAAGGGTGTTTGCTAGATACTCCTGTCCTATTCCTGAAACAGAGAAGATGGAGATCTTTATCGATAGTCTGAATCAAGAGATGAGTTACATGCTAAACCTTCACTGTCCTCAATCATTTGAAAAATTGATTGAAAACACGATTACTATTGAAGGTGCCTTGGTCAAGCGTGGAGTTTTGAAACTCGATAAAGAAGGTCCAAATTTGTACAACAACAACAACAATAGTAACAACAATGACAAGTCATGATTTTGGACTTGGAATAAAAATGTTGTGAATGATGGGGTAGTAGATGCTAACAATGTGAATGTGAATGTGAAGCCTATTGTTCTTAATGTATCAAGTGTCCAACGTAGCAATAACGTTGGAAATTCTAGTACCCAAGGCAATAATTCCAATCAAGGGAATGTGACCAATAATCGTGGGAATAATTTTGGAAATAATCAAAATTCAAATGTGCCCAGATCTTCATATTTTTCAAATCAGCAAAATTTTACTCCCTTGGGCCAGTCTTTAGAGTCCATTCTTAAAGAACTGTTGAATCAAAATGCTATTACATTGCCACCACAAAGAGATTATGAGCCTCGAGTTAAACCACCATCGTGGAATGACTCACACTTTTGTGAATATCATAGGTGTAAAGGTCGTAAGACAAATAATTGCCAAGGGTTAAAAAATATTGTTCAGGATTTGATTGATAATCGTACCATCATAGTTGAAGGACATAATGCCAATGATGACCATCAAGCATTCAAGGATCCTCTCCCCAATTATCAAAAAGGGGAATCTTCAGGTGACAAAGGAAAGAATGTTAATCATGTCTACGACACCATTATCAATCATATTTACACAGATGATCAACAAATCAATGCTATCAAAATCAAAGGTAAGCAAGAATATCGAGAAGTCAATGCTACGACAAGGGGACAAGCCAAAATCATTGTAAAAGGAAGTTCATCCAAGGCGGAAATTCCCCCTCCAAGTCAATACAATTTGGTTGATCAACTACGAAAAACATCAGCCCAAATTTCTATCTTGGAGCTATTAAAATTATCACCCACACATAAGGACATTCTGAAAAAGGCACTTGTTCACACAACTGTGTCTCTTGATCTGGATATCAATAAATTTCAAGCCATGGTGGGACACTTGTGCTCATCCACATGTTTATCCTTTACTAAGAAGGATGACTCATCCATGACCCATCCGCATAATTCATCACTCTACCTAGAGGTTATGGTTCATAAAGCCCGCATTAGACGTGTCCTAATAGATGGGGGAGTCGGATTAAACATTTGTACTTTGAAATTGGTCCTTGCTTTGGGATATTCAGAAGAATCCATAGATCCACAAAGGAAAATTACAATCAAGGCATACGATGATGAGGAAAGAGCTTCTAAAGGCCTCATCATGTTACCAATCAGAGTGGGACCTGTTGTGAAGAATACCTTTTGTCAGGTTCTAGATCGAGATCTATCCTATAACATACTCTTGGGTCGCCCATGGATCCATGAGATGCAAGTTGTTCCATCCACTTATCATCAATGCTTGAAGTTTCCATATGATGGATAGGAAATCACAATACTGGCTGATCAGATTAGTAGCCAAACTTGTTCTAATCTAAGAGCAACTCAAGACACACTCGTACCACATAATAAAGAGGCATTGGCCATCTCTACCTCCAAATACAATGAACAAGCAAGAGAAATGATAAGTACTTTTGGAACCAAACTAGTTTGAAAGATAATGGGGTGGGATAATATTCCTTATGTCTCTCTAATCTACCCATATATCCAAGATCCCGTGGTCAACCATCAACATCCATACAACAGGCTACAACAGCTTTAGCCTCAGCTTCAGTTCCCATCACCAAGTTTGATGGAATATTTATCAAAAAAAATGAAATGGAAGATAGATCTATCCTTTATTGGCTCTATAAAGATGAAGAAGAATTAGTACAACATATCAAGTTACCCACACAGCAATATGGAAAAGGTTATGCAATAATTCAACAAATGGGTTATGAAGGAAATGGCCCTATAGGTAAAAGAAAGGAGGGTATTGTTGAACCTATCCAACTGAAAACAATGAACCCAAGAGATAAAATTGGGTTAGGATATGGTGAAGATACAAAGGAAGAAGTAGTACAAAGAATGTCCAATGAAGAGTTAACTGAAACAATCTTGAGAATTCAAGACAATAATTCTGACACTGACTCCAATTAATATGAATGGGACACCATCTTTGATGATAAATTCTGGAGGGATAAACAGGTGGATGTCATACATAAATTTGCACCCACATTCCTACAAGGGGAAAGCTCAAGGCCTCCATTTGATTACGTTCTACTAAGCAATCATGACTCAAGTGAGAAAAATTTGATTAAGAGTGAAACAAATCATCAACAGGAGGATACCATCCTAGATCTTTCCCATAATGACATTAATGATAGCATCATGACACTAACGGCCAGTGACCTTACTCATCCTAATGATCCATTTCCTTTGATCCATCTTGAACTCATTGATTGGGAACAAATTGCACCAATTGATATCCCAACTTTCCCAAATGACGAAACCATCACAAACTTCCTTTGTTCATCCCAACCGGAAACAAGTTCCACCAGGGAATCACAAGATCAGAGTTTTCGACAAGAAAGCGCCAAGTTTCTCAGCTATGAAATAAATAACATAAAAATAAAGATCTAATGGTGAAAACCTAACAAAGGTAGTATTAGATCAAGAAAAGAGAAAAATAAAAAGCGTATCTACCAGTGAAAACCTGTCAAAGGCATTGGAAGATGGGAAAATTGACACTCTTCACAAGCACTATCAGGAAAGGTCTTATATTCTAATAGAACCAACAGAGGTACTCAATATAGGTACTACAGAAGAACCCAAAATCTTGCAATTGGCCGCATCTCTAACAAAAGAGGAAATATCGGGATTCACAAAATTTCTCAAGAACAATCAAATCAGCTTTGCATGGTCCTACGCGGATATGCCTGGATTAGATCCAGATCTCATCATGCATCATCTATCTATCATTCTGGGGGCAAAATCTATAAAGTAGAAACTCAGAAAAATGCATCCACATGTTGCATTATTGGTTAAAGAGGAGTTAAAGAAGCTTTTAGATGTCGGATTCATTCGGTCTATCGACTATGCAGAATGGATCTCCAATATCGTACCTGTTTCAAAGCCAGATGGAAGAATCAAAATTTGTAAATTTTTTAGGGATTTGAACAAGGCATGTGCTAAAGATGATTTTCCTTTGCCAAACATAGATATGATCGTTGATTTGACTGTTGGCCATGCGATGTACTCATTAATGGATGGATTTTCTAGATACAACCAGATAAATATTGCACCTGAAGATTAGGATAAAACAACATTAACATGTCCTTGGGGTACCTATTGTTGGAACGTAATGCCATTTGGATTGAAAAATGCAGGAGCTACCTATCAATGTGCAATGACTATGATTTTTCATGATATGATACATACATTCATGGAGGATTACGTAGATGATCTCCTCGCCAAATCTAACACAAGGGAAGGAAACATAGCTATCTTATCTAATTTTTTTAAAAGAATGGAGCAATTCAAAGTGAGACTTAATCCAAAGAAATGTGTCTTTGGAGTGAAATTTGGAAAGTTGTTGGGTTATATTGTGTCAGAAAAGGGAATTGAGGTGGATCTAGCTAAGGTACAAGCAATCATTGATATGCCACCACCAAGGAACGTTAGTCAACTATGCTCTTTGCAGGGACGTTTACAATCCATCAGAAGATTCATTGCACAACTGGCGGATAAACGTCTACCATTTACTCATCTCTTACACAAGAATGTTCCATTTAAATGGGAAGACAAATGTGAAGCAATGTTTGATCAGATAAAGAATTATCTAATGAACCCACCAGTGTTGATTCCACCAGTGCAAAGTGCGCCACTCATATTGTATATTTCTACCACAGAAGTGTCCTTAGGGGCATTATTGGCACAAGAAGACAACTTAGGAAGGGAGTGAGCAATCTATTACATCAATCGAAATTTGATAAGTCATGAGATAAATTACACCTTCATTTCTCAAAAGGTACGACACTATATGCTAGCTCATATAATAAAGCTTGTGGCTAAGATTGATCCACTCAAATATCTTCTAAGTAAAGCAACCTTAACGAGCAGGTTGGCTAAATGGGTCATGATCCTAAGTGAGTTTGACATTCATTATGTGGATCACAAAGCTATAAAAGGACAGGTAATCATAGATCAGTTAGCGGAAGCACCAATGCCAGCAAAACACCCCATACACATTGATTTTCCTGATGCAGATGTATTCACAACAACTATTAAGCAATCATGGGCACTCTACTTTGATGGTTCCTACACTCAACATGGTTTGGGGGTAGGGATTATTTTCATTACTCCTCAAGGACATACAATTCTAAAATCTTATCGGCTAATGTTCCCTTGCACAAACAACATAGCTGAATATGAGGCACTATTAATTGGAATGAGAATTGCAGTAGACTGGAAAATCACAGAACTTCAAGTTTTTGGTGATTCACAACTTCTCATAAATCAAATCAATGATGAATATCAAACTAAGGATGACAATTTAATGCCTTACAAAAGGATGGTGGACGATTTCAAGAAATACTTTGTTGATATCAAGTTCACGCAAATTCCATGTACTGATAATAAAGTTGTGGATGCCATGGCTACAATCGCATCACTACTCCAGTTGTTAGAGAATCAAGCACGGTATGATTTCTTGGTGGAACAATTGTTTTCTCCCACCTATGACAATCCAAAAACTCAAATAATTCGCCACTTAACCAGTTCAAATTCTCCCTTGTATGGTCAAATTTATACTTACCTAAAGAATACAATTTTACCTTTAGACTTGTCTAGAAATCAAAAAAGGAATTTCATCTGTCAATCCTCTTGTTACACCTTAATTGCTGACGTCCTATACCGGCATGGTCTGGATGGTACCCTCCTTAGATGTCTCAAACACGATGAATCGAAAAAGGCCTTACAAGAGGTACATGGTGGCATTTGTGGGTCACACTCAAGTGGACTAACCTTAGCAAAGAAACTTGTTAGATTGGGTTACTACTGGCCAACAATGGAGAATGAATCATTCATCTTTGTTAAGAAACGTGAAAATGTCAAATTCATGGGAATCTCATTCATGCTCCTACTCAGGAATTACAACCCTTCACCACAACATGGCCTTTTGCTCAGTGGAGATTGGATCTAGTTGGTAAGATACAACCATCATCTTCAAACGGACACAAATTCATTATCACAGCCACTGAGTATTTTACTAAATGGATTGAAGTTGTTCCCTTAACAACTGTTATTGGTAAACAAATTTCTTCATTCATTTTGAACTATATCATCTGTCGATATGGCATTCCCAACTCCATTATCACAGACAATGGAAGACCCTTTAAAAATCAGGATGTTGATGAACTTTGTGAAAGATTTCGCATCCAACACAAGTTCTCTACACCTTACTATCCACAAGGGAATGGTTAAGCTGAATCTTTAAACAAAAAAATTCTGAAGATTTTGAGGAAAACAGTGAATGAGACAGGTCATGATTGGCATGTCCAACTAAATCCAGCATTATGGGCATATAGAACAAGTATTTGTACACCAACAAGTGCTACTCCCTATGCTTTGGTCTAAGGAGCAAAAGCTATTCTACCATTAGAATTTGAGATTCCCTCACTTCGAGTATCACTAAAGGGGTTGATCAATGATTAAGACTATAAAGTATCAAGGTTGCAAGAGTTAGAATTGCTTGATGAACGACATCAAACTGCAGTTAATCATTTAAAGGGATATCAACAAATTATGTCCTGTGACTACAATCACAGAGTCAAACCACGAGCTTTTCAAGTGGGTGACTTGGTTCTCAAGGAAAACCCTCATAATCAACAAGATCGAGAAAAGAAAGGCAAGTTCGAACCTAATTGGTTGGGAAAGTTCGTTATCATTGTAGCATATGGATCGGGGGCATATCATTTGTCAACATCAGAAGGGGACCTGTTTGAAGATCCAACCAACAACTTTCACTTGAAGAAGTTTTATGCCTAAAAATATCAAAAACATTATAAAAAGTCTCGTAAAAATACAAAAAAATCAAAAAGAGTAAAAATACAAAAAAAACAAAAAGAGAAGAAATCATTGCCTTGATGAAAACCTGGCAAACATGCATCTTGGTAACAAAAAAAAAAAAATCATAAAATCAGGAAAAAGTGCAGTAAAAACAAATGGTGAAAACCTGGAAAACAGGCATTGTTTGTGATTTTGTTTGGCTCTCTCATCTATTGGGATACATTCTGCATATCCATCTTTCATAGGCATCACATACATGCCTAGCCATTACATCTGCATCATGCGTCCTAACATCTCCTTAAAACGACAAGGATTTCATCATGGCTTGATGATTAAGGTTATCCTTAGCAGCAGTTATGTCTAGCAGGAGTTAGAGTGCAAGGTTATTAGGGGGAAATTTGCTTCTTGGAGCTTTTTGGCAGACAAACAACATGTGTTAAAGCATCTGAATATCAAAAACAACAAACTTGTCCATTCAAAACTGAGTCTAAATGACTATTTGACAGAAAACTGAAACAAATTAGATGATCTTAATCTGACTAAAATGAATGACAAACTTAAAGCATAAGTTGAATTGTTGTTTTGACATTTTGATGACATCATATATTTGGAGTGGTGAAATAATGTGCTGAACTAGAATCACAAGGAAGGAGTATTTTTTTTTCTTTGCTTGTTGTCTATAAGCTACTCATTAGTATTGTGCAAATTTGTTGTCGGACATGCTCTACAACGTATCATTGATGACATTTCAAAATTTGCATAGGAAAATGGTTAACTTTTGTCTATTTATGCATACAATACTTAGGTCATCTTGGTTCAATTATACCTCGATGCTTGTATTAACTTGCTACATCAAACATCATGAAAGCAGTACTCTGGTCATCATTGGTGCTAATACCCCCTTTGATGCTTGTACTAACTTTCAACATATCAAAAGGCTCAATGATGAAAAATCACGCGCAACATTGGTTCATGGAATGACAATCAGGAAAAATGTTTCATTACTACATTCTAGGACTGCATGATTCATTTAGATTTGCATTTTGGGGGCTATTTAATTAGATTTTTGAAGGTTGGAAAAAATTTCATATATCTTTTTAAGACAAGAATTTAGTACACTTGGACATTTATTGCATCTCATCGCATTATCATTTCACTGTGATTATTCATTCAGGATATCATTATCATTGCATTACCATTATTTTACTTTTTTACATCATTTCATTTCATTATCATTATTATTATTATTGTTATCATTATTCGATCTCATTTAGTTCATCATAATCATAAACCATCTTTAAATACCATATCATTCTCATGTGCATAATCATTCATAAAGTACATATCATTAATTGATCATTCATCTCATATTATATCATTTCACAACATTTGCATTATCATTTATTTCACATCATTTTGCATAAATATTGCATTGATAAAAGATACATCCATTTCATTCATTTCATATCATCATTTTAGGTTATAATTTTTACATCAATTGCATCATATCATTATGTATCGTTATCGTTATCATTACATTTCATCTTTCCATTATCACACCAATTCATATCGTTACCATTATCATCATTATCAAGTCTTATTCATTTTTATCATGATCATTATTTATTTTAGTTCACATATATACCATTTTCATATTATGTGTGTAGCATTCATTAGTACATTTCATTAATATTCATCTCATTTATATCATTTTGCTTCATTTTTCATCTCATCACATTATCATTTATTACATCTCATTTCATCATAACTTTTCATTTAGGTCATCATTATCATTTCATTTCATTTACATATTTCCATTCTCATATCCATTCATATCACTTTTTCATTTTCATCATTATTAGGTCTCATTCATATTAATCATTATCCATTTAGTTTATATCATATCATTTTCATATCATGTGCATATCATTTGTAGGACATAAACATCTCATTAAAATCATTTATCATTTATCATTACATCTTGCATCCATTTCATTTAGATTGCATCATAAATAATCATGTTAGAAATCATTTCATCATAACACATACTACATCATATCATCATTGCATCATCATACATTACATAAAATAAAAGCATCATCATTTGCAATTCATATCATAGTGCATATATCATCATTCATAATCATAAACGACATAGCATATAGAAATAAAATGCATACATGAATCCATAACACACGCATATCAAATCACCACTGCATATCATAAATCTCATCAAAACAAATATCCAGGTGTACAAGGATATCAAATGTTTTAACAAGATATATCAAATACAATGGCAGGATGTATCAATCACTCATCACTAAGGGGCATATGAATGTGGCACATGGCTACTACTGTCTCCCGAGGCGGTAGGTCTCGCTAGATCTCTGCTCCTAGAAGCCCTGATCTCTCATCTGACTGGCTGTCCCACACTCCTGGTAGCACTCCTGGTATGGCTGCGTGAATGGGTCCATGACTGAGTACCTGACTGTGTGTAGGCAATCCTCCTCTCGGGTGGCACTGCCTCAAAGTATCTCATCCTGTAATACTCGGCCTCCCAACCAATTTCCAGTCCCTCTGCCACAACCTCTCCAATAGAGGTACTCTCAAATGATCTCATGAGTCTCTCAGCTACCCCCTCACCCTGTATGCATCGCTCTCGGAAGCTATCTCGCTCTGCTGTAAGTTGAGCTACCTGTGGGTCAAGAGGTAGTGGTTGTGCAACCTATGCCTCTAGCTGGCTGATAGTCACCTGTGCCTGTGCTAACTAACTCTGAAGAGTTTGAACCTCTGCCTGCAAGGTATCCATCTCTCCCTGTGAAGGAGCCCTAATAGTGATCTGTGGGGCCGAAGTACTCGGTTGATCCACCACTCTCATTGTTCGAGGCCTCGTCCTGAATGGTACATCCAAGAAGAACCTCTGACCTCCACCCCCATCACCTCTGTCATCCCCACTGTCATCATCATTGTCATCTGAGCTTCCTGAATCCCCCACCTCATCCTCATCATTGTCAACATCCATAGCCTCCACATCCTTTGTCTCTGCTGGTACCTGTGCCTGTGCCCTAGCCTCTACCTATGCCTGTGGCTGCCGTCGTGCCCATTGTATAACTGGTCCTCCCAATAATGGGGCAGGCTCCTCTAGGCTGATAAATCTTGAGAAGGGATGTGTGTAAAAGTAGGCCGCATACTCATTTGTCATCCCTGCATTTTTCACCTCTGGATGTATCGCTCAATAATTTGGCTGCAAATTTGCATACTCTGCTCTGGCCGCCTCTATTGTCACAAATGGACCCCACTCTACCACATCCTCTCGGTGCTTGGCATAGTGTGCCACACCCTGCGACATCATCTATACTAAACCATATTGTCTCAATACCCGCATAACCAGGAACCTCTCTATAATAAATGGAGTACGACCAATCAAATATCTTGATCTGGTGCAGTAGGGAAGCTCTACATCATCAACCTCCCAGGGATCACAATCCAGATACGGTCTTCAAATGACTGTATCCATGTCATCTAGCACGCATCGCCAGTACTCTAACTTGCCCAGCATCGGCTGGACAAGGGGACTTATGTAGGCATAAACATATGGATGGCCAAGCAAGCGATCTCTCTGAACAATGGGGCGAGTAATAGCAAAATGCTCCCATGCCCATATCTATAAAAGAGTAACTCCACATGAGAGACTTTTCCCATCTGTGTACACCACCTGATGCAGATCGTGGTACAGATGGGCAAGCATGCACGACCCCCATGCATATCTAGTCCAATGGAGGATCATATCTTCCAAGATCCGACCCCAACCAACTAATAGTCCCTTTAACCTGCGATCAGGACAAAGGAAACCACCGATGAACCCTGCTAAGACCAAAGGCAATGGGGAACAACTCTCCACCATCTCCTTTCAGGCAATCTGATACCCGCCTGCATGAGGATCCTGAAAGAATCATCTCAACGCATCAGTCCCTCCAATCTCCTTGTGATCATAGATCACAAGCTCACCAACTACAGGGATACCCAGAATCCTGTATACATCCTCTAGTGTCACGATAATCTCTCTCGTCGACAGGTGAAAGGTGTTGTGCTCACTATGCCACCTCTCGGCTAATGCCGTCAACAGTGCCCTATTGATCCTATACTGTGGGATCCTCAGCAGTGGACTGAACCCACACTGGTATATCACCTCTAAATCAACCTGGGACAGTCGAGGAGCCAAATCCCACGTGTGGGGAAATCTCTCTCTGATCTGAAGGAGGTTAAAATTCTCCTTTATGACATTAAAAGCAATCACACAAGTCAATCAACAAGGAATACTCAAAATCATCCAATCAAATCAGTACATCAAGCAAATTCATCAATCAATCAAATTGTATCAAACGGGCAATCAACTCAATAAAATCAAATCTTATTTGTTCTTCAAGAAGGAAGGCAAAGAAATCCTAATTTATTTGTTTTTCATATCGCATGGAAACAAATTTACAGCAGTCAATCAGCCTAACATCAATCTATCATTTACCATTTGTCTTTCAAACAGGAAAGCAAATTTATCAGAATTATTACTATTTGTTCTTCAACACAAGGACAAATATATCAGATCATTACTCAAATCATGCTAATCTATCCTTGGTGACATTCAAAAGCATCAAATCAGTTGTTTAATATAGCAACAAATCATTAAGAAATCATCAAATTTCATCTCAAAATTCAACGACAAAACTCATGGATGCACTAAAACAGTTAGTCAATGCGCTAAAATGGCCAATGCACTACTTCATCCATGGATGCGCTAAAACAAACCTTAGATGCACTAAAACACCTATGCACTATTCTATCATGCGTATGCGCTACTTTATCTCATCTATGCGTTGATCTAGCCTATGCACTAATCTAACATCCTATGCGGGCATATTTCATCTATGCGCTACTAATACTATCCTATGCACTATTTCAGGCAATGCGTTACTCTACACATCTATGCGCTAATGTTCTACATCTGTGTGCTACTTTGTATGCGCCACTTTGTCACATTTATGCGCTAAACTAAGGCTCGCATGTGCTAATCTAAAATCCTATGTGCTAAAGCAGAACTTCAAAAAAATTAAAAATTAAAAAAATCTTCAAAATCAATCAAAAATTTCATAGAGGAGGATCAAGTCAACATATCGGAGGTCCATACGCAACTGGTCTCTGATGATGGCAAGCTCCCTCCAATCGGTGACGCTCATAGTGGATCAACATCTCGTTTTTATCTCTCAGAGCTCTAAAATCTACCATAATTTACTGTTCAAATGACAATGATTTTTCACCTTTTCCACCTTTTAAGGGGGGTAAAAAGGGAAGTTATTTTCATTTTTACTATACAACGCGCTATTTTGAGAGCTAAATCACCAATTTCGCTCCAAAAATCATCTAAGTTCTTTCAAATCATCATCATCATTCAAATCACACGATTTATCTCTCGAGGGGGCATATAACATCGGTAAATTTTCAAATTCAGGGGCAAAATTCTTTAAAGTAATGCGTAAAACACATCACTTCAAAGAGGGGCAAACTGTATACATCTAAAAATGGTCACGGTTAATCAAACCTGTTAACTAATTAAATATGAAGTATTTAATTAATATTCTAAAGTCATCTACATATAAATAAATTTAATTATTTATTTATATTGTTCATTTTAAATTAAATAAATAAGTTTATTTAATTATTGCTATTTTCCTCTTAATTAAATTAAATAAATTTAATAATTTATTATATTTAATTATCATTTTATTTCTAAAGTTTGAATGTTTAAATTTGAATTATGGAATATTCTTCTAATTCATCCAACACCTCACATAATTAAATATTGTAAATATTTAATTACACATCTTTTTCACCTCTCACATAATTAAATAAATAAATATTTAATTATGGAAGTTTCCAAATTACATGTCACATATAATTAAATAAATTCACTTATTTAATTAAGATTTATCCTCAAACTTCTTGACTAACTTTTCAATAAATGAAAAGACAAAGAGCATGTTTGTCTCCATTTTTGAATGAAGATAGTTTCGTGGGTTGAAAACATTCTCCATCTTTCTCTCAGCTTCCAGAATCTCACACCATTCATCTTGACAGGTTTGAACTCAACCTTTGATCTTTGCCAACTAGATTCTTGCCTTCCAAAAATCTATAAATACAACCTTTTCGTGAGTAGATTTCATCCTAGATTTTATGCGTAATTACTATAGTTGCATTCGAATCAGCATATCAACATTTTAGCAATATCATAGCATTTTAAGTTCATAAGCATAGTTTAAATCATTAGCAATGGACATGCATTTTGCATCAATTTTGTTCTCCTAAGTTGTCATTCTAACAAGCTGTTGCTAAAACCAACTGAGAGCTAGTATCTTGAATCGAATCCTTGGAGATAAAGGACAATGGAACGCATTTGAAGGAGCTATTGTTATTTAAAGTTTGTTTTATCTTTTTAATTAGTTTCCTTCGATCTAATGTTTCATTGGTATTTTAGTTTAATTTCTAATTAGACCACATATTCTAAATACACACTTACACTTTTGGATGGTGAGGTTTGACCGACTGAATGAGGATGATATCCTATGGAGACCATACCAGCTTGTACTTCAGTGGCCAGATCACACCAGACAGATAAGGAGGCTGCAGTTGGATAGATTTTTGGTGGGATGACCTGATCACATAGTGCGACTCTTCTACTATGACCGAGTGATGAGACAGTTCAGGCATATTTAGAGTCGTCCATAGCCACGATCATCTTTTAGAAGATTAGTGGGGAGTGCTCGGAGGCTGGGTGATACAACATGGTTCACACTAGAGGATGTTTTCTAGAGTGAATCTAATGATTTGAATCACGATCAACCACCAATCTCTGACATGAATGATGTCAGTGCCACATGGGACAATGAGGAGTGGTGGATAGCATTAGGACCAGCTCTAGTGTTTTCGGTCGATGAGCTAGTAGGGCATGTAGGACCGGTGCCAGATGAGGGGGATGAGAGAGAGAGAGAGGATAGAGCCAAGGAGACACGCTACAGGGTTGTTGATATTATTGATGAGGAGTATGATGAGGATGTAGACCCATATTATGACAGATAAGAGGGAGAGGAGGATGAGGATGAGGAGGATGAGGAGGAGGGGTCACTAATGAGTGAGAGTGATGAGGCAGCAGCTGGGGATTGATATGACTGGGGAGAGGCTTACCCATCCATATGAATAGATACCAGACAACAGCAATGGTAGGCACCATTACCCACAACTGAGGAGAGGCGAGCACATCATCCATGCCCCTACACAAGATGAGGTTGATATAACTCATCCCACCAGAGATATAGGTGATGATATTTGGTTTCGCTACATGCATTTTATGTTTTGATGTATGATTTGATGCATAAATATATATATCATGATGTGTACTGATTAAATTTTATTTCGATCTTGGAGGGCCCTTAGAGGATTGGCGAGAGCTCTATCATCAAGCGGCCGCAGAGATAGTGTCGACATCTTTTAACAAAGAGGAGATGGACTCTGATTATTTGCCCCCACCGATTTTGGAGCGAGATCCAGAGACGCTGAGAACCTTCACATGATTGCGGGAAACATATTAGGGCTTGAGGAGATAGATCTGTTGAGTTAGAGCTGCACCAGAAGCACAACCATCACAAACTCTAGCAGAGGTGGAGAGACTAGAGATAGAGGTGACACAGTTGCAGGTAGAGAGGGATCATATAGCAAGACAGTAGTGGGTGACACTCACGTGGATGGAGGGGATGGAGTTCTCACTCAGATTTGGTGGATCACGATCACGTATGACTGTCTCCCAATGTCCTACAACTAATGCAATGTGAGTACTAGATCCTGATGGATCTAGTAATCACAGTCCTCAGTGACACTGTATATTATGATGGCATGTACAAAAGACTTTTGATATATGTATATATATGCATTTGTATTTTATATGGTGTAATTTATTTGTGTGGATGTTAAATGACAATGTGATTAATTAAATATCCTTTGTGAGATTATTTAATTAATGACAACATGATTTAACAAAATGTATGTGATCTAAATAAAACATGTTTAGAGTGTATTTTAGGTACAACATAAAGATTAAGTATGTTATGCACTTATGACTTTAAAGTAACATAACACACAAGAGGGAAAATTGAATAGTATGAAATCTAAAGCAATTATAAAAATGAATTAAATAATCACTTTAGTGTTCAGGACACATGCATAATGATTTTTCAAGAATGAAGCAATAAAAAAGCCAATAGGATAGAATCCAATAGCTTTAACAACACTACTCTATAATTCATACCATTCAAAAAGGGGATTAGACATAATACCTATACAAATGAGCAACATTAATGGGGTCTTTAAGAGGAGTGCCATCACGCTCGGTTAAGGTATAAGCACCAGATCCATAATTTGTATCGAACACATAGGGGCCTAACCAATTAGGACTGAATTTACCTTTGTCGGCGTACTCAGTGGTAGTGTTCTGCTGATTTTCATATAGAACCAAGTCACCCTTGTGTTCGAGGAATGACACCAATATCATGTTTAGGTTGTATTTGTTTAGCATAAGCTTGAAGATGCTCGGGGGCGTTAATGCGTTATTCGTCGAGCATTTCAAGCTGGTACAATCATTGTTGCTTATAGGTGTCATTATCAACAAGCACCTGGATAACAATCTGTAAGGTAGGGATTTCTAACTCTAAGGGTATAATAGCCTTTGTTCCATAAACAAGGTTGAAAGGCATAGTTTCCGTAGAAGAGAGAACACTAGTGCGATAGGCCCATAATGCATATTGTAATTGTGTATGCCAATATTTTTGGTTTAGTTTAATAGTCTTCCTAAGGATTTGTTTGAGGATTTTGTTAGTGCTTTTGGCTTGACCATTAGACTATGGGTAGTAAGGTGTGGAAAAACGGTGCTGAATATGGAAGGTTTCAAGAAACTTCTTCACATCATTATTTTTAAATGGTGTGCCATTATTCGAGACTAACATAGAAGGAAGGCCAAAGTGAGTGATGATATGTTCCAATAAGAAATGACATATCACATCAGCAGTTGTGGACCAGAGAGGAATAGCCTGTACCCATTTGGTGAAATAGTCAATAGCGGTAATGATGAATGTATTTCCAATGGAAGAAGGTGGTGAGATTTTGCCAATTAGGTCCAATCCCCATAGAACAAATGACCAAATAGGGATTTGGGCATGGAGTTTAGAAGCAGGAGCATGGATCAAATTGCTATGTTCTTGGCATTTATGACATCGCTTAACATATGCATAGCAATATTTTTCCATGTTCTTCTAGTAATAACCCATGCGAAGGAGCTTCTGCACTAAGTTTTTTCCTCCAAAATGACCTCCACAACTGCCAAAATGGGCTTGTTTGAGGGAAATATGAGTTTTGACATCCTTGAGACATCCTAGAAGAATTCCATCGAGAGATCTTCTATACAATGTATCTACAAGGATGATGTACATAGTGGCTAACTTTTTAAGGTGAATGCAGGTATTTTTGGTTGTGGGTTCGAGAATGGTACCATCCTTTAAATAGTTATAAATTGCATCATACCATTCACATGAATTATTAGGGAAGGTTGGGAGGACATCATTAGGTTTATCACTGACGGAAGGTTTCATGATGGGGTGAATAGTAAACATGACTTTTTTCGGAAGGATCGGTAGGGGAGATAAGAGAAGCCGCACTGGCCATTGCATCTGCATGGTGATTATCATTGTGAGGTATGTTATCAATGGTGAATGAGTCAAATTGTTCTAACAAAGTTAGAATGAGATCTTTATATTGCGATAACTTGTTATGTTTAGTTTGATAAAGACCATTGATTTGTTTAATCACTAATTTGAATCACCATAGATCTTTATATCTTTAATTCCCATGACTAAGGTGACACACAACCCAACGATTAACACTTCATACTCGGTTGTGTTATTCGTACATACAAAATTGAGGCGATAGGACAAGGGAATAGGCTTACCAACATGCATAATTAATAGAACTCCGACATCAGAGCCTGTTTGACACTTGGATCCATCAAAGTACAATTCCCATGTAGGAAGTTCTATGGTAAACACACTATCATCGAGAATAGAGTCATTGGTAGGTAATGCTAATGTTGATGGGTTTTTTAGCACTTTCTCAACATAGGTAATGCATAGATGCATCACCTCTCTTGAAAGGCAATATCCAACAACAAGTTGTTGAAAATTACCCCAAGGTCTCTCGGGTGTCAGGTCATGACATGCATGAAATTCTTCAGTTGGTATTTGATGTGATTTTGCTGGTAATCACAGGGAAGACTTATGGAAGTTAGGCTGGAAGGAATTTGGATCTTAGGATGGAGTTCTTGAAGTGGGGAGCTAATGTGCAATTTGTTGAAGGTTTAGACAACAATCTTAAAATGACATCTTTACTTAATATTTGGCTTTACAATGTGCAATGAACCTTAGCATAGGTTGTTTATTAAAAGAAAAAGGAAAAAAGGTAGGGAAGGGAAGAGTTTCGTAGATCTACAACTAGCAATGAACAATGATCATAGAAGTTTCTACCGTGGACAACTTTCTCAAAATAGAATTTCACTTAACTAGATTTGTGCACAATATCATGAAATTTGTGCAAGCTTCTAAGGACTATGAATATTCAACCATTCATCCACCATAAACATGCATGAACAAAAAATAGAAGTTGGGAGCAGCTTCAGATTTATGCCAATACTAACTTTACACAACTGTCCACCATCAATAAACAACCAAAAGTATGGACAAGAAAGGCATCAACATAGTAGAAAACTTCATAACCATTGAACAACATTAACTACTCTATCAAAGCAAACTAAAATAGTCTAAACAACAACATAAATCTTTCTAACTTAGCTAACTATGGGAGATGAACCATGTAACATGCAATAGAAACACAAGAATCCACTAAAATTCAATGAACTTCTATTAATATTTCTACAGCATGCCTTTACAATAACTCAACTCTCTTAAAATGAGAGGAGGAGACCCCTATTTATAGTTTTCAAAAATAAAAACATGTGGCCAAGATTCAATCTCATTGTGTGGCCAATGTTCACTTTACACTAGGGTTTCACCTACCCCCAAATATTTTACAATTTTAAATTATATTTTGTCTTTTAGCCTATTTTGTCCTTTATGAAAACATTGTAGCTTTTTGTCATTTAGTGGATTATTGTTTTCTCCTTTTGGCTACAGCTACTTGGTGAGGAACTCATCATCTATAATAGGCATCCCTACTTCCTTTTGTTGTGTGGCATATTCCATGAATTTTCCAACCAAGGGATGAAGTTTATCCCATTCCATGATATCTGACTAAAGCACTTGGAAGTTCAACTTTTTGGACCGGCGCATGAGGGCCTCCCAATCCCCATCGCTTTTGGCTGCATCCTACAAAACCTACTTTCACTGGGTGAAGGCGCGAGCAACAAAACCCATAAACTCTATGGTGAGCTCATTTTTGGATCCATCTTCCATATTCTTATGAAAGCGAGGCTTAACTTTTTTTGGATCTTTTTCTATGGTAGGCATATCATAACCTATCATTAGTTTGAGATAATCAAGACATGTTGTCCTGATTTCTTTTACCTAGTCCAGATCTTGCTTGACCTCATGGAGCACCTATTCTAGTATTTATTTTCTATGCTCCAGGCCCAATTTCCAATTCTCTACGAGGCAGAGATATTTCTTAGCCACGACGAGCTCCTTCTTTACTATCCTACTAGGCAATTTGAGGATTGCCTCAATCTTAGGATGCGTAATCTTGTATACTTCTGGGAAGTGCAGGTAGGTCTTTCTCATGTCCTCGAGGTATTTATGCACATCCAAAAATTTGTTTGTTACCTTGAAAGCATGATCGATGCCCATATTGTCATTGTAGAGGACCTGTTGGAACCTAGTCCTTTGTGGTCTTAGTCCAACCCTTCCTTTTCTCTAATTTGTTGATGTGTTCCGCGAAGAGCAACAAAGGTGGAGTCAATGATGTGGTGGGAAATTCGTCAGTTGAAGACCCATGTTGGATGTATGTTGTTAAGTCTACCACTTGTGCCTTCAATTCCTCCTTAAAGGTCTTGTCCTTGTTCATTTGTTGCACTATGGTGGTAACGGATCCCTAGAGGTGATCGATCTTCTGCTCCCTCGTGGTTGTCCCCAAATCAATAGTGGAAATATTGTAAGTAATCCCTTCCTCACCCACTATTGGGGTGGAAATTTGCACAGTCCTTGACCCCGAGGCATCCATGGTCAGCTGGGATCTGACCTTCGACTTCTTCTTCTTCTTAGTGCTAATTTTTGCACGATCCAAGATCACCTTTAATATTGCTTTGGGGTTTGTTTGGGGTGGGATCTTCTTTTCTAATTGTTTTTCGAGCCACTCGAGCATTTGAGCTTCTCTCTTGGATGATTCATGGCCACCCTCCTCTTCGCGAGCTTGCTGCATCTGTGACGCTTTATCACCTGAGGTTTCTTGTTGTAGCCTTTCCCCTTCTTCCTCATATGAATCTTGTATCATGACTGTTACCTTTGGGGAGTCAGTAGTTGCATGCTTCTTAGGACTGACCTCCTTTTCAAAAGCTTCTTCTTCTTCCTTTTCTTCTTCATGTTCGTGCCCTTCATGATGCTCAATCTCCTAGTCATTTCTTGTTTTTGTCTCTTTATCGGACCTACCATCCTCCTTCTCTTGTTCGTCATGAAGGGGAATCTCCTCATCATGTTTAGGGCTTTGGTCATGTTCCCTTGCTGGAGACCTATTGACTGCCATCTCTGTGTCAACAACCCTCTCTTCGATGATAGGCTATCTTTCAGCCTCTTTCTCTTCAATTTCCTTGAGTTGCTTAGATAGCTCCTCTTCAAGATCAGGTTCAGAGGTCTCTACAATAATCTTGGTGTTGGAATCCTCATCATCATCCTTAGAGGACTCATCTATGACCTCATCAATTACCTAGCGCTCAAACATAGGATGCTCATGATAGTTATTTGCCTCCTCTTCCAACTTCTTGGTTGCCTCCCTCTATTGTCTGTCCAACTCCTTAGAGATTTGCATGGTGGCCTACATTGAGGGTGGCTCAGTAGGAGGAGAAGGAATTGGGAGACCGGTTATTGCTTGGGCAATGGTAGCTTGCACAGTCAGGTTCACAAACATCCCAGAGATCTTTGATGGCATGTTTGCATATACTTAGTAAACGACTTTGGGATTGTAAGAGTAGGAATTGTGGTTGTTGCGGTGGTAGTTGGAAGGGAGAATGATGGAGACATAGATGATGAGGAAAGCGGGGAGGTGGTGGCCAAAGAGGAATCCATAGCTATGACTTGTGCCACGGGAGAGGTAGAGGCGAGGTGGACGGAGATGTCCACCGCAAGCGGAGAGGTAGTGATTGCTGCTTGTGGGATAAGCGGGGTGGTAGCAACAACGGTGGTTGCAGTAGTTGAAACAATAGGAGGGGATTTTGGTTTCTCCTCCCCTTGGTGAAGGGGGTCCTCTTGTATAGGGGGCATTATGGCGAAACCACCCAACCTCTTTGGCCTCTTTAATGTTCCAACCTCTATAGTCTTTGTTGGAGATTCCTTTGATTCGAGTTGATCTTTAGCCACATCCTTTCTCTTTTTCGATCTTGTGATGGGGGAAGATTTTGAGGCTTCTCCCATTGAAGTGTCATCGACACCCTCAGCCTCGCCCTTGTGTGGATGTTTAGGCTCCACAAAAGTGAGTTCTACTCCTTGTTGCTTCAATTGGGCAACCTTCCCATCAACCCGTTACTTGGTCTACGCTTCAATAGGCTTGGTGATAATATCGAGGTCATTGACCTTGTCTTTGTTCCAATCTAAAGCTGACAATGGTAAGTTCGCAACAACATTGTATCTTGGATCAATCACGGTGCTTTCATCTTCCATGACCTGCTCAGGCACCGAAAATAGCTTAACCATTTTGACGAAGTAGGCCATCATGCGCATATATTGCCGCATATGAACCTCCTTATCATCTTTGTAGTTCGCCCAGAAGCCCTCGACGTTGTGCAAGTGGGCATATTTTACTCCCACCATCTTCCTTAACTTACCATAAGGATCCATCTGTCGGTGAGCATTGTAGAACTTCAAGTTATATTCATTGAGCTCTTTGTTAGAATTCTTTGCACACTGAGAATTATGGAGCTCATACTGTCCTTCCCCAAAGATGAGAGGGTAGGGCACTCCTGCCCGATGCTTCTTACTTAGGAGGCCGTGTGATCTTTGCAGCTGCTAGGAGACGTCAAGTAGTATTATTTGGTCATTAGGATACCGGGGTAGCCTATATGGTTTATTTGAAAAACCTTCGGTTCATATATAAGTGAATTTTGGAAACTGAATGAACAGGAATCCGAACCAACGGATGAAGGCGCTGGAATTGTGTGAAATCCTTCTTTCCGAATTGCCTCCAAGTAGTCTGATAACATGTCCTATGAAGGCGTCATTAACTCTACAATACTCCCTCTTAAAATTTCTATATTAAAGGTAAGGGTACTTTTCATATACTTCCAGCTTTGTTCATGGATCTGGATTCGGCGTGCACCAAATAGGCCTCTGTACTAGGCACAGTCGGTGAGAAAATACACAAGATAAGATGTCATATAGAACTTAGAGGTCTTCTTCACTGCCATGAACTGTTCATGCAGGTATTCACTGATCATTCCTTCTAAGTAGAAGTAGGTATTCCCTTGAATGATTTCCTCAATAAAGTAAAACATCCATTCTTGAAAGTAAGCAGAGGTCGGAAGGCCCATGACCCTACTTAGAAGAGTTACCAAGTTGTGGTAATATTCGAAGAAATCACTTCAGAACAATTCCTGGGGGACTTTGTTGGCACCACCCCTCTTATCCTTTAGCCAGTGCTGGTTGATCAATTTCCTACACTTAAGGGGATTTTCATCCCACATCTTCTTGTTGTACTCTATGGTATCATGTTCCATTTTACTAACTGTGGGGATGTGGAAGGTGTTCCCAATAGATTTGGCGGACAAGTCAACCAAGATGTTTCCATCCCTATCTATGATGGTTCTGGTTTCTGCCTGATAGGCCTCTTTGTAGGCCATTACAAGTTTGGGGGCAATAAGGGCTGGTGGGAATCCTACAGCCTTGGCCAGCCCACTTGCTCAAATTTTTTTAGCGTTCTTTGTCTTCGGATTGATTCTTACCTTTTTTTAAACTCGTCGAGGTCAATATGCCCCAAGTTTGTATATGAAATCTCCTTCCATTCAGTGAGGACTTTGGAGTTAAGGGGCTCCCCCTGGAATTTATACTCCATTTGATCCTTGTCCTCTTTGCCTCGAGGAGCCTTTGCAATTTTCTTCCCCTTATCCTTTTTTGTAGTCGCCCTCGAGGTTCTAGCGGCTGGTTCCATATATCCTACAACCAAAGGAGGCGATAAACGATACAATCATGAAATACAAGGAAGGCCAGCCAACGTCCTGCAAAACAACATCAGATCAGATAATTCATGCATAAAAATCCCTTTAAAGATTACTTTCGCCTTTTGCTTGAGGGAAATGATGCAATGTAGGCCTAGGGGTGCAAACTTCCCTGGGTTGGAAACTGTTTGTGTCTGCCGTTAGAACGACATTGGCAGGACGGAGTTCCGCAATGCGGGATCCGCGAAGGTGAAGGACGGTTGGGGCATGCGGGCTAGGAGATGTAGGAGGATGTGAAGAGTCGGCTGTTTGGAACGGCGAAGGGGGAACAACGGTCCGCACACAGAGTTCCGCAATGTCGGGCCTGCAAAGAGTCATGACCATTCATTCTTATTTTGTTTGATTGTTAGCTTGACGACGATCAGAGGTGCGGGATCCGCTGAGCAAGAGGACGCAGGATGGAGGCCTTTCAAAATGGTGAAGTAAAGACAGAGTCCCGCATGTGGTGGTCCGCAAGACTCCTGTCATGTCCCCGAAATAGCAATACCATAAAGACCAAATGTTAAAATACAAATAAATTAATAAATAAAATAAATAGCAATATTAATATTAAATTATAAAATAAATGTATACCATATCAATATAAAAATATGAAATAACAAATATAATAATAATACATAGGCAAATTATTGTTATTACATTCTAGTATTAAATAACTTAATATCAAAAATAATAATAATAAATAAATATTATAATCATTACACATCAAAGATTGTAATACATTAGAATAAAATAATAATCAGATATTAGCAAATTGGTTTTATTGTTATACTTTAATGTTAAAATATGTTCAATAAAACATCAAAATAAAATAATAAAATAAATATATAATCTGAAATATCATAATTATTAGTAATAATATATTATTTTCAAAAATAGATATTATTGTGATAATAAGCCTTTAAAGACATCAATTAAATCTAACAAAGGGATATATTTTATGAAAAGTCACCTCTTCACCAAACAATACATTCCCCCATGAGTCACCTACCTTGAATGGTATAAATAGAAGGAAGGAAAATCAAGAAGAGGGAGAAACATTGAGAAATACGATCTGCAACAATAATGATTGTTATGCATTGGAATATAGAGTCATTTAATATATATATTATTTAATAGGTGTGATCCCTAAAATGTTATGTCATAATATGAGAGGCTAAATAAACTAATGATGTAATAAAAAGAAATAACACAAAGAGGACACCTCAACGATTAACCTAAGGAATGATAAACATGAAAGCAAGATGAAACAAATTAAGATTGATTATACCTTCATGTTGTTTCTTCCTTGGTTGGCCCTTTGATATTTGAAGATTTGTGTGCTCTTTGGATGACATGTTAAATTAAATATGCAAAGTGATATGCAAGCTGGGTGAAGACATGGTAATAGTGAGATGCTAAATGCTGTGGTGGATGAGAGCTCAAATGACAATTTTGCAAGAGTTTTGATAGCAAAAGATTGATTCTTAAAATGAGAGAAATGAGGGGGTATTTATAGAACAATTTGAATTCTCTAGAGAATTCAATGAGTTGAGATTGAGCCAACAAGACCAAGATGGAGGGCTATGGTGAGTTGAGGACTCACAAGCCCTCACATCTTGACATGTGGAATGTGAGATGGCCTAGGGTGGGATGATGTGGAAATGAGGTGGAAGAGAGGTACATGATGTGGATGAAAGACAAGTACCTTATAGGTACCTTGGGGGATGAGAAGATTTTCTCAAAAAGGAACTTCTTGTCCCCAAATGAGAATGAATCAGACATTTGAGGAATTTTAGAATTCCTCAAAAATCTCCATGGGAAAAAAGAAAATGGTTGGAGAAATAAATGTGAATTAAAAATTCACATGCTTAAGAGAGTCTATTGGATAAGAGAGGGTTTGAAAAAAGTTGGGGATTTGTCACATGTGAGTGATGTGACAAGTCAAAGGTTCTAGAAGTCCTTGGCACATGTAAAGTGACAAATCAAGTCTTCTAGAACTTGCATGGGGATAGGGTAAACCTTGGAAGGATAAAAATAAATTAAAAATTCACATGGGGAAAAGAGGAGCCTTGGGTGAATAAATATGAATTAAAAATTCACATGGAAAAGAGAGTCAAGGCTAAGAAAGGCAAGTGGAAAGGTTGATTGAAAAAGGTATGCTAAATGTGGTTAATGACTTTGATTAAGGTTGTGCAAACACAAAATTAAGATAATTAGTGAGAGATTAGAGCCAAGTGGGAGATTATGGAGAATCTGACACTAATCTTGATTAAGTGGTGCACATCGTAATCGTGGCTTATTTAATTTAATCCAGATTAAAAGAGGATTATGGAGAATGTGACAAGGAGAGAGAAAAAGAGGGATTAAAATTTGGTTTTAATCCAAATAGGTCAAATGACTAAATTAAATAAGTTGTCCTATTTATTTAATTTAGAGAAGAGAAGATGTAAGGTAAAGTATTTAATTATTCCATTACATATTTTAGGAACCTTAGGCAGAAAATGAAATAATTATTAAATAAATTATTTAATCACTATTAATAAAATAGATGAATAGAGTAGACGATTTTGATCATGTGGAAGTGATCAAATTTAGATGTTTACAATAGGCATACAAGTATATATGCATAGATATAGATTACTTTTATAATGAATAATATGCAATGAATAAAAAATATATGAATAAGGAAAGAATAATTATATAAACATATATATGAATACTAATGGATATACGTAAAACATACATATATATGTGTATGAAGTATATATATATATACATAGAGGATTATGCAATAATGATACTTATAAGTAATGACGACTCTTTAATATAAACATAAGTAGATTATGTATATGAATTTTCCTCATCCTATGATCAATCCAGTATAAGGTTGAAGGAAGACGATTAAGGAATAAAGAGTCATGGGAAGACATAGCCGATCAGGTGAGACTACACACTTAGCTTTAATATTTATTTGTCCTCAATCTAGCATAACAATGCTGCATGAACCTTGTATGCCCAACCAATCTATGTATTATTACAAATAATTGATATGCTTTATTCATTGGAATGCACACAGTCGCCTCTGATGTGTTGGAACCATTCCTTCTTGAGTATCGAATCTGGAAATAGACTCATTAAACTAGTAATTAGCATTGAACTTAGGCAGGTTGTGTAGTCCTTGACTGATCAGAGGCCAAATGGTTTATCTTCTATGGATATGGTTCTAATGATGATCAATCTACATTTATATTCGATTTTTGCAAATATTGGACTTGCAAGATGTATTGAATTGCAAAAGAACATAATGAACATGTAGACATGATTATTTCTTAATTTAGTTTTGTATTTTGATATACCTTCATATTAGGATTCAAGGAACTGTTTGATCATATTAAATAATATTATTGCATAATATGTGTAAATACAAATGAAGTACTAATGACTGCATATTTGGTGACTGCATATCAATTGTCTAAATTGTGATTGTAATCCCGCCAGGAGAGCTGAGTCATGACTTAAGTGGTTTGTCTAAAAACCTCACCTAGATTCCACCCCACAGGCCCAATGAAAGGGTTGGGCAGTTTGCCCCAGAAGCCTATAGCAAGGATTGGGTAGTCTACCCCACAGGCCCATAACAAGGGTTAGACAGTCTGCCCCACATGCCTATTACAAGGGTTGGGTCATGGAGGGGTGAGGGTTCCACCTAGGCTGTCTACCCCATAGGCCTAAGATAAGGGTTGGGCATTGAAAGGTGGTAGATCGTAGGCCCCTTAAGGGTTCCCTTCTCTTGATGGGCTGAGTGACTCCTCTTATGTTTATCAATCTGTATTTATGATTATCTCTGATTTTGGATATCTATATATTAATGCTAACATGTATGTTGTTAATGTGATGAATACATATTCTAATCTAGGGTCATTGTATTAAAAGGACATTCATTTGGAAAGAATAAACCCTAAAACTAATCAACAAGCAAATTCTAGTGCAGATAAATGGATTTTAGGGCAAGTTCGTGGAGTTGAAGGATGGTTGGGGCATGCGAGCCAGGAGATGCGGAAGGAAGCAAAGAGTCGGTCGTTTGGAACGACGAAGGGGGCATGATGACCCGCACACTGAGTTTTGCAACATTGGGCCTGTAGAGAGTCATGACCATTCATTCTTATTTCATTTGATTGTTAGCTTGACGATGATCAAAGGCGCGAAATACACTGAGCGGGAGGACGTAGGTTGGAGGCCGTTCAAAATGATGAAGTAAAGATGGAGTCCCGCATGTGGCGGTCCGCAAGACTCCACCAACGGAGCTCGAGAGTTAGTCATTTTGGAACAACATCAACGACGTTTGGGGCAACGGGTTCTGACGGTCGGGTGGACATCATTAGAGGTCGTTTGAAACAACGAGATGAAATAGCTTGGAGCAGACGGAAGTCCGCATTAGCGGGCCTGTAGAGGGCGGTGGGCGATTCTGTTGAGATATTTTGTAGGATTTTGAATGGCGAAGAGGCATGCGACATCCACAAGTCGGATAGGCGATTTTTGGACAACAGTCTCGAACGACAATGAGCTAGAGGACGCCCGCATAGCTGGGCCCGAAGAGGGCAATGGACAGGCGGTTTCTGTTGGAGATTTTTCTAGTTTAAACGAAAACAGGAGATGTGGGATTCGACCAAGGGAATGAAATATTCAAAAGGTCATTCAAAATGACGGTCTCAAAAGGGCCACAAGTGGACGGACACTCGCACCATCAGGCCTAAGAGAGGTAGCGGACGATCGATTTAGCCTTGATTTTTACCATTGTTCAATCACTTGGTCGGGTTCCACTAGGTGGAGTGACGTGTGATGATGGCCATTTGAAATGATTCTCCGAAAAGGGCGAAAGGCCTGTGGAGGCCCGCACTGGCGGGTCGACAAGACACGATGGACGGGCCTTGGAATTTGTAGGAGCTCGAAGACTTTGTCGACAAGGTTGTCGGGGCACCCCACAAAGGCGGGCCCGCCAAGGGCAGTGGGCATTTTTAGAATGGTTTACAATTTGAGAATAGGCGGCCAAGAAGGGAATCAGGCTTGAGGGTTATGAACGTCGAATGGAGGTAGAACTGCCAAGCTCCGAGGATCATGAAATTACCACTGTCAAGGCTTCGGGGTGTTCTAAACCATGCGTTTGATAGGGACGAGGACCATTCACTTAGATTTGATGTTTAATTAAAAAATCATTTAATCTCATAGCCATTTTTGAAAAGAAGTGGAGGTGCGGGAAAAAGGGCAGTCATACCCGATGATCCCGATGAAAGAAACGATGAACACCATGCAGAACAGATGCTGAACGACAAAGGCTACAGACGACACTCTAGCTTCCCTTTGCAAAATAATTTGTTGAAAATGACAGGTCGACCAAAGTATATATAGGGTTTTGCACATTTAATGCCAACCATTAATGCTCGTATGACAGACATTGGGTTGGTTGGTCAGTCATTTCCAAACGGCGCCGAGGTCGGCTGAGTCTGACATGTGGATGGTCGTTAGGCGTTTTCTGTTTAAAATGATGGAGATCGAAAAGGGTAGACAAGGGTGCGGGTCCCGTAGGGTGGGAGGATGTCAAGCATCCACCATTTGGAACAACAAAGACATAAGGGAAGTTTGCACGTGGCGGCCCGCAGGCATGGACCCACACCGTCCCAAGGATGTTAATTCAAACAAGGACTTAGAAATTTTGGGGGAGGGGAAAAAATGTGATTGACTTGAGATGATTTTAAGGAACTCCCTAATCACTCATACTTCAAAATAGGGGCACACAAAATGAGGTAGCGAAAAGCAGCCTAGCGCAAGCGACAAAAGGGAGGGTCCCCGTTCCGAATGAGCGTGTGTGCTATAGGAACAACAAATAAGGGAGAAGGAGCATCGGCTAAATGGTCTGTTAAGGCTTGACCCTAGATTATTTTTTAGGAAACAAATGTAAGGTCAAACTCAGTTAACAACATTACCCATTTAGCTAAGCGTCCATAAAAGTCTATTTTATTGAAAAGATATCGAAGAGGATCAAACTTTGTCATCACTTGTACTTCGGTGTTTAGTAAGTAACGTCACAACTTTCTAGTAGTGAATACAAGATCCAGACATTGTTTTTCGAGTGTTGAGTAACATGTCTCATAATCTATGAGCATTCTACTGATATAATAAATGGGATGCTCCTTTTTATTGTTGTCATGTTGAGCCAACAATCCAGTAAGAGCATGAGCAAAAGTGACTATATAAAGGATGAAAGTTTGGTTGGTATAGCAGGTTATAACACAGGTGGAGTTGCAAGGTATTCCTTCAAACTCTCAAAGGCCCATTTACAATCATCATTCCAATCAAAGGTTACATCCTTTTTGAGGAGGTGTGTAAAAGGCAATGTACGATTGACTAGGGATGCAAGAAAATGATGGATGGCTTGAATCCTTCCTTGTAAAGTACGCAATTGGGAGATGTTGCGAGGAGATGGCATATTAATTATAACGTCAATTTTTTTTGTATCCACCTCGATGCCTCTATGAGATAAGATAAACCGTAAATGTTTACCGCTATCTATGCCAAAGACACACTTTTTTGGATTTAAGCGCATGTTATATTTATGCATGCGCTCAAAGATGTGGCAAAGGAAATTCACATTATCTTGTCGGTTTAGGGATTTAACCAGAATGTCATCAATGTAATCTTCTAAGATTTTATGTATGCAATCATGGAATATTAAGGTCATTGCTCGTTGATAAGTAGCGCCAACGTTCTTTAAATCAAAAGGCATCATAACTTAGCAAAATGTTCCCCAAGCAGATGTAAAGGTCATCTTGTATTGATCTTGTGGGTCAATGAAGATTTGATTATATCCTGAAAATCCATCCATAAAGGATAGCAAAGCATGTCCAACAGTTGAATCCACGATCATGTTGATGTTAGGAAGAGGAAATTCATCTTTTAAAGAGGCTTTGTTGAAGTCTCAAAAATTCATACACATCCTAACACGATTATCGTGTTTAGTAATTACGACAATGTTCGATATCCAAGGAGAATAATCGATAGGATGAATGAAACCTACGTCAAGGCATTTTTCGAGTTCTCGTTTAACATGCAAGGCTATCTTAGGATTCATCTTGTGTATCTTTTGGCGAATGGGCTTAGCATTGTCAGCAAGAACAATGTTATGAGTAACTATATTCGGATCTATTCCAGGCATATTGGAATATTTCCAAGTAAATAGTTCAGGAAAGGTATGGAGCAAGGTGGCAAGATATTCTTGTTCTTCATCGTTAAGGCACTCCCCAATTTTAATGAATTTATCTTTATCATCGATGTCCATTGGGATGTCAAGGGTATCTCCTAGAGGAAGTGCATTGGATTTAGGAATTTCAGGATCAAAGGGTTCCATGCTGGTGCGATGTTCATCAAGGTTATCGACGTTGAGCTCATAACGTATCATAGCACAAGAGGCATGGCTCTTGGAGCGAGAAGGCTTATCTGAAGCACCTAACAAGTGTTCCAAAGTGTCATCATCATGAACATAGAGGAATGGCGGAGAATCCAAATCAAGAAATTTAGGATTCTTGAGAGTGAGATTAGTTTTTGGTGTGCATGTGATAGTGTTGATATTGAGTGAGGGTCTTTGATTGGCTTTTTTAGCTTTAGAAAAGGATAACCCTAGACCAATCTTAGTTCATTGCGTATTAGGTTCAATGGGAACACAAATGCCTTGTTCATGCTTTCCACATCCTTTACCATTGTAACCTAATTGTTTAACAAGGTCATAACCTCGTCCATAAAGTCTTTCCATTTCCTTTGGGTTAGGGGGTTGTTGATAATCTATATGATAAAAAATTATTGTATATCTTGCATTTTCTTCCAAAAGAGACGAGTTAGATGTGTGGGTAGGGTGTTCATCATGTTGGGTAGAGAGGACAATTGAGTGTTCTTGTCGGTCATTCTCTTTTCGTGTGACAATACACTCACCCATAAAGGAAGGAGTAAATTCTAAAGATCCCCAATTGTCACCAATTAAATTAAATTTAGGTTTATCTTCTGGTTGACACTTCTCTGAAGGGGCAATATTGGAGGTGGGAATTAAGGTGTTGAGAGGACTTGATGTTCCTTTTTCAATTTGTAAGCAACTCTCAGGCTCGGGATCTAGATGTCAATTTGATAGACTCTTTTATCATAGACATATTTCATTTTATGATGAATGGTCGAGGGTACTGCATGCATCTCATGTATCCATGGTCTTCCCAAGAGGAGATTATAAGAAAGGTCATAGGGCATGACATGAATAGGGGTTTGCAACGTAACCACTCCGACAATAATAGGTAAAGTGATGACACCAAGGGGTTGCTTTGTAACATTGTCAAATCCTCTAATGGATAAGGAATTGGATTTGATTTGTGATCTATCCACACGTAACCTATCAAGAAGCTTCACACTACACACATTTAGGGAAAAGCCATTGTCAATGAGGGTTCCTTTGATGCCTATGCGCTCATACTGGGATATGATCATAAAGGCTTCATTTTGTTTTCTTAATTCTTAGGGAGGGAGCTCATGTTGATAGAAGGTCATGTCTACATTAGTTGTATTCATTTCTTGGAGAAGATTTACCACATCATTAGTATTTGTACCAAGAGGGACCACTATCTGTTGTAGGGCTGTTTGAAGCGTAAAATAATAGTTAGGGGAGTGTTGAAGGAGGTCCCAGAGGGATTTCTTGGCGGGAGTGTTCTTAAGTTGTTCAACCAGATCATACTCCCTAAGTTGTGAGTTTAAACGAGGTGTTGGGGGTAAGATGGGGTTGGGCAATGGTAAGGAGGTTGAGGGAGTTGGTTGGGGATGTGGGTTATTTCAAGTATAATAGGTATGGGCAACAGTATCGGATTTAGGCGGAAAGAAGGTAAATTCCAGTTGAGATAGGGTTTGGGGTTTATGAGAGGATGGGTATAAGATAAGTTGAGGTTGGATGACATTGACATATTTTGTTTGAGGTTGTTTACAAAAAAACATAGTGGATGAGTTAGGTGAAATGAAATCCTGAAGAACTTCATCTAACATACCCATATCATCACACCTAAAAGGTTTGGGAGATAGGTTATCAGTAATAGGTTTGGGTTGATCATTACAAATCTTAGTGGATGAGCTTAGTGAGAGGAAGTCTTGTAGAGCTTCGTCTAACTGATCCAAGTCATCACTACTAAATGGTTTGGATGATATAGTTTTCCTATAGTGGAGAAGTGTGTGCATCGTGTCATGTGATGTTTCTATAGTTTTGTTTTCATGTGTCCAATGAATTTGCTTTCAAAGAACTAGGAACTAATGTTGAAAATGAAAATTGTAATGATCTAATGCTATTTATAAATGCTATTTTAAGCTAATGATAACCATATAACAAAGAATAACAACACTAAAACAAAGCATAAACTGAAAGAAATAGAAACTTCAGAATCCAGAAAGCAAATTCAAAAACTATTGATGCAAAATGTGTACTAGGACTAGGTCAACCAAGGTGGTGACTTAGTCCTAGTATGGGTATTTTAAAGTTTTTTCTATATTTTCTGATGAAAAATGCAGTGTTCTGGAATGTAATGTGCAGTACTTTATGGTATATACCAAATTTCTCTATTATGCAAGGAAATGAATGCAAAATATGAGTCTTTTTCACCAATGTTAAATATGAAACCTTAGGATGACTGTTTAAACAGGGCCACATCTAATGTAATGCTAAAAGGAACTCCTAGGATGAAAAATTAGACTAAATCAAAAGTAAAATGTGTCTAAATGTAGGTTCACCAAAATGAACCGCAAAATTTATGCTTTGGGTAAAGGAAGGGGTCCTCTATAACTTTCTAGGGTTTTCATCTAAAAGGAAGGGGATATACTTTTGGGGGAGCATAAATCTTGTGATTCATTCAATGTTGGGGATTAAATGTGTGTTGAATGTGCTAAATTCTAAAATGTGATAAGTAAACCTAACTATTTAATCTAAACTAAGAGAATCTATATTGTTGGAAAACACATGATGTAATATAACAATGATAAAACAAAGACTAAACTAAGAAAAATAACCTAATAAATCAAACAAGTGCACCTGGAAATTGAAGAGGGCTGAGGTAAAGATTGTAGAAGCCTCTTAATACTTGGAAAATCTGAGTTTTGAGTCAACTGGGACACTTACGCCAAGTTGGGTGACCTAGTCCCTTTTCAAGCAAACTACTCCAAATTTCATTTAAGCCAACTAGTGCTCAAATTTGTAAAACTCTTTGTTGAAAACCTCTAGTGGGACTAGGTTGCCACTATTGGTGACCTAGTTCCTCTCAGCTTTTTTGAAAAACTGAAAGTGGACACGAAGGCCTATGATCTGCACTTTGTTTCTTCATGGGAATCTAGACTCAGACCTGCAAAATAACTTGCAAAATATAGTATATTTGGGTTTCTAATGTAGGGTTTGCCTTGGTCAAACCCATAGTTTGTATTTAAACATGTAAAGAGATAGAAAATTTGTATAAACCCTAGCCCTAAGTGTGTCTAGAACTAGAAAAACCTAAAATAAGACAAAACCCTATTCTATTATGCTAGAATAAGATGCATGCAAGAGATTTGGGATGATGCAAGACTTCAATCCTAGAAACCATACAACATTACAAATGTATGTAAAAGGAATGCAAATCGGATGAAAAATTAAATATGAAGATGGGTTGAAAATAGAAGATGGAGTCACTTTGAAAATAGTCTTTAGGTGTGATTTGGTGGCTAGTTGCACCTCCTCAACCTAGATTTCTACATGGATCTCCATAGGCATCTATGTTCAACCTTTTATAATGTGTTATCTTGAGTGTGGAGTGAGATTGAAGAGCTACAAAATACCCTAGTTTGCTGTCCTAAGCTTCAACTTTGCTATGAAAGAGAGATGAATCTTCTTGAGAGAGATGTTTTATACTTGATTCTTGAAGTTGGTTGTGAAAAATGACTAAGAGAGAGAAAAATGACCTAAAAAGATGTATTTATAAGCAACAAGACCTAATTGTCGGTAATTTTGACCTAAGAGGCCGACACCCATTGAGAATTTTTAGCAAGATATACATTTTCCCGCTTAAAAATGCAAAAATCTCTAAAAAGGACTAGGTCGCCAACTTGGGCGACCTAGTCCCACCAAGGGATTTTGAAGTGGGATTAGTGATTTTTGAATGATTTTGATGTTGTTTGTTACGGGTTGAATGATTCCTTAGGTATAGCAGGCCTCAAAGTCAAAACTAACGAACCTTAGGGGCCTATAAATGTTGTTTTAGGGTGATAATTCATGAAAGGGGACCTAAAGTAGGACCAAAACGGGCACAAAATTATCCTTTTATTCAAAGGTATACGATTGTTGGTGACACATAAGGTTATATGAAGGAAAAAACATGAAACAAAGTAGTAGAGAATGACAAGGGCCATGAGGGTATGATTGTGTTAATAAATGAAGCAAGGGGTAGAAGTATCAAAATAAAAAAAAATAAAAAAATACACAATATATATGGATAAGAATCATAAAAAATGACACAAATATTAACATGAATGTATGATATTTTGTACCCAAGGATTCTAAATGGTATAGTAAATGTGATTGAGACCATGAAATACTATACTTATTTGTAGAGGTATATTTGACCCTACAATAAGCACGTGAAAATTTTATTAGAAAAAGACTTTAATGCAAGGATAATAGATAAACTAGTTAACAATATATGAGGTTTTGCAAATCTAAATGTAAATCATCTTTAGATGGTAGAAGAAGAAAATGAATAATGAGCCAAAGCTTTGGAGATATGTACCTAGGGTCATCAGACACTTTGGAGAAGAGTTATTAGCTTTATGTAGCATTCACAAGTTCATCATATGCAATGGTAGGATAAAATGGAAATAGATAGGAAAATATATATACAAAACCCATAATGGGTAAACTATAATTGACTAAGTTATATGATCACAAACTTATATATCTAGAATATAAGTTAGAAGTAGAAGATTCTCTTGTGAAGCATAAATCATACCATAACCCAAATTTTATGAAATTTTAATTACAAAGAGAAAAAAAAACATGACGAGCATAATTGGACCACATAAAGTAAACCTCCATTCAAAGGAAACATTATTTTAATAGAAGAAAATCAACAAGCCTTTAGGGAAGGATTGAATAAAAAAGGCAAGAAGAGGAAAAACAAGGGAGCCCCTGACATTCATATAGGTTTGATAAAGAGAAAGAAGTTAATGCACACCATTCAAGAAGCCCAAAATAAATTCAAGAGAACTAACCTAAAAAGAAGAAAATAAATAGTTTCCAGACAAACCAATGGTATAACAAAGAATGCAAGACAATGTAGAGATTACCAAAGAAATCGGTAACAAGAACGCATGAAAATTAAAAAATATGAGCAATTGATAAGAACAAAAAATGAATAATACATAAGAAATAAGAGGAGGGAGCTAATTTACTTAGGTAAACATGAACCAAAGAGATTTTGGAGGGAACTTTGCAAGGAAAATTTGCAGAGAAAGAACAAAATAATAACAAGTCAATGGTTGAAGTATGCAAAACAATTGTATGAATGAACAATAAAAAAGATGCACTTCTTAAAATCATTACCAATTAAGAGATTTTCATGATTAAAGACATCATTCAAGGGATTAAAAAGATAGCAATGTCTAAATCCTGGGATTTATACAACTTTCAAGTGAAGTAGATTCTAAATCGAGGAATTGAAATCCTAGCACCTTAAGTCAAAGAAATTTTCAATGAGGTCATTGAAAGTGATTTCTCGACATAGTAAACAACTAGCTTAACCACACCTTTATTTAGTTGTGGAGACTAAATAATCCATCAAATAGTCAAACTATCATGGTCAATCCTCTCTTTGCAAAGATCTTCAAGAGTATGATAGAATGTAGAATCAATTATTGGGTAGAGAAATATGAAAATAGAGAAAAGGGGTAAGTAGGTTTTAGACCCAAACACTCAACTATTGATCACTCTTTGACAATCAAACAATTAGTTGAAAATATTTGGGATAAAAAAAGAGGATGTATATTTATACTTTATTGAGTTTAAATAAGCATTTGACATAGGTTCAAGGGATAAAATGTGGAGCAAAATGGAGGAAAGTGGGGTCCCAACGTAATACATAACAATAAATCATAATTTTTATGAACAAGTTAAGACGAAAATCAAAAGACAAGCAAGGCTATCTAATGATTTTGGGAATGATATGTTTCAAACAAGTTTTCCCTCTACCCCCAACTTTATTTGGACTAGTACAATAATATTTTGAGGATTTTATGAATGAATTTAGTGGGGAGGGGGTCCTCTTGGCCAAGTAAGTAGCAAAGCTCTTGCTTTATACTGAAGACCTAATTCTATTAGTATAGACAACCTAAGATTTAAGAGATCATCTTTGATCTTTGGAACTCTTTTCCAAAAAGAGAAGGATGCAAGTGAACATTGAAAAAACCAAAATTTTGATTTTCTCATTGAAAATGAAGAAGAATCATTTTGAATTTTACTTCAAAGGAGAGTTTATTGAGGTAGTGTTAGAATACAAGTTTCTTGACGTCAATTTTCACAACAAACTTAGTTGGAGCACATGTTGGATGAAAATAATACAAGGAGTTTGGAGAACTCTTTAAGCAATTTAAACCAAATTTAGAAGCAAAGGTTATGGGATTAGAAGATTAAAAAATTTCTATTTGGGTTACTTGCCAAACTAGTGGTGTTATACAGGTGCAAATGATGTGTTATTGGAACAACAAGTTCAAAAAGAAAACAAATAGAAATGATCCAAAATCACTTAATCACAAGCGATTTCAAATTAAGGCTTTGGTTCCTATGAAATTATCCTTGTAGAGACATGTAATTTCTCTTTGGAGGTAACTTCTATGGCCAGGTTATTACATTACTTTAACAAAAAGAAAGCATGAAGATCAATAAGTGGCCCAGGGCTACAAGAGTTGAAGAGTTGCACATAAATAATAACACATGGATGAAACATATCCACAAAATGGATGAGTAGTTGAGAAATTTGCCTAAATGAATCACCAAACCTTAACAAAGACATAAAAATAGCACGAACATAAATTTTAGAGCAATGATGTGGAGGAAGAAAACAAATAAGGAAATACAACAATATATAACTTAGTTCAACTCAACGTACAAGTATTGTGAAAATATATATAAAGGTTGTAATTAAATAGAGGGAAAAAATTCCTCATTGCTTAGTTAATAGCCAGCTCCCATAAGCTTAGATGTGAGACAAACATATAGATGACATCTAAAAAAAAATGGGAGAAGAAAGTTTGTATTTACTACACCCCAAAACAATAGAAATAGTGGAACATTTCATCTTCAAATATCCAAAAGACAAACATTTAAACCAAATATCAAAAAATAATAAAAATGAATTCATAATTACGATAGACATATCTCTACAATGACAACATGATTTTTTATTTATTTTAAGTTTGCTATTCGAATGACTTGATATCTTTGGACATATTTTATATAGATTATCTTAAAGATATATATACTAATATATTATCTAAATAAAACATATTAAAAGTGTACTAAAATCGCTAAGAAGAGGAGGCTATAAAGATTGCCACTTATCTTAAATATCTCTAAATTTGTAACAACGGGCGCAATCAAATAGTCCCATAAAATATTCAATCTCGGGGATGCAATTAGAAACCCTTGGGAAGGCTTTGATGACAATTTTTAACTATTAAAATTTGAAAGTCATATTAGACCTGGGTAAATTTTAATAACTACATATTCAATTGTTGTATTCTTTAAAATCATTTCGATTCAACGAGCAGGGCATTTCGGACACAGCCGTTGCCCTTTGTGGAGTAATATTACACAAAATTTACAATAACAAGAACACCACCCTCGGCAGCAGGAAGATTTGAGTATTAAACAGTTGGAAGTAGTATTATGATTAAGCGAGCCATGAGTTCCATCTACAAATTATCCCAGTCGGTGCCGGCAAGCACAAGGCCATGCTGGGGTCTCTCAGCGCCCTTTTCCCTTCCCGCAAATGGCAGTAGAAATATAAATGGACGCTTTTTAGTCCTACACAGAAACGTTCTCTCTCCCTCTATCTCTATGAATGCAGCTTCAGCCAGGTTCATGTCTGCAATTTCCGTTCATAAAATCAAAGTGGAAAATCCCATCGTAGAAATGGACGGTAATGCATTTTTAAACCCAATATATGTCTTTGTTTTTGTGAAATAAGTTTTTCTTTAATTCACGTCTATGTGGGTGCGAGTGGCAGGCGACGAAATGACGAGGGTCATCTGGCACATGATCAAACATAAGGTCAGCATGCATTATTATTAAATCCTTTTTCTTCCTTACTGATCAAAATTCTTCCACTATCAATTCTATTGACATTATCTATAGTAATTGAAGAGTTACTGGAAAGCACTAATGCTCTGCTCTATCTTTCGCAGTCCGTCATGTTAAGAAGCTATCTCATTTACGTTAGTTAATTGTGTTTTATTTTGTTGAAGGGCACCCCGCACTTAAATACTTGTCATCTTTCGTTCAATTTGCTTCAGGTTTATTGATCTGCTTTCGGTCTTATTGAAATTTCATTTCTTCTGACTTGCAACAAAGAGGGCAATTGGAAAATATGGGTTATAGTTTAACCATGATTATTCGAGTACTCAAATATCAGCAACTCAATCAGCACGTTCTTCTAGAGATATTGCCTTAGGCATGTATGTGCTATTTGGTTAACAAAATCTTCCAAAAAGCGCCTTTTCTATCGGTCAGACCATGTTTAGTAGGCTAGATGACCATGCACCACACATAACTCTACCACTTGACACCGTATAATAGCTTGTCTGTGTAATAACCAGCCATAGTTACTACGATTTTTTTATTTTTTATTTCACAAATCATGTTGAACCAATGTAATCTTTACAATGCTGTATACAATTGTTACCTTATGATTTATATAATCATTATTAACATTCATTGGCAGTTAATATCTCAGCTAAATGAAAGATACGTATAACTTATACAGGAGCATAAAAGTACACAAGTTCATCAATGTAGGTCATTTAGTATTGCATTATGATATCATGATCAATTCATTACAGTAATAATACCAAATAGAGAAATCTTAACATGGATCATTTTAGAAGTTGTGAGGAATCCAACTACAATACATCCAAGAATTAATGAGACTAGTATTGCATTTTATCAATAAAATGTATGAAACAATGAACATGTGCCATATGCTTAAACATTGAGATAAGTAACACCTCATTCATGGATGATGACTTGAGTTGCACAATCCCTTGGTAAGGCTGCCTAGATCCCGGTTTTAGATGCAATGGTGCAATACAAGTTCATCAATTGAAACAATAATCCCGATCCACCCCAACCAAGTAAACTTAGTTAGCTTGTCAATGAGGAAGATCATATTGCCAATGACCTAGGATGCATAGGGTAACTCAACTTAATTACTGTTACTGCCATCCACAATTATATATACATATAATGGTTGACTCATTCATACATAATGACCAACTAGAAATAGGAAGGGGATGTGACCCTACTACATACCTCTTCTCATTATGTGGTTCGCTAACACTTACCCACCCTCAAGTACATCCTAGTTGGAAAGAGAAATGATGGTGCATCTCATACTACACCTTTGCTTTTTCCCTCCACTTCATTGCTAGCTGTGATGACAAAGCAAGAATCCCATACTACTTGTAGTTGTCATCAGCGAGGGTTTAAGTGTAACAATGCACAATACATGCAACTATTAATAGTGTTTCATAGCTTGATGAACCTTTTTAGTCAGTGGATATCACATCTATCACTTGCATGATATTGGCAAAAGCCAATCCAACCTACTATGGGGTAGCTCCTGACATCTTTCACTTGCATGCTATTGGTGAAGCTGACTAAGCCCTATCATATTGTGGATAGCTTTTGGCATCCATCACCTACGTGCTATTGGTGATAGTCGGCTAATCCCTAGGATAAGGCAATAGCTCCTAGTACTGTCACTTGCACACTATTGGTGATAGTTGGCTAGATTACCTATATCAGGCTTAGTTTCGACATGTGGTGGTCACCTAATAGCTAGAGAATATAATTAGGTGGTCTTATGGTATTACCTTCCTTGGACTAGTGGTTGTAAAATCAACCTTTGACATAGGCTTGGCAACTAGAGCATGGAGAACCATACATAGTCATTTACTTAAGTCCTATCAAGGATCATGCTCGTAATCCCATTACTAGGAAGACATGTCCTAGATCAGCACCCAATATATGTATGGTTATAACTTGATGCAAATATGGAGAAAATTTCAATTTATGGATTTCTTTGGTTTCCAGGTTCATAATGTATAAGTTTAGTCCTCATGCCAACATAGGGTTAGATCTATTTTCTACCTTCTACTGGTTTTGGGTTTTAATTCACAAGGTATTGGGAGTTTAACTGATACAAGGGGCTTCCAACTACCCTCATTCCATAATAGAATGAAGACCAGATTGTGTGAATGCTAGCCATCTATAATTATGAGTTGCATTGATGAAGCGAGTCGTGGATTGGCCTTTAGAAGTGTTGATGTGGTTGTTAATCACACAAAACACAAATATAATTCTTACAACAAAACCTATCTCTCTTGAAAGATTTTAAATTCAAATAGAATTTAAAGTCCCAAGGCTCTGATTGTTAGGTCTTGACTCACTAGGTTAACTCAGGGTTCGTTGTATTTTGCTGTTACTTACAAAGGGACTTGGCTAGAATCTTTACTCATAGGAACTTGACATACTATGGTTTATGAAGTATCTTGACTGATTTGATTGGTTTTACTAAACCAAATCACAAGTTATTCCAGCAAATATTGCAAAGTAAGATCTAACTTTGATCATTTCTTTTGAAACTATTTAAATATCTTCACAAAATTCAGATTTAGAAGTGTTTAATAGTATTCATGTGACTTTTCACATATTTTCTCATTAAGCTTTGCTTTCCAAGGATTTTGATAAAAAATTGAAAAAGATAAGGGTAGGAAGAGAAAAGGATCTAAGAAACTAAGTTTTTCAGCAGTCAAACACGAATATTTCTCAAGAAATGCAAATTGAGACCTAACTGTATGTATTTTACTAATTAATTCACAACTACATACACAGTCCAAATTGTCAAAGGAAACTTGTTACACCAAGAAATGATATTCAAATGCACTTAAATCTAGCGCAACAATTTGATATTTCAAAGGAAAATATAACAAGTTGTAGTCATTGATGATTTACAATTAGGAGACGACCAAGTGTTGGTCTCAAATTTACAAATCTTTACAGAAATATACAAGCTTTTTTACTGAGAGCGAGAAGAAGTCATGAAGTGAACTTAAAATTGACAGTTCTCCAATTTAAGCTCAGCAAGTATCAACAACTTCTAATCCCCTAAAAATGAATGACTCGGGCCCTTTTATAGAAGAAGGATGCCCAAAGTCGGTTACAATTGAATGGCTAAGATTGCATGTACAAAAATCAATGGTAGCAATTTGATATGGAACACATGGGTGATGTCATCACTATCACAACTGGCAACAAATGGCACTTGGAACATTTTGGAAATTGCATCTTTGACTAAACACCTTCGAAAAACCTACATGTGGCAAACACGATTTTGGAAGACACATTTATGCAAACTTGGCCTTGGTAGCAATCCATTAGTAGGCTTCACTACCTCAAACAAGTCAACATCTAACTTGGCTTGGCTTATATAGCACCATCATTTATTTCTATACTCCAAATGATCTCTGAACCATATTGAGCAGGTTGGACACATAATCCCCACAATGTCCACAAGAATACCCTATTACCTATGACTTCAAAACTCATTAGGCCAGTTGAGCACAATTTTTTTTGCAGCATCTGAACACAATTACCGGAATTTGATGACTTAAAGCATCTCTTATCAAAATGAGTGATAATTAAAACTCACTGAAAACCAACATCTCCTTCTATTATAATTTCCTTTCCCAATGCCTCTTGCCTTCACATATATTCTCCAAAAACAACCAAAACTTTATTAATTTTGTCATTGTCTAGATCCTACAAAACATTCCAATTGAACTTATACTTGGCATAAATTTTGGATATCGTCCTTTTCTCTTTGGTCATGTTTCAAGTTACCTTATTGTAATCCTTAATCAAAATTTTCTTCATCATCATGTCATTCGATAACTCTTCATTTATGCTTCTAACTAGATCACTCATAGCACTTGCAAAATATGCCTTAAACTTTTTTGCCTCTGCATCATTTCCCCGAGGTTATCTACATCATTCACCTATTCAGTTAATGCATCTATTATGGAAGTATCCTTTTCCATAACGTCTTCCACCATGTCTTGTAATGCTTTTGTTTGTCCTTTACACTCTTCAACCATGTCCTCCAATTTCAGTTGAAGTTCCCACAGTTTAAGTTTTGGGATATCATCGCTAGTGACTATTTGCTCTTTAAGTAAATAGCTATTGTCAAGTTTTTCAACTACTATGACTCTTTTCAGCTCTATGCCATTCTGCACTAAGCGATCCACAATTTTTCTTTAACTTCTTTACCTTTTTATCCCATTGGGATAATTCCTTATATCTCCCAATAGCTGATTTTGTTATCTCCTTACCTTTCCTTATTACATCATCTATCCACTTGTCAAGTATATTAGCTTTATGTTTCATACTGTCCATTGCCTCTACTTGATCCTTAGATAGTAAGAATGAGTGCAAAGGTAACTCTTCAATAGCCGGACTTGGTTGGATAAGAGCCTTGATGAAATTCTGAAGTTATGCTATCTGCTCTTTCAATTCTTCCTTCTTCTTCTTGTCTCTCATCATTTTGGTAGCAGTTTCTTCCACATTTCCTCTCAAATTCTGTAATGTCCCCTTCTTATGGATGGATCAAAAAAATATTTATTTATTTTACTTGATGAGGAGCGACCCATTTGGGGCTTTGGAGTGAGCAAAAAAATAAGTGAAACAAATATTTTATTATTTTGTTTTTTGGCGCTCAAGGGAAGGAAGTAAAATAATATAAATTTTTTATTTTTTGGCGTCTAAAATAATTTTATATTTCTTATTGGGGCTTGGTGACCCCTTTTGGGGAGTTATAAGGTGGAAAGAATAATTTAAAAATAATATTTTGAATTTTGGGCCTAAGTTGAGAAGTTAGAAGAAATTAAATTCAAATTTGAATAAAGGAAAGTTGGCGCCCAAATTGGGTCGGCCAATTTGGAGGGATAAGGTGGTATTGATATATATACAAGTTCATTTTGGAGGATTATTATCATTCAACATGTTATCTGCAATTTATTTGCATCATATTCCAAGGATGAAAACCCTCAAGGATATAAGGTGAATTGGACAAAAACCTAATTCATCTTGGGAATGCGTCATAACGGAGGCCTACTTGTACTTCATTGGCATCATTTGAAGAAGAAGAGCGAAAATTCCAATCAGATCTTTGGATCAGACTTGCTGGCATGTTTTGGAGGATGATATGACTAGGGTTTGGCCCTAGAAGTGGTGCACCATAGTTGGGAAGAAGGGCGACTAGCATTGAAGGGCAAATTTGGGCATGTGGAGGGAGTTTGGTGTTCTGTTTGTTTCAGAATTGTACCAGTAGCAGAGCAGATCTAATTTGCCTATTTGGGAACAACATTTTGGCATCATTGGTGTTCACTTGTGCAAGGGTTTCCAACCCTCATTTTGGCACAACACTTGGAGAGGCGATTCCATCATTTGGTAGCCATTTTTACATGTTTGGTATGTAAAACCCTTAGGGTTTATTTTAGTTGTGGTTAGTAGATTTCTGGGCATGTTTTGGAGGCATTTTCACCATACATTTGTATTCATCTTTGCATCTTGTGATAGCTGGAGCAATTCACCCAGCTAGGGTCAGGGTAAATCAACATTTCATTGCATATTTTGGCTTGTAAGTAGGGTTTCTTCATATCAGCAAACTACTGTACTCTTCTGGGCATGTTTGGAGCCCATTTCATGGTGAACTTGCATAAATGTTAGGTCTGATTTTGTAGCAGCAGAGTTGAACAAACTGTTTATCAGATTTTGCATGTTTTGGATGGTCAAGTTGGTGCCTCTTATTGCTGGTTATAGTTATGCTTGATGTTAGATATATTCACCATATTCTTTGAGGCATTTTTGGATGAGTTTATATTGCTGTTCATGCTTATTTCAAATCAGAAATTCTATATCAGAGCTAGGGATTTTAGCAGAAATTTGAAATGTGGAAACTAGGGCAGAAAATCTTAGTTTTAAAATTCAGAATTTTGGGTCAATATCCTAGCTGAGATATTTCAGTGGTATCAGAGCTTTGATCCTGCCAGCCTGGAGGGTTTTATATGCAATCACCATCTCAGTTTTGTTATCATAGAAGAACAGGACAACAAGCTACAATGAGAGAGGGAAGTCCAAGGAGGAATGATCAGCCTTGGGAGAACCTTTTGCATACATTTGCCTAGCAACAACAGTAGGTGTTGCAAACTTTAACAACAGATAGTGGCTGCAATTAGAAAATTGAGGAAAGAGATAGAAAAATCAGAAGTTATCATTGAAGAAAGGTTAGAGAAGGAAGAAGTACTTATTTATGACTTGCAACCTGTAAGTAATTATGAGGAGGACCAAAATCAGTCAGTATGTAGCCCTAAAGAAGACATGATCAAAGGTTCACTTCAGCCCTATGAGGACAAGGACAAAGGAGATTCACCTATTGTAGCTACAAATGAAGAACACATGAAGATTGAAGAAGAGACCGCCATGGAGATTGTCAAACCAACCATGTTAGATCAGCTACATGAAGGTATGGGTTCTTGTGATGTTTCATTAATTGAGCCTAGCATTGCTTCATCACCTTTACACCATTTTGGCAAGGAATCAAATTGTGGTTTGGGTGTCTTTAAGTTGGATGTTGCCCATACATATGTAAGCAATTCAGAAAATTCAGTATGCAATGAACAAAGTGAATTGGATAAAATTGATTTAACATTGCAAGATATGGAGGATCACTAGGTGGTTAAGGAGGTTATAGCTGTGCATAATCTTTCTAGATCAGCCAATGAGGATCATGATGTAGAAGACTCTACTCATTATTTTGAAGGAGATCCTTTGATGAAGCATGATGATGACCTACTTTCCACACACGGATGTAATGAAGAAGAGATCATGAAGGAAGCTGATTTGGAGGTGCACATTTATGAAGACCAAACAAAAATTTTGCATGGAGGTAATGGGTCTCATCAGTCATGTCACTTGGAAGGACAATTGAAGGTAAACAAAGGTAAGATTGTGGCAGCCTTAGCTCATTTTGATCATGTTTATAAGATGATGGCAGGTTTGTGGTGGAAGGCTCTAGGGAATCATGCAAATTTTGAAGAAGGTATATCTCTTGATGACTTGCACGAACTCAAGGAGGTGTTGGTGGTAGTGAAGTCAAACTACCTACACTTACTTGTCGACAAAGATTATCTCCTCACACTTGGTGAGATATACTTGGATGCTTTGAGAAGAAAAGAAGAAGAGAGGCACAAGCTCACCCTTGAGCGTGAGGATGCAGTGGATTCTTTGAGCACTCAAAGGTCTCTTCAAGAATCGGAAGATCACGAGGATCAACTTTGTTGGAAGATGACAGAGTGTGGAGACATGGAAGGAGGACATAGAGGATCCCATGATAAAGTCGTGAAGATAAAAGAGATCTATACACATGAAGATTTAGCTTGCAGCCATGGGATAGAAGTTATGGCACATGACACACTTGATGTTCCATTGAAGACATCGCTTGGACCTGCATTAATGAATGAGCACCCATTCATGGAAGAAGAAGAGGTAAGGACTGAACTTCTGATGTATAACAACAATCCCCTACCTTCACAATATAATGACATGACAGCCAAAGGGGTTGAGGTCCGATTTAGATTGGAGGCAAGTGATTTTCAGTTAGAGCCACCTTTTGCATCTGCACTTGTAGGAGGACATGAAGCCAAGGAAGAGGACGGGATTGAGGAACTAGAGGATGGCATGATAAGGTATGACAGTAGGTCTGATTTTCTGTTTTATGACAGCAATTATATTTCTGTCCATAACCATGAGATAGCAGCTATGTCACATGAGGGGAATGGTGTTGAGGGATCTCCCAATGTTGGCATTCAAGATGTAAGTGTCAAATATAAGAAATATATTGTGGATTCAAGTCACAAAGGTTCTGATTTTGCATACCATACTATGGAAGATGTGAAGAAGACACAAGATATGTGTGAAGGGTGGTTGCAAAGAGCTAGGAGAGCAAAGATGTTGGCTGCCCATGCAAAACAACACTTACAAGAGATAAAGGAATTTTGTAACCAGTTGGATCAAGCAAAGAGGCAAAGGGAGTCACACCTTAGATCTCTATTTCTTCCAAGGGAAGAATGCATGGTGGTGGAACAAGCAAAGGAAAGGTCTCTTGAAGAAAACAAGCAAGAAGAGTATGCAAACTTGGGTGGACAAGTGGAAAGGTATGATTTGGAAATTTTTGTTCATGTACCTGATTTGCAACATGAGTTGCCTTGGTTTTAGGGTCCCTTGAAGGCCCAAACCTTAGAGGAGGTTAGAGTAGTTGAGCATACACTTAGTGGATCAACCACTAGTGCCAAATGTTCACATGAAGGGGGGAGTCATAAGTGATTCAGTTTGTGGCGATTCATTGGTCTTTCTTGAAAATAAAGAGTTAGTTAATGACGAAGTGCAACCCCATTGTCATATTGATTCTTTGGTAGTGTTGAAGGCTGCCCTATTTCAGAGATTTGTGATGCATTTCATGGAGACACTTGCATTTATGTGGCATAATTTTGGGTTGCAGCTGACTTATGAGCCTAGGTATGGAGACATTGCTATGCTTTGTGATTTTGAGGCACTAACGTTTGCATTGCAGTATTTGCATTGATGTGCCAATCCTACTTCATGGGTCATTACTTCACACATTATGGAGAGAAGGCTGTTCTACATTAGCAGTCATGGTTATTCTAGGGAGTGCTTCCAGGATAGCAGCTGTTTGGGTGAATTGGAGAGGAGTGGATCACCACTTCATCATTGGAGGTTGGCATAATGATGAGGTACTATCATCATGTGTTAATAGAGGCACCTTTTGCATCACCATAGGTATGATTTTTGACTCGTGGTTGCTGTTCTGATTTACATCAGCAGCCTAGGAGGGGCTGATATGTTTTTCTATGCTCCTATGAGGGGTATCTTGCACATTCATGGGGAATCCTTCGAAATTGGAGGGTTGGGTGATGTCGATAGTTCCTTGGGATACATCTATCTCCTCAATTTTGATGGATATGGTAGTGTGATGATATGGGATCTAGGCGGTGGTATTCTTGTCATTGCTTGAGGCCAAACAATCTTGGGAAGGGAGGATTGTAATGTCCCCTTTTTATGGATGGATCAAAAAAATATTTAATTATTTTTCTTGATGAGGAGCGATCCATTTGGGACCATTTGGGACTTTGGAGTGAGCAAAAAATAAGTGAAAAAATAATATTTTATTTTGATTTTTAGCGCTCAAGGGAAAGAAGTTAAATAATATTTAAATTTGATTTCTTGGCACCTAAAATAATTTTATATTTCTTATTGGGGCTGGGCGGACCCCTTTTGGGGAGTTATTAGGCGGAAAGAATAATTAAAAATTAATATTTTGAATTTTGGGAAAAGTGCGCCTAAATTGAGAAGTTAAAAGAAATTAAATTCAAACTTGAATAAAGGAAAGTTGGTGCCCAAATTCGGTCGGCCAATTTGGAAGGATAAGGTGGGCTTTATATATATACAAGTTCATTTTGGAGGATTATCATCATTCAACATGTTATCTAATTCCTTTGTCTGTAATTTGTTTGCATTATATTCCAAGGACGAAAACCCTTGAGGATATAAGGTGAATTGGATGAAAACCTAATTCATCTTGGGAAGGCTTCATAACGGAGGCCTACTTGTACTTCATTGGCATCATTTGAAGAACAAGAGCAAGAATCCCAATCAGATCTTTGGATCAGACTTGCTGGCACGTTTTGGAGGATGATATGACTATGGTTTGGCCATAGAAGTGGTGCGCCATAGTTGGGAAGAAGGTGACTAGCATTGAAGGGCAAATTTGGGCATTTGGAGGGAGTTTGGTGTTGTGTTTGCTTCAGAATTGCACCAGCAGCAGAGTAGATCTAATTCGGCTATTTGGGAGCAGCATTTTGGCATCATTGGTGTTCACTTGTGCAAGGGATTCCAACCCTTATTTTGGCGTAACACTTGGAGAGGCGATTCCATCATTTGGTAGCCATTTTTACATGTTTGGTTTGTAAAACTCTTAGGGTTTATTCTAGTTGTGGTTAGCAGATTTTTGGGCATGTTTTGGAGGCATTTTCGCCATACATTTGTATTCATCTTTGCATCTTGTGATAGCCGGAGCAATTTGCCTAGCTAGGGTAAGGATAAATCAGCATTTGATTGCATATTTTGGCTTGTAAGTAGGGTTTCTTCACATCAGCAAACTACTGTACTCTTCTAGGCATGTTTGAAGCCCATTTCATGGTGAACTTGCATAAATGTTAGGTCTGATTTTGTAGCAGCAGAGTCGAACAAACTGTTTATCAGATTTTGCATGTCTTGGATGGTCAAATTGGTGCCTCTTATTGCTGGTTACATTCATGCTTGATGTTAGATATATTCATCATATTCTTTGAGGCATTTTTGGATGAGTTTATATTGTTGTTCATGCTTATTTTAAATCAGAAATTCTATATCAGGACTAGGGTTTTTAGCAGAAATTTGAAAGGCAGAAACTAGGGTAGAAATTTGAGTTTTAAAATTCAGAGTTCTGGGTCAATATCCTAGCTGGGATATTTTAAATCCTCAATCTCCTGTTCCCTAGTTGCATGTCCTATCTCAATGGTAGAAATTTGGTAATCGGATACCAACATTTCTCATTTATCTTTTTGATTTATAGGGACAACAACTTGTATTGATTTTGTACCTGTAGTATCTTTCTTAATGGAATGCATAGTCTTAGCCTTTTTGCAGGGTCTGGGATTATCAATTTCTTGCATCAATCTCTTAAAGTCTAGTGGGACAATTTGTACTTGAATTGGTTGTTGCAATTGGTTAGATAACCAATCAGGAACTTGCTTCGAGTTTTATCTTTGTTTTGGACATTGTGGAGATCTAGCGACTTCAACATTTTCCACTCGAGGCACAAAAGAAGTACCTGGTTCATTGGGGTCTTCTTGATGTTGCCCTCCTTGTGGCACATGCATCTCCTCTTGTAGTATTTCTTCTTCTGCAGGACTCTCACGAGGAGGAACATCTATCTCAACATTTATATCTTCACTAGCTGCTTGCTCACCTATAACTTCCATGTTACTTTGGTCTAGTGAAAATTGTTGTTGTTGCTGCTTGGTGGTTTCCACTTCTAGATTTGCTTATGGTATATTACGATGTTGCACATCTAAAGTAACTTCTTCCTGTACCGGTTTCTCTTTTTGCTCAATACCAATATTTGTTTCAACTTCAATCATTATGTTCTCACCTTGCGATGGAATTTCTTGTTGTTGCGATGGAACTTCTTGTTGTTGCATTAAATCTTCAATTTCTTGATGTGTTTGCATTAGACTTCCCTTTGGGGCTTCTTATGTATCCACTTCCTCGGGTTGAGATTGGTTTTTGACCATCTTAGAAAGAATGGGGTCAGTGGATGCATGTGTCCCCTGTTCAATGTGAACATTGGATACCTTATCTTTACCTTTTTGTAAAACCTCCTCCAAAATTGGATCCTCCTTCATTGGCTCAAAAGATCTTGAAAGAATGGGTGGTTCTCTAGACATCACATCAAAAATGATATAATCTTCTCCTTCATCATCATCTTCACTGTTCACTAGAATAGTGGGGTGGCACACTAGGAAATTCTTTCTTTTTTCTTCTCTTCGTACTTTCTCAACATTTTCTGTAGCTTCCTCTGTTCTTTTAGTATCTCCTCCATGGTCATATCATCATCTTCATTGGTGACTTCAAGATGACTTTTTGCATCAGTCTCTTAAAGACTTAAAGTCTAGTGGGACAATTTGTACTTGAATGGGTTGTTGCAATTGGTTAGATAATCAATCAGGAACTTGCTTTGAGTTTTATCCTTGTTTTGGACGTTGTGGAGATTTGGTGACTTCAACATTTTCCACTTGAGGCACAAAAGAAGTACCTTGTTCATTGGGGTTTTCCTAATGTTGCCCCCCTTGTGGCACATGCATCTCCTCTTGTAGTATTTCTTTTTCTACAAGACTCTCACAAGGAGGAACATCTATCTCAACATTTATATCTTCACTGGCCGCTTGCTCACCTATAACTTCCATGTTACTTTGGTCTAGTGGAAATTGTTGTTGTTACTGCTTGGTAGTTTCCACTTCTAGATTTGCTTTTGGTATATCACGATGTTGCACATTTAAAGTAACTTCTTCTTGTACCGGTTGCTCTTTTTGCTGAATACCAATATTTGGTTCAACTTCAATCATTATGTTCTCACCTTGCGGTGAAACTTCTTGTTGTTGCATTAGATCTTCAATTTCTTGATGCATTTGCATTAGACTTCCCTTTGGGGCTTCTTATGTATTCAGTTCCTCGGGTTGAGATTGGTCTTCGACCATCTTAGAAAGAATGGGGTTAGTGGATGCACGTGTCCCTTGTTCAATGTGAACATTGGATACCTTATCTTTACCTATTTGTACAATCTCCTCCAAAATTGGATCCTCCTTCATTGGCTCAAAAGATCTTGAAAGAATGGGTGGTTCTCTAGACATCACATAAAAAATGATATAATATTCTCCTTCATCATCATCTTCACTATTCACTAGAATAGTGGGGTGGCACACTAGGAAATTCTTTCTTTTTTGTTCTCTTTGTACTTTCTCAACATTTTTTGTAGCTTCCTCTATTCTTTTAGTATCTCCTCCATGTTCATATCATCATATTCATTGGTGACTTCAAGATGACTTTTTGTTTGTCTTTGTTGTTCTACTTGCTCAACCATTGGTGGGGTAGTGTTCATAGAAGGAGGAGAAGCAAAAAGTTTAGCTGCAAAATATGATGCGGAAGTTGGAATTTGCACTTCCTTACCTTTAGGGTAAATTACTTGCATTTTAGGTGCAATTGCTTGTATTGGTTGCTCGACGACGGGAATCACTATCTCTGGTTGTGGAAGAGATGAGGTGCTGGTGGACCTACCTCGTGGTTTCCCTATCAAATTGACAGGAATTGCCATTACTGGCTGGTTAGGATCTTCTGGTCGGTTGGCAATTGTAATTCCTACACTTGATAGTTCCTCATTGCCCCCAGCCTTCTCCATCTCCACAACCTTAGCCTCAACTATTCTCCTTTTCTTTACTAAGAAGTCATTGTAGTCAACATCCTCTACTGATTTAACCTTCCTCTTTCTAGGATTATCTTTGGGATCTGTTATAGCAACCCCTTTCATCTATAATGCATGTGCATTAGTTCAACCATCACTAGCTAGCATCCAAAATAAGTTTCATTATTTTAATTCGAAAAAATTACCTCTGGTTCTATCCAGTCTGGTCCTTCGATTGGCTGATCAAATGTTCTATTCATATCATAGCTTGAATAAAGGACCTTTTCATCATCATCTTTCACTTTAGGTGGAATATTGTAGGTTCCCCAAGTCTTCATTTGATTCTATGTTAGCCCCTGATATGCCCTTTTTCTTACTTCATGGTCATTAACACAATCGACCCAAAAATATTCCAAGTTGGGCTCAAGCACAATCTTCTTTTTTATGTTCTTGTGCAACTTGCCGCATGGGTTGTAATTTGCTCTTTCACTATCCAAGAGTTGGAACTTTAGTGCTTGCAGTTCCTTCTTAGATTCCCTTGCATTAACTACTACATTGCACATGTATTTTCCCAAGTAAAAGGGAAATTTTGTTTGACCTCTTTTGTGTAACTTCTCAAAAGCATATACGAAGGCAAAATGTGTCTAGTTATCTCTAACAACATGATATTATTAGTAGGGTATTTCGGAAACATATAAGGTTTGCTTGTAAAGCCTTCTAATTTGATATATGTAAATTTAGGAATTTGTATAAACCAACTTCCATGAGGGTGGATCACACCCTGTGCATCCATTGATATCCTTTTTGACTTATCTCCTTCAAAATTCTTGACCAACTTCATTGAAAATGCATCATTTACCCTACGATAATCTTTTAGTGGTTCTTCTAACTTTAATTGAGGGTAATGCTGGTAGACCTGTTTTTGTCCAGGGCCATTTCCCAACACACCAACTTTGTTTAATCTTGGGAACTTGGTTCTAACAACACAAGAATAAATGATATAGGAAGACATATAAAATTGTCTAGACCTCCTAAAGCTTCCCATCTGTGCATGAATAGAATCACTGATAGCCTAGGATCAATGTATCCTCCCCTCATCATTCCTAACTAGCTTGACGAAGTTGTACATCCAAGGTTCAAATGCTGCAGTTGTTGGAAGTCCTACTATTTGGCTCAACAAAGTGATGATATCACCTATGTCTTGTTTGAAATCACTATGATATAAAGTTTTAGGCATCTTAGATACTACCTTTGGCTTCTTATCCTCTATCATCTAAGCCATGTGGATAGTCTTCTTGTATTTTTCCTCATGTCAATGCAAACTCCACTTTGTTGAATGGATACATCATAGGGTAAATAGGGATGTTAAAGGTTTGTGCAATCCCTTTTGGAGTCAATTCGGCATACACTTTGCCTTTTTTGATAACCAACCTTCTATCCATGTCATAATAGTGGATACATTCCAAAACGAGTTGTAGTGCTTCCATTGCTATTGGAAATCCTGTTGCTTGATGGAGACCACTTTTCACGATATCCTTTGCAAATAAACCTACATTTTCTCTAGTTACCCTCCATTGAAATTATTTTGTATTGAATTGCCCTAGATGGGTGTCCGAGATTGTCCAATACGTGGGCCAAATATGAGAGGCTAGTAAGGGTCCCTAGAATTTATCCTTTGCTCTCTTTGCTCTATGACTCATGGTTCCTACATTGAATTAAAGAAAATACCCACAATTACCTATTTGCAAAATTAGGGTTTCTAGTTGATTTATGCATTCTAGGTTTTCATTCTTTTCCAAATTATCCAACATAAACAAAATTTGCCATAGGTTGCATAATTGATTGATCGAACTAAAATGAAATTTATATTGAATAATAACATGCAATTTCAATTTGTGAAAACCCATTTGAATTTTACTAAAAATGCGTACTTGTTTGAGTTTGGGGAATGTTCAAACCTTTAAAATTGATCACCATTTATGTCTTTACGTAAATTCACCTACTAGATAAGTTTTTGGAAGTCTCTACAACTATGGTGTTCTTCAATATCTTAGCTCTACAAATCATTCCTCATTTGCCCAATTTTGCCTTTGCTCACCAAATCTCTCCTTGTTTTAATTCCACTTTTATGATAAAATGAGGGGATCAAATTCTTTATAATATTACGAAAAATCACAAAAGCTACATTTGTTTAATGCAAAAAGCTGTGGTAGATATGCATTAATGGCGAAGAGCTGGAAATTCAATTATCCAATTGCTTTTTCGCTCTTAAACTTATCAAGTTCAGCTGAACATATTTACTCAAAATCCTCTTTAAATGTGATAAGTAGGAATTTTTGAGTTTGAATTTGAAATTCAATGTTCATATTATGCCTATTGGTTTTTTGATCCTATTGGAAATCATCTCATTGTTTTAACAAGGAAATTGATGGTTACCGGAAGCAAAGAATCTTAAGGGATGTGAAAGTATTCATATTTTACATATTGGGTTTAGTTGGAAATCCTTGATGGTGCATAAAGTTGTACTGTTGCGGGAATTTTCAAAGGAAATGTAAAATTTGCTTTCAGATAAGTTCAGGTTCACATGAAGATGAAATGTCCAGTAACTCATCAGCATGACATCATCTTAGTTATGAAAGTGAGGATTTTCAAGTGAACCAGAAAATTTGCGTTTCACACACATCTGATTCAGTTGAATACCGGACTCCTGCTAAAAGTTAAATTCGTTTTATTGACCTTTCAGTTCTGGTAATGACACTTTTAACAAGTTGATAGTCTTTTGAAAGGTGCAAGTTCAGTATTGAAAAGAACTTCTGCTATAATGGAGAATTTGATCAGTAGTGGACATAACGGGAAAATTGATGTGAACTAGCAATTTAGCTTTTAAAAGTTCCAGTTCACTTAGGGGGTGGATTCCCACGAAGAATAAATTTCAATTCATAAAGGCATCAGATCTGAATAGATAAAAGGGACTTAAGATTTACACGATTTGGAATGATCAAATTCGGTAGTAAAGACATCTCCCGCTATAGCGGGGAAATCAACTAGTACTGGAAATAATGGGGAAATTGATGTGAACTAGACAATAATTCTTGTAAGGCTAGAAACTCCACTAAAAGATAACTTTCGCATTTTTCAGAATTTTAACTTGTTTCAAAAGGCAACTTAGGCTATTGTTGAGTGTTCTACCCATCTGCAGTGGGAATATTAAGCATATAAGACACCCAAACCTAAGACTTAAAGGATATGAGAAGTTTTGCCATTACCACCAAAGCAGAAACGAAAACAAAAGCGAAAAGCAAGAGGGGCTCTCATTTTGCTGGAGCAAAATGAGGTGTGTTGTGAGACTACACAACAAGAAGAGTCTCTAGGCTTTATAATATTTGGAACTCAACTCAGGGGTCACGTATCCATTTCTGACCATGGTTTCAAGTTTATTTAAGCACTGCTATTCTATACCCTTACTTTATGTTGCATTTTGTAAAAGGGTTTTATCAACACTTAGAAAGTATTAAAAAATGGAAGCCTATTATTTCTACACATAGCATAGATTCAGTAACATAGGCATTTTTTCAAACACATGTCCTATGTTTAATGTGCAGGCTTTATGTCACAACTGGAAAATATGCGGAATACAAGCGTCATGACAAACAAATGGCAACGAATTTCATTCTAGAAAATGCCTAGCAGACTTGTACAATGTGATATACTTCAAGTTTAAACACTTAGTTTCCCTCTAGAATGCCGAAACGATAAAAGCTATGATATACCTATTGTGTTACCCCAAGATACCCATTAGCTGCAAGCTCTCAGAAGAGTCTCGGAGCATTCACTTTGCCTTGCAAATGCTGATCTACAAAGAATTATACAAGTCCTCAAAGTTCATAGTCATTTTCCTATTAACTTATTCTACATCATTTCAGATCTTTTGCAAAAATGTTTTATTATTTTTCCCTGCAGAATTTCCCTACAATACCTGGATTAGAGTAGCAGGAAGGAGTTCTATCTTGTGCATTGTACTGTTAAAGCCATTTAACTCTATTTGCAATGAATTGCAGGACACAATAATTGTTTGTCACTGGATTGTCTAGCTGGCTCTTATTGGCACTTTGATTGGGTACTAGGAGCAGACTTTGAATTTGAAAGCCTTGACAACATTAGGGAAGGCCTTCCTAAGATTTTGCTAGGTGAAGCTGTGGAAATTGCTGTATGCTCAAGTAGAGTAATTGATATTGAGTTGTTGTAACCACTTATAACTTCTTATTGGAGAATGGACTACTGTGCTTCTGTCAGAAAGTTCATCCTTGCCTAGAGTAGTATCTTTCCCCGTTTATTTAATGTTGTATTGGGTTTTGGCATTCTCTTTTCAATGTTATCATTTGTTAGCCCCATTTAAAAGTCAGGTTGTAACAATATAAATCCTGAATTAAATAACCTACTTGACTCTACCAAAATAAAACTAGCAGCAATTAAACCATATCACTGACGGGTACCAGACTACTAGTAATTAATCCAAAATGGATATTAATCAATAACATTTCTTGCAATGAATTTGTCATTATTCCATCACAATAGCAATAATGCAACACAAAAAAAGGATGCAGCACATAAGGGTTTGGCAGGGTGAATGGAATGAAGGAAGAGTTGCCTACCTTGCTGCTTCCTGCCCTCAAGCTCCTTTGAGGCTGTAATTCCCATGCCCATGCTTGTGTTTTGTAATGACCCCTTTTGGGATCACCTTATACTTTGCCCTGAAATCACAATTCCAAATGAAACCGATAGCAGATTATAGTTAAAGATATAATTCCCTACTCAAAATTGAGATGATGTAAATCTGGTTATGGAAACCTGCAACCACATTGGATAAATATGATAGACATAATCCATGAAATACATTTAATTCTAGGTCTAAGAGAGATTATATATATATCATTATAACGAGTCGCAATGATTATGTGGGCTCAACCATCATGAGGATTGTAGTAGAGGACATGATGAGGTGCCCCAAGTATCCTCTATTCTAGGCCCAACAGCAGGACCTTATCCTTTGTGGCCTCATGTGGTCTTTAACCGATGGTCCTTAACCATCATCATGAGGTGGTGTACCTAGCGAGGGCTTTACACTGTTCCCCTCAATCACGCCAAATCCTCCTTTTATGATTGAAGATCCCTTTTTATTTACTTCAACAATTGATTCAAGTGGGGATAGTAGGGGGCTGCAATAGGGTGTCCTTGATCCTCAACCCTAGGCCCAAGGATAGGACCTTATCCTCCTTAGCCTCATGTGGGCCTTAACCGATGGTCCTTAACCATCATCATGAGGTGCCATACCTAGTGAGGAATCATTCATAGTTCCTCCTTGCATTCCCGCCTCATCCCTTCGTGACCAATTATTGCCAAATCAGAATCATATCACTGCTCATAATATCAGTAAATATATGCTACCCTGAGACATAATACGATATTATATTGGTGTTTAATTGGTACAATTATATATCTACATTTATTTGATAAATAAGCATAAAACAACTATATCTGCATACCACAATATCTATTAACACATAAGATGGCTATATTCATAGCAGTAATTGTAATAACTACTGATTCTCCCCTTGGGTGCAGATACTTATGTTTGATCTGCTCCAATTGCTTTGTTGTCCGATCTGTTCTTAACATTCGGAAGATATTGTTAGTGTAAATCAAACAAATAAGAATCTATTATCCCTATTCAATCTTCCCTGTAATGTCCCCGTTTTTGGCACTTCACCTTTTAGTGATTGATAGCCTTTTTCCAGTGTGCTGTCGGCTAATGAGTGGCAAAATTAGGGTTTTGCGTTTTGGAGGATGCTTTTGCTCGAGGTTGGGTGTTTTAATGGCGGATTCTTTCTGGGTTTCTAGAGAGCTACGCAATGGTATGTTTTTCTTGGCATTCCGAGCACCTTCACGAATTTACTATTTTTAGTAAATTCTATTTCTGGCAGTGGTCCTCTTGGTCTCGGCACAGTTGACTTTCCTCTTCAGTCGACTCATTTGGTTTATTCAGATTCTGGCTTCGAGATGCAGTTTCGAAGAGATAAGTTCATTTCACTTAAATAACATTATATTTTAATGTTATATTACCCCTTGGCCTAGTCTATTGACTTAATGTTGTTTTAAAAGGTGGTCTTTAAGGGTGGTGCCATCATTGAGTTAATTTTATAATTATTAAGGTTGAATTAAAGCCTTAAGATTGGACGCCAATATTAAGTGATGCATTCAATTAAAAAAGTCAAAATTGAAGCTTTGAAGAAAGGGATGCCATCTATTTGGAGGATTAGGGTTTGACTCTGAAAAGAAGATTAGGGTTTCAAGAAGGTCAACAGCAATTTATAAAAGGAAGCCTTTGGTTCTCTTTTCAGGATCTTATGTTTTATGATATTGTTATGCTGCCGGAATGGCTTTGGGATTGCTTCGAGGAATGAATGCCTCCTAGCTTGGCTCTTCTTCTTGCTTGAAAGATAGCAATTAGTTGAGAGATAGTTTATAATAGGTTTGTCTTGCATTTCAGTTGAGTATCTTGCATTTTTGGAGTTCTAGATTTGCATTTCAGTCTCATTTTGAAGTTGCCGAAGTCAAGCTGAATTTGTAGTTTCACTCATAAATCTGAAAATAAAAATACAGTCGTTCTGGGTATTGATTCATTGAGTTTCCTTGATAGGGGCGACCCTTCTTGCAAAGATTCAGATTTTAATATTGAGTGTTTATTTTTTAAAAGCAAAATCGCTTCTCTCTATTGGCCGCACCATTCTGGTCTGCCTGGCAAATGTTTAGAAAAAAGAATACTTCGATTTGTTAGCTGTTTCTTGGTCTAGTCCTCATTGCCATCATTATAGCTTTCGTTTGCATCAGGTCTCATGTCATTCTGGCAAGTATTGAGTGAGTTGTGAGCATTTTAGTGGATTCTAGGGTTGTTGGTTATGCATATTACGTTGCTGTTCTGTTATATCAGTCTTGAGTAATCTGTATTTTGGTGAAGAGTTGTATCTGGAAGGTCATAATTAACCTTGGAATGATCATATCTATTACTGCAGCAGTGGAGAGCTTCTAATCTTGTTTATTGCAGGCATCTTCTAATATTTTGTAAGCTGAACAGTAGTACTGTCAGCATTTCTCTTAATCTTACTTTACATTCTGAAGCTGCATTGTATTTCTGTATATCTCCGCCATATGGTCGCCTCATTTCCACTCTGGAATTGGGTAGCACATACTTGGTGTTGAGTTTACTTTCAGCATAGTTAGCATCTCCGTCATATGGTAGCTCCCATTCCATCTTGGTTTGGAAAGCACATTCTTGACGTCGAGTTAATTCAGCATCTTTAACATCTCTGTCATATGGTAGCTCCCACTCCGTCTCGGTTTGGAAAGCACATGCTTGACGTCGAGTTATTTCAGCATCCTTTGGTTTTAAATGCTAACCCTAACGATTGTGTACTGTTGCTATCCCTGTTGTAATTGAAAAAGCAAAAAATTTGGCTTGTTATATTTCAGTGGTATCAGAGCCAAGATCCTGCCATCCTGTAAAAGTAGTCACTGATTTAATTGTCAGATGAGTGACAGAGATACCAAACACTACGTACAGAGAGAGATGACTACAGAAAAGTCTGTACTTGAGTTAATGCAGGAACTGTTTATGCTAATGAAGGATCCTGACATAAGGTGGGGAATCAGAAAGATTTATGCTAAGTTTGAAAGTTGGGATAGAAAGGTGCACATGTCACATCAGAATGATCGTGAGCTTGATGAAGATACCTTGACAAATGAAGAGTGTGTGGTAGAGCCTCATAATACGCCCCTTGACTTGCATGCGATAGCAAATGAAGAAGTGCACGTTGAAGGACATACTATTGGTGTCTTTGAATCCGCTTATGTCCGTTACCAAAGTAATGATGCTGGTAATGATTCCAATGTGTTTGTACCTCCTCTTGTTGAAGATTTAGTGATGGATAATTCTCCTCTTGTTGCTGTTCAAACTCCTCAAGAGTTTGCACAAAATGAATTTATGACAAGTGATCAAGAAGACCTTTTTGGCATGCATATGACTGTTCATGATGAGATCAGAAAGACACCTATAGATGATGGGTTCATTGAAGATAAGAATGATAAAGTTTTCCAAACAGCTAGCACTAGAGATTCTTTACTTCATTACAGTGATGGTGTCAAGGGTGGTTTTGGGTTTGATCATCAAACCAAACCATTGGAAATAAATATTAATGAGGATGACAGTTTAAGTGAATTGGGTGGTGACCTATTCAAAGAGTCGACACTCCAAAAGAAGCACGAAGAGCTCATTCCTTTTGATCAAAACAGTCAGCCCCTTACTATTTGGGATCCAGGTGTGGAGTCATCTAGTGAAGATAAGGAACGAGTGTGGGATGAATTCCCTTTTCCTCCAGATGAAGATCAAAAAACAGATTGCATTGCAAACTATGAGGTAGCCCTTGGAGGAGGAGTTGCCTTTGAAGAAGAAGACTGCCTAGCCAAGCTCCATAATGATCTCTTTGAAGTAGTTGCAGCCACTAAAGAGGAATATGTGGTTACAAAAACCTTCCGAACAGCGGACAAATATGATTACTTGAGCAGATTGGATGCTGGCATAATGTTTGATCAAGGAGGCAGTGATGAAGAAGAAGAGCTAGAAGACCATATGGCTCTTGAAGATGTAGAGTTTGAAGGTGTTACCAAGCCCGAATCTAATTTTTCAATGCATGAAGTTGGTTGCAAACTTAGGGTCGAAGAAATTGTGGAATGTGTTCCTCTCCATGACATTGAGCATTTTCCTCTAATGGAGGGAGAAAGACATGAAAGCTGGAACAGCTATGATGGCAGCGAGGGCACAAAACAAAGTTCTGATTTTGAAAATCAGTCAGCTTGCAATCCGCCATCTTTGCATATTCTTGAGTGGGAGGATCAAGTCAAAGAGTCCCTTAAGAGGGAAGTGCGAGTTCTATCCCAATTTGATTGCACTCACAGTTTGATTGAAGATTTCTACTGGAAGGCTCAACTTGAAGAAAGAAGAAGAGGAGTTAAGGATGAAGTTGCTCTTCTCAACTTGCAACTTATTAGAGACTCTTGGGAGACATTGAAATCAGATTGCATACAGCTGATTGCAGATCGGGATCATGCCGTTGAACTTGCAAAGAAGACCTTCAGTGCTTTCCAAGGGAAAGAGAGAAAGGTTGATGAGCTTACTCATGAGCTTGAATCAACAAAGGCTATGCTCGAAGAAACTCTAGTAGCATTAATGGAGGTAGAAGATCAGTTTGCTGATTTCAAACCTTCTAAGGAGCAAGAGAATGCACATAGAGCTGAAGAAATCGAGCAAGTCATTAAAGAGCTCGATAGTCTTGAAGGAGAGTTTGATCTTGTAGGTTTAACAAGAAAATCAGAAATTGCTAGTGCTGATTTGGAGCAGCAAGATGGAAGGAATGAATTCCTAGTGTATGACAATCCTCTTTTTGAACCGGGTGAAGAGGAAGCTTATGAGAAACATTCCTTTGTGGTAGATGATGGGACTTCAAGCCTTGAGGAAATCACTTTTGACACTATTGTTGAAGAGGGAAGTTCTAGCACTTCTTCTAGCAATGGAACAAGGATGCATAAGTTGCATAATGAGGACTTACCTGCTGCTCCTAGTCTCCCCATTCAGGAGGTGGAAAATCAAGAAGCATGGTGGAATGAGGTCACTAATCTTGATGGTCAACAAAGGGATGATTGGCACTCCGATGAAGAGTTCATTCATTTTCTGATGTGGATGCTTGTCAGATTCCTATCGAACTTCCTGCTTACACCATCTTCTCTAAGAATAACTAATTTCATAATGGAGTTTGATGAAGGGTCCATTGAATCCTTCCAGCAATTCTTCTCTCATGATTTTGAATTTGACTTTCTCAATGAATTCAGATTTGTTGAGTACTTCTTGGAGTTTCAGGGTGCGATGATTCAAATAGAACGTATTTCCCAAAGCGTTCTAGTAAAAGTAATTCTCCATTTGCAGAATGGCTCTTCTTTACTTGTGATGTGGGGCCCTGGTATCAGCTTGCTTTTGACATGTGTCAAGAAGGTATGTTGGAGTGATGAGCCTCAAATTCACTGTCCTTTGGATGTTGTTACCTTCTTTGTCAGTCATTTGAAGTTCACTCCTAATGATCAATGGGAGTTTTGGAAAGTAAAGTTGAGCAAGGATTGGTACTTGGCTGTGATGGGATCTTCAGTGGGTTTATTTTCGGCTGTAGATATGAGCAGACATGATTTTTTGGGTGCTGATTTTCAGTTTGGCAACAGCTATCTATCTCCTTGGATGCTGATTTTCATAAAATCAGATTTCAAGTTGATCATTTCAGTCTTGTTGGGTTGCTGGTTCATTCAATTTCAGACCTTCCAATTTCTTTCAAGGGACAATTTATGGCTTCAAATGAGAGAATTGGTGGTGTGGACTGAGCACGATCAGAATTTGGAAAGAAACCATACTCATTCTAATGGTTTTCTTGGTACATATTCTTGTACAAATAATTGGAGCAGCAGACCATCGCTCGACTTGGCTTGGCATTTCGAGACTCCTACTGCTGAGATCCTATTCAATGTCTTGATTCTACATTCTAAGACTCTTGGGGTTGGAATTGTGAGAAACTTCTTCAGACTTCATAGTTGTGCCATGATAATTCAGCGGACGCATAGGGAATTCATGTGGAATCATGAGTTTGAGTTTGTTGAGTTCTTGCAAAGGATAGCCTTCCTCTTTGCAAGAAGAGTTGAAGATGTCACATTTGCAGTCATGGTTTCGTTTGTTACCATGCGGAGGTATGCTGAGGAGATTAGTTATGAGTTGAGTGACCTATCCTTCTTCTTGCCTAGAATTGTGGTTGACAGTGGTATTGTTGTTACTGTTGACTCTGGGCATCTTGGACGTGAGATGTTGCATGATATTGATCTTAGTCCTTTAAGATCTTTCAGTTTGATTATCATGGATGGTAACACTTTGGAGTTACAAGGGAGGTTAGTGCAGCATTGGCATGATGTTTTCACTGATGTGATCAGAGTGGTGCAGCAGTGGCATGGTGGGTCCTTCCTGAGATGGATTTGGGAACCTGGGATCATACTTGTTTTGGTATGGATTAGTTTTAAATTTTCTGGAGTTATGGCGATATTGCTTGAGGACAAGCAATTTTGGGAAGGGCGGACTGTAATGTCCCCGTTTTTGGCACTTCACTTTTTAGTGATTGATAGCCTTTTTCCAGTGTGCTGTCGGCTAATGAGTGGCAAAATTAGGGTTTTGCGTTTTGGAGGATGCTTTTGCTCGAGGTTGGGTGTTTTAATGGCGGATTCTTTCTGGGTTTCTAGAGAGCTACGCAATGGTATGTTTTTCTTGGCATTCCGAGCACCTTCACGAATTTACTATTTTTAGTAAATTCTATTTCTGGCAGTGGTCCTCTTGGTCTCGGCACAGTTGACTTTCCTCTTCAGTCGACTCATTTGGTTTATTCAGATTCTGGCTTCGAGATGCAGTTTCAAAGAGATAAGTTCATTTCACTTAAATAACATTATATTTTAATGTTATATTACCCCTTGGCCTAGTCTATTGACTTAATGTTGTTTTAAAAGGTGGTCTTTAAGGGTGGTGCCATCATTGAGTTAATTTTATAATTATTAAGGTTGAATTAAAGCCTTAAGATTGGACGCCAATATTAAGTGATGCATTCAATTAAAAAAGTCAAAATTGAAGCTTTGAAGAAAGGGATGCCATCTATTTGGAGGATTAGGGTTTGACTCTGAAAAGAAGATTAGGGTTTCAAGAAGGTCAACAGCAATTTATAAAAGGAAGCCTTTGGTTCTCTTTTCAGGATCTTATGTTTTATGATATTGTTATGCTGCCGGAATGGCTTTGGGATTGCTTCGAGGAATGAATGCCTCCTAGCTTGGCTCTTCTTCTTGCTTGAAAGATAGCAATTAGTTGAGAGATAGTTTATAATAGGTTTGTCTTGCATTTCAGTTGAGTATCTTGCATTTTTGGAGTTCTAGATTTGCATTTCAGTCTCATTTTGAAGTTGCCGAAGTCAAGCTGAATCTGTAGTTTCACTCATAAATCTGAAAATAAAAATACAATCGTTCTGGGTATTGATTCATTGAGTTTCCTTGATAGGGGCGATCCTTCTTGCAAAGATTCAGATTTTAATATTGAGTGCTTATTTTTTAAAAGCAAAATCGCTTATCTCTATTGGCTGCACCATTCTGGTCTGCCTGGCAAATGTTTAGAAAAAAGAATACTTCGATTTGTTAGCTGTTTCTTGGTCTAGTCCTCATTGCCATCATTATAGCTTTCGTTTGCATCAGGTCTCATGTCATTCTGGCAAGTATTGAGTGAGTTGTGAGCATTTTAGTGGATTCTAGGGTTGTTGGTTATGCATATTACGTTGCTGTTCTGTTATATCAGTCTTGAGTAATCTGTATTTTGGTGAAGAGTTGTATCTGGAAGGTCATAATTAACCTTGGAATGATCATATCTATTACTGCAGCAGTGGAGAGCTTCTAATCTTGTTTATTGCAGGCATCTTCTGATATTTTGTAAGCTGAACAGTAGTACTGTCAGCATTTCTCTTAATCTTACTTTACATTCTGAAGTTGCATTGTATTTCTGTATATCTCCGCCATATGGTCGCCTCATTTCCACTCTGGAATTGGGTAGCACATACTTGGTGTTGAGTTTACTTTCAGCATAGTTAGCATCTCCGTCATATGGTAGCTCCCATTCCATCTTGGTTTGGAAAGCACATTCTTGACGTCGAGTTAATTCAGCATCTTTAACATCTCTGTCATATGGTAGCTCCCACTCCGTCTCGGTTTGGAAAGCACATGCTTGACGTCGAGTTATTTCAGCATCCTTTGGTTTTAAATGCTAACCCTAACGATTGTGTACTGTTGCTATCCTTGTTGTAATTGAAAAAGCAAAAAATTTGGCTTGTTATATTTCATTCCCATACTTATTTTATATGAATTCCGTCTTCTAACTAACTAACTATATATATGTATGTATGTATTCCTTTATTTATATTTGACTGGTATTCTTATTTATCTATATATATAATTATTCTTTATTTCCAATCTGCTGCTTTTCTGCATACAGATCTCGATCTCTGATTGTTCCCATTCCTTCGTAAATCTGCTCTTCTTTCCTTGCTGGTACTTTTATGTAGATATCCCCCTTCTTCCCTCCTTTTCTCCACAGACTTACTCTATTTATATTTTCGTGTCTCTTGGAAGGGAGACATCTGTTTAGATGGACACAACCTTCCAAAGAGACATGTCCCATAATTTGTTACCTTTTATTTGCTTACTACTGATCGCAGCCTATTTAATAGATTAATAGCTTGTCTTCATAGCGTCGCTGCTTTTGATTTCTTTGTGGCTGACTTTGAAGATATAAGCGCTGCCCACAAACAGATCCTATTATTTACCCTAATGCATTGTTATTACGAATCGCTGCCTTGGGTCAACGGTCATTGTCCAAAAAATGTGTTCTTTTATATATTAATTTAATTCGTATGTATATTTTATATTATTATATTATAATAATAATATCAATTTGTTAATATTTATTTTGTATTGTTAATATTTATATTGTTATATTCGATAATTATAATTATAATATTATCTTATGATAATTATTTATAATAATATTAATTTGCTAATATTTCTTTTAATATTTTTAATATATATTTTGTTATTCGTTTTATTTATTCATATATATTTCAATGCTTTATATTTTAGTGTTACAATTTCGGGGGCATGACATGTTCACTCTCTTCCACCCTATAGCTGCATCCTCCTAACACAGATAAATTGCCTCAAAAGGGCTGTGACCTCTTTAGCTTTCCCCAAGTTATGTCTTCAAAATTATTTTCTACCCTGTCTGTATGGCTGTTCTTTCTTTGCCTTGCATGATCTATTTATTTCTCTGTTTGTGCACTGCATCCAACCCATATTTGTCCTTTCAGGATTTAATGGCTGCAGAGGGATGCCATATCCTTCTTCATGGTGAGGCAGGTGATTTTCTTTCTCTCAACAATCTGCTGTCCTTCCCATTTTCTCTATGATGCCCATGCCTTCGTAGTAAATTTGCTCTTCTTTTATTAATATTTTCTTCAGACAATACTATTAGGATTTTGGTACCAGAAATGATAGCATTTTATAATATTTATTTCCTTTAGCTTAACATTTAACTATGGCTTCAATGTTTAAATAAAATATTCATTTTATTGATTCATTATGACCAGGTTCATGACTTAAGCAATTATTTAATTTTATGTAATTGAAGATTAGTGGTAAGTGTAGGACTTGGGCTTATGCAACTAAGCTTGCAATTACCCACCAATTGACCATCTTGAGTGATACCTAAATAATACCACTTGGATAACTATGATTTAAATACGATCCTTTATTTCATTAACCTCTTATGACCTTTGGGGTAAGGGTGTACATGATGATATGGATTCCTAGTTATAAGGACTAAACATGGTCCTTGCTAACACAAGTACATGCAAAGTTCTTACAGTCAGTCAAACCTCAATTGAGATTTGACGAACATGAATATGGAGGCAGGATGAATTTGGCATTGAGAATCTCTCTCATTGATAGAATCATAGAGTCTACATTACCTTGCACTCTTGCACATACAAGACAAGCCAAAGTTCCTTGTACATAGTTCATTAGATGAGAATTGGTATCTAGTTAGTTAAATATCATGTAATTACGATGTTGATTTAGAGATTAAAACTATTTGAATCATAACATTTACGATCTTAATTATCAACCAAGCCATCTAAGTACAATTAGATATCAAAACTATTAAATCTCCATTTGGGTCCAAATTACATTGGGACATTAGGTGTCTAGATGAACATTGAGATTTTGGGGATGTGACAGTCTGCCCTGGAACTTTTGTATTGGCTCTACTTCTGTCCAATGCCTTTTTTGTCTGGTGGCATTATCTTTGATCTCTCACTTGCAAATTGGTAGTAAAAGCATCACATATAAATCATCAAAGATCAGTACATTATTAAGATTTAAAAGGTCTATTACTTTAGAACACATTCTATTAGCTGACTGGATTATCTTCGTGCCTTTGCATGTGAAGCTTTCATATTAAAGCCAATGTTAGAAAAACCCAGTGCAATCTGTAATGAGTCTGGAATATGTATGAATATTAGGTGCGATTAACCCCAGTTATGTTCACAGTCAAGTAACAATGTATCGTGCATTTTATATTTTGTATTTTATTTGACACATTTTCCCTGAACAGTAATTTACTTCTCACATTGACTTAATTCTAATAACTCAACATTGCGTGCAAGGACCTTAGACTTCACAAGCACTTAATTGAAGAGTTCTTTCCATGGAACAAGTCATATACTATTTGTTATTAGGCTAGTAGCTCTAACATATTCCATTCAATGACATGCAAAAATAATATATACAGAGCATGAAATAACTTCGGAAACAACTATGTAACCTAATTTTTATAATTAAAGTATTGGATCACGCTTTGTGACCCATTTTCAAGATAAATGATGAATGTGGGTTACAAGTAAGAGATCCTTATGTAGATAACTATTGACAAGCTTATTAAAGCAGGGAAAACCTATTTAAAAAACTTTGAATTCTTTACAACCAATAAGAGGGCAAAAAACCTATTACAACTGAAGATACATTGTTTTGTTTGTTGGAATTGGGCCCTCTCCAAAGTTTGTGAAAGGTAGGTTTCCAAGAATGGCATAAATCCAAACTGTCATTCTATTCTAATTGTCAGGATGTATTACAGTTTCAACAGTCTCTTCATGCAGTGTCTTTTGTGATGAATTTAGTTTCTTCCTTGCAAATGTGATTAGAGGTTGAATGTGAATGTTCCTTTGCAGTGATTTTTGCATTCTCTATGCAATTGTGATGAGAGGAACATTCACATCCAACTTCTCATCACATTCCTATAGAAGACGCAAAAGTCATCGTAAAGGAGAACACTGCATTAAGAGGCGACTTATGTAGGTGGTTGAATATTTTCATATACGAATACAGTTTGTACAAAAGCGTATTCCATCAGAGTTGGTTTGGATAAGAATTTACTATATCGTCTGAATGTGCATTTAGGCAATAACCAAGGGCTGTTACAAACCAAAATTCAAAATTGATTTAAAATGGAATCAAAGTCTTTGAAACTAAAACAAGGCTTAAACCATATGTTTACCATAACTGCTCAAGATTGAAAAGCAACAAAATCTGGCTCATCACTTCTCATCAGGGCTTGAAAGTGATTAGCATGCTTACTTTTAGCATCACCTGCAATCAGCCCAGCTGAATTTGGTGCAATAGAAGGACTGAGAACTGCAAGTCACTGCTGATCTCCACTGGTCAAAACAGTATCTTCAACAGCAGGAACATGGATGGCATTCTCTGTCTCCTCTCCTCTGTCTGGATCTGTGCATCTTTCAGCAAACCAATCTTGCTTGTGAGGTCAATACTTGATAATTCTGCCATCCTTGTCTGACATTTAGTAGCTCCCTCCTCAACGCGGTCCTTGCCACCCTTATCAACTGAATCAGATCTGGAAACAAGAGTTGTGAATTTCTTTTCATCATCAACAATCATATTCTTAGTGCTGATTTGAATACGAGTGAAGAGACTTAAACGTTAAAAGCCTTTTCACCCAACAAAGTTTGGCACATTACTTCTCATCAGAACATTAAAATTTCTTTATCCACTAATTGTGAAACATCACATTCTACCCATTCCCTCTTCTCCATACTACTGCTAGAGAGAAAATCTTTTTCATTGCCACCCCACCTCTTTCTTTCCTTGCTCAATTTAATGTACAAAATATTAAGTTTCATCTGGAATTCACCTAAGAACTTCAATAATTGAGTCCCATACATCTGCCTCTGCAATGGTTACAACATAGGAATCATATCCCAATTCTCAGCTGTCTAGCTGCATTTTCAGCCCTTCGATCATCTCCTTGGAGCCATCATAGTGTCTTTGGCCACTAACACTTGAAATATCTTTAAGGTGAACTCTATAAAGTTACAAGTGCTGCCAAAATCAGTGGGAGCCAGAGTCTTTCTTTTCTTCACTATGCTCTTTACCCCCATGGTTTGATATTTGGTTATTCCCAGTTCCCACAATGGATGCAATGAATACAGTTGGAATCCTTTGTTTTTGGTCCTCCACATTTATGTTTCTTCCACCATTTCTGCTGCCTCTCCATAATGACATTTGATCACCTCCTCATAATCTTTGTCTACCAAATCAATTGTGCAGATCCTACCGGAAGTCTTGTGTCTGCGTCCTTTGGACTAGACTGAATCTTTACAAGCAAAACATGGAGTCTGCCAGAATCAGTGGGTGCCAGAGTCTTTCTTTTCTTCACTATGCTCTTTACCCCCATGGTTTGATATTTGGTTATTCCCAGTTCCCACAATGGATGCAATGAATACAGTTGGAATCTTTTGTTTTTGGTCCTCCACATGTATGTTTTCTTCCACCATTTCTGCTGCCTCTCCATAATGACATTTGATCACCTCCTCATAATCTTTGTCTACCAAATCAATTGTGCAGATCCTACCGGAAGTCTTGTGTCTGCGTCCTTTGGACTAGACTGAATCTTTACAAGCAAAACATGGAGTCTGCCAGAATCAGTGGGTGCCAGAGTCTTTCTTTTCTTCACTATGCTCTTTACCCCCATGGTTTGATATTTGGTTATTCCCAGTTCCCACAATGGATGCAATGAATACAGTTGGAATCTTTTGTTTTTGGTCCTCCACATGTATGTTTTCTTCCACCATTTCTGCTGCCTCTCCATAATGACATTTGATCACCTCCTCATAATCTTTGTCTACCAAATCAATTGTGCAGATCCTACCGGAAGTCTTGTGTCTGTGTCCTTCGGACTAGACTGAATCTTTACAAGCAAAACATGGAATCTCTTTGACCACAAATTATCAATGACAGAAAGGTTTACTAGTCTTGTTTTGGACTGTCCAATGGTAGAAGAAAGAGAAGGCTGATTTTTCTGCACATCTTTGTTCTCCTTTTTCAATTCGATTAATTATAGATGGCAGTACTAATGTAAGTCAACTTTCAACAGCTTCAAAATATGTTTCTGCCTGTTGAATGACAAACTGAAGACATCAGTGTCCTTTGAAATCACATGCTTGGCCTCAAATTATTCTTCGCCAGCAAATCTGAAATGGTGAAATCCACTTGAATTATAGGTCCATGTGCCTTGTCATTTCCTGTATTTTTAGAGATGAATATATTTCTGGGTGCAAGTATTATAATTATGAAAGAAAGAAGTTACAAATTTGTACCAGATGGTTGTTTCTGGTTTGCCATTCCCTCTCTCATTACCCTTCCATCATTATCTTTCAATAATTTGCTAACAATCACATGCCGGAACTTCAACTTGCAAATTTCAAAGCTGAATTTTTTTATAATCCTTCACATGTTTAACCAAAGATGGTTTTAACTTGCCTATCCAAGCCTTTGGATTGATGGCTTTGCAACAAACATTTAATTTAGGAACAAGAATCTTGTCTGTTAGCATTTGATTTATGTAGTACCCTTCTTGATTCATGTGATTACTTGATTAAAAAGGTTGTCACCTCTTCTAGTTTCTTACAAAAGGGTTATCGTCATGATCACGGTGTCCAACCTCCCTTCTTTGATTACAAAGTCTTCCGAAAAGCTTTTTCATCGATCCCATTTCTTTTTCCTTTTTTTTCCATCATCGGTGTTTTCAAAGGGTTGGTTCATTCACTCATTAAATTTTATTTTAATTTTCAAAAGGAGTTCTCAAGGCTTCTTGTACCAATAATGCAGTTGCTGATTTCATGTCATTTTTTTGCATGAATAATTGAGCATGTAGTGATGGCCAATGACTCCCTTCTCTGATTAAAGGGTCTTTTCTGGACATTTTCTGAACTATCCCCTTTTCCTAGTTGCTTTCGGTCTATCATCAGTGTTTTTAAGGCTCCGCTTATTCACTTCATAGTGTTATTTAAATTCTTCAATGGAGCTCTTAGGATTTCTTCCACTTATAACACAATTTTTGGTTTCAATGCATCTTCTTATGGTTAGCTGACTATCAAGCGAGATTGATGTATGTTTACAATGCCAATTTAGTTGGTCTGACATAGCTATTATTTACCTAATCAATATGGGTTGGATCCTATGTCATCGGATCCTACAGGGAACTGACTGGATCCCGGTCTGGTTCGAATCGGATTCAAGTACCAGTCCGTTTGCTTGTGGGTTTGGGCCAGGGGCGGCCAAAGGCCACCTAGTTTGCCGTGGGTGAACCCAAGATGAACCCGGGCGGATCCGGGCAATCCCTGAACGAACCCATCCCAGCCGCACCTATTTTTGGCACTTTTTCACTTTTTTAATCAATCTACTCAATTGATTTGACTATGTGCCGAAGTGAACCGTAATATTGACTTCCAAAACACATTAAACACCAAAACAAGTTCATTTTGTATCATTTCTTTTGCAAACAACAAATATCATTCCAAGAGGTTGAACATTTTTTTTGCTTGTTGAATCAACAAAGAGAGTTGAAGATTGATCTTTGAAGGTTCTACATCAATTGCCTTGACATGCCTACTCATTTACAAGTGTTTATTGGCTGCCAAGAAGATCATAGAAGGAATTTTTTGTAAAGAGGTAAGTTTCTATCAATTTTTTCCTCCATTTTTGTTTTACAAACAAGAAACAATTTTTGCTTTGTTTATCTATATTTTTTTCCTTTCTTCTAGGAATGTATCAAAGATTTAGAAGAGCTAGGTTTAGTATATCTTATTTTTGTGTTCAATTTTTTGTTTTTGTTTTGAATGTGTTGTTTACAAAATTTCTTGCCATAGGAAATCACAATGGCAACTAGTTCTAGCTCCCCGACTCAATGTAAATTCAAAACAGATCCGAATTCTGCTCTATGGAAATATGTTCAAATGATACAATAGGTTCCAAGTGGTGGGGGTTACGTTTGGATTTGCAATGGCTGTGATGTTAGATATTTTAGCTTGTGTAGTCGAGTGAAAGCTCATCACTTGGACAAGGCATCAAACCTTGCCCTGGAAAGAATATTGTAACTTTGCCATCAGAGATAGTGATAAGATATATTATGGAGCAAGAACAAGTAGATGAATGTGTAGGCCGTAAAGCAAGTCACCCCGTAATAAGAAAAAAAGATCAAAGGGAACACAACCCACATCTAGTCCCAATGTTGTGGTAGAATATCATCCATTTTTGCCACTCCTCATCCTCAAAGTGAACAACTCGTTACAAGCAAAAAACCAAAGGGACCTTTGGAAAGTGCATTTCAAAATGAGAGTCGAGACATTGCCAACCAACATGTAGCAAGATGTATTTATGCAAATGTATTGTCTTTTATTGTTGTTGGATCTCCATATGGAAAGAGATGTTGAAAATAGTTAATGAATTCCAAAAGGGTACAAGGGCCTAGGTTATGAGAAGGTGCATGGCACCTTATTGGAAAAAGAGGTCAAGAACATTGAAGATGCATTGCAGCCCATAAGGGATTCATGGGTTGAGACAAGTGTATCCTTGTTTTAGATGGGTGGAAAGATGCAAAAAATTGACTCTTGATCAATGTCATAGCAGTGTCCCCTAAAGGAGCAATGTTTTTGAAAGTTGTTGATTGTGAGGGGCAAGTGAAAGATGGCCAATTTATTGCTAATATTCTCATTGTAGCCATTGAGGAAGTGGGTCCCTGTAACATTGTTCAAGTAGTAATGGACAACACAAAAAATTGTAGAGCTGCTAGTTTGTTGGTTGAGGAACGATATTCACATATCTTTTGGACACCTTGTGCTGTCCACTCTCTCAATCTTATGCTACAAAACATTGGGAATAAAATTCATTGGATCAAAGAGTTGTATGCAGAGGTTGTAGATATCCAAATGTTCATCACCGACCACTACATGTCTCAAGGCATTTTCAGATCATTTTCAAAATTGGAGCTATTGAAGGTAAGTGAAGTAGCATAAAATTTTACTTTTTCATAATTTGATTGTGTATTCTAATTCTCCTTTAATTTTTGAAGTTTGTTTTAAAATTTAATTATTTTATTTTGTATTTTTAATAGGTTGCAGAGACCCGTTTCGCCTTGAACACAATCGTCTTGAGATGACTTGTGAAAGTTAGAGAGGCGCTTTCTAGCATGGTGATTATCCAAAATTGGTCTATATGGCAGCAAAGCAACTTTGATAGGGCAACAAAAATTAAGCAAATGATATTAGATGACTCATAGTGGGATCGTGTGGAGTATCTTGTTAGCTTCACCGAGCCCATTTTGAGCATGATTCGCTATACTGACATTGACAAGCCTTGCATTGGAGAAATATATGATGGCATTGACTCAATGCTTGAGAAGATGAAGAGCATCATCAATTCTAAAGAGCAAGACCCTGAAGAGACTTTCTTCAAACAAGTGCATGCAATTGTTGAAGAAAGATGGAACAAAATGACCAGTCCATTACATCTTCTTGCCTTCGCATTGACTCCAAAATACTACAGTGCTAAGATTCTTTTTGTGCCAAGAAGGCTTCCCCCATATAGAGATTTTGAAGTGGTTGAAGGGTACAAGGCAACATTCCATAAACTCTTCTCTGAAATGAAATTGCGAGATGTAATCATGAATGAGTTCATTGATTTTGTGCACTCAAATGGTCAAAGTATTGAGGCTCTTCGTGATAGGTTTAAGAACGATGCTCATTAGTTGGTGGTACTTCCATGGCCAATTCCTCCGACACCTACAACCCCTTGCAATCAAAATTTTATCACAAGTAAGTTTAATAAATTTTTATTTTTTAGTCCTTAAAGTTTTAATAAATATAATGTATAACTTTAATTGTTTACTTTGTCTTCATAGGTTGCTAGTTCATTTGCATCTGAGAGGAATTGGAGCACATATTCATTCATCCACTCAATAAAGCGCAATAGATTGCACTCCAAAAGAGCAAAGAACTTAGTATATGTGCATTCCAACTTGCGTCTCCTTTTGCACAAACAACATGAATACAAGGAAGGGGACACAGTTGTGTGATATAGAGCCAGCGCATACGGATTTGGATGCTTCCACTTCCCAACATATTGCATATGAGGATTCCGAAAGCCAACACACTTTTAGTGCAAGTGGCACTAGTAGTGCCATTGGCACTACTTGTAGTTCATCTAATGTTCCCACATCATCTAATGTCAATGATGATGATGGTGTTGATGATTTAGAAAATCCATTTGATGATTAAAAGTGTTGAACTTGATATTATTATTTTAATATTGAACTTGAAGTTTGGACGATGAATATTAAATATTAATCATGCATGTTTTAAATGACATTCAATTTTATGGTAGTTTTGTTGTTTATAAAGTCTTTATATGATGCGATGCGATATTCTAATCTTAATTCTGCTTCTAGGCTGCATATATATATATATATATAAATTTTTACATGTTTTTTGTACGGGCGAACCCAAAATGAACCCAACCCCCAAATTTTTTTAGCTGGATCCACAACCTGAACTAGTACCAAAACCGGCAACATAGGTTTGATCTATTGTAAGACCAAGTTACCATATACAACCGAGTGGGTAGCTGTATTGCTTATTCTCTGTTTCTAGTAGGGATGCAAAAATGCCTTGATGCATTTTTATATGCAATCAGATTTGTGGGTGTAGTGGTTAAAACGTTTTCAATACAGGATCTGATATATCAAAATTCAGATATTCATTCAAAAGATGTCTTTTCCATGAAATTTACATCACCAATCAATAAATGTTTTTGTATTTCTTCATTAGAATTGGGGAAATTGAAATTATCACACTTGGGCCACAAACATTAACTTTAAGCTAATATTCCTTTCATTTGATGTCAACATAATTGAGTTGTATTGTATCATTGATGTCATTTTGGACATAGAACTTGGCCAACTGTCATTGATCATGATGGTACTGCTTTGCTTGAGGTTGTTTTGAGTAGTGGCCAAGTCTTGTCCATTGCGTTTGTTGTTGTGGTTTGTACAGTCCATGCAGCTTGGGAGCAAAAATGTGAACATTAACATTGATAACCTTTGGAGATCCAGTATATGGAAGTAATATTTGATTTCCTTTCCGCAGATAGGTTTATTTTACTTATCTGAGTTAATGTGTGATAGAAACATGATTCCATGTCCAATGGTTGAAGTAATAGTTATGTGGAGTGTTTTTTTCTGTGCCTTGGGGTTTCTTATCTGCATGAGAATTAATGCATTGTGCTACAAGAGAATTGTGTGAGAGTGATGGCTGTGGAACATCAACATAAGGGAGCAGTGTTTGAGGTATTAATATGGTACTGAGTGAGGGATAAAGGCATTCACTGGGGGTACATTTAGCAAGCAACCATTCTACAAGTGTGTCTGTTTGTGAAGGTGACTGAAGATGCCATCTTGAACTGATTGTGCAACATGGCAAAGAAAAAATTCAATGTTTTCCATTTTTCATATGATATTATAACTTGACCCTCCAGTATACTGTAGTATTTAGATTGCTATTTGGAAAGTTAGTTATAGTCATCCATGTATGAAGTGAAAGTTAAAGGCGCTTTTAGAATATTTCCATTGCTAGTGAACAAACTGGAGTCCTACATTAAGCATTGTGGCATACTTGAGAAATTCCATTCAACATTTGTTTGATGTGTTACAACTGCTCAAAAGTGTCCCAGGATATCTCTCTCCTTTTCAACTCATCCATGAATAACTTCTTGAGAATTTTGTTGTGCTCATAAATGGTTGGTGGGTTTCTGAAGCATAATCACCATTTGAGATCAGATATTTGTAACAAAAGTAATGACTGAAAATAGAAGGCCTTTTGTGCAATATTAGTGATATTGACTTTCAAATTCAAGCAATTTTCCATTCAAGGCACCATCATACAGCAGGGACTGAACAGTCTTTGGGGTGATGGGATAAGCATAGTCATGACAGAAGGGGCAGGGTAGGTAGCATTATTTGAGAGGAACTTTCCCTCCAGCCATCTCTTTGCCTGCGGATTGAGGCAAATGTAGTTAAATCTTTAGAATCAAAGTGATTTAGAGTTTTAGGCTTGATGTCAAAAGTTGTGCTTTCTCTTGGCTGCTCAGTTTGGAAAGTGATTGCGGAAGGTGGGTTCCATATTTCAGCCTTGGGATCCTCCCATCTTATGTGCTTGCTTTGTGTTTTCATATTCACAGCCTATGTACTGTAAATGTGGTTGAGGTTTTAAACCTAAGGTTTAAAAAATAGAGGTTAGGCTACCATCTTCTTTTGCAGACTGAGAATTTGGCTAACCTGTGGTGCCTGAAAGAGAAAATGAGGGATAGGGCAAAACTGAGCTGTAAAATGGACAAAAAATGCAAAAAGTCATAGGTTGGTGTGATAGGCACCATTGTAACAGAGACCATTTAAATTTTGCTGACAAGAACAGTTCTTGTTCCACATTATACACGAGAAAATTCAAAATATTTAAGCAAAATATGCATCAACATAGAGCATTAATAGAATGCAAGGAAAGGAATACTAAAGTATAAAGAAATAATATAGTGTAAAATGAAAGAGATTGAAGTCTTATAGAAAATTGCAGAATGCTTGACTCTTACCAAGAGCTACAGTATGCTTTTCAAGGCATATCATAACAAGTCCAAAGAATGTTTGGTGCACAATCTATGCCAATGAGATAATTTTTTCCCTAAGATGCATGCCAAAGCCTAATTACATTTTAAAGTGTGCATGCTAACTTTGTAAACTTAAAGCATTATGAAAAGTGAGGTCACCTACAACGAATAGGTTACCAGTCGCTACACCCTTAATTGTGTACTGTTACATATGCAGAGTTGTTGAAGATCAATCCTGCAGCTAAAATTGCTTAGAATGAATTTTTTTAAGGCTGTAAAAAGGAGGTGAAATACTAGCTGTTGGGCCAAACTAGAGGCATAAGAGCATTTCAGTTGCAAGAATCTGCACATCAGTCAAAGAGAGGCACAAAATTGTCTCAGATGTACGTGTTCTGTTTTTTGCTGACAAGCCAAAAAAATGAACAGAGGTTTAAAATCACGTGGAAAGTATTTGGACTGTGTCACTGAACATATTGTGATCCAAGCCAGACTTCACAATGCTTCAAATTGTGTGAAGTGTGAATAGAAGAGGAACAAGAGGTGTTTAGAAGAAATGTGGTCTAAAATATATACATCAGTGATTCATAGATTTATTATAACAAAGGTTATAGACAACAAAATATCAGTTCATGAGTACTCTACTAAATAACCTATGATTATTGTTTATCTCCACCTTTTAGGTTTGCATCTAGAAGATTTTTCTGCATGTCTTTGGTAGAGAAGATTTTTTCAATTGATCAGAATTACCTAGATACCTAGATAAACAATAAAATAAAATGTGGTAGTTTGTAATAGAGAGCCCTTCAAAAGTTAATTTTAATAGTTGCTATTTTCATACTTGGGAATTTAAGATACAACTTTAATTGATGCATACAATTATTTTAATAATTGATTGATAAGGCACATACAAAACGAGATAAATATATAGAATGAAAATGTGGAGATGATAGAGTAGAGATTTTTATTGAACTTGGCATGGTAGACTAAAATTATTATTTTTGGATCTAACAAAAAATTCAAAAGTAATCTGGGATGTCTTGAATCAGATGTTTGGATTGCGCACAAAATGCAAAATTTTTGTTGAAAAAGAGTCATTCAAATTAAAAGGGGCTTGCCATACAACAATATTAATCACATTAACCAGTTAATGTCTTAATAAAATAACTTCCATAGTTTTTAGGAAGTTGATGAAAATGATAATGTTATTATTGTCGAAGAACTTATTTCCTGTTTATAAGAAAATTGTGTTTACAGTCATGTTATCAATTCAGGTATGGGTTTATCAGTATGGTGTCTCTTTGTTTCTCTTTTTTTCTGGGGTTTGGTAGAACTGGGTATGGCTGTACAATATACAAAATTGGAAACATAGGTGATGATGATAAAGATAATTGATAATTTAATGTCAAAATCGAAATGTCAGATGTTATATCAATACAAACTATAATCAATAGATGAGAGTATCAATGTCATCACTTGGTTAGTTTGAACCACAAGCAACCACAATACTCCCACTACTAGCTGCATTATGTGTGGGAGCCTCCTCATCCTCTAAAGTAATCATGGCAAGTTATATAATAGAAGCATCCAAGTCAGCACAATCAGGGGTTTGATCCCAATTCCTTATCCCCCCTTTATGTACTCAATTTGCTTATGTAATAGGAGGTACAAGTTGTAATGCACATAGACCAACTCCTTTGCTTTTTTTCCAGCCAAATAGTTGTGCTTAATCGAGTGGATAAAGGAGTATGTACTCTAGTTCCTCTCAATTGAAGAAAAACTCACAACTTGTTGAGATTGGAGACAAAGTCAATACAACATTTACAATGATAAAATTAAATATAATATATAACTTGTACCCCAAATTAAAGTTTTTGCTACACTTAGACATTTTGAAGAAATGAGTTAAAGTCTTGTCAAAGTCTGTCAAAAAGGTCAAAATTGGGGTTTTGCATGTCTTGCATGAGGTTCAAAAACTTAGAATTTTCAAAATTTGACAATTTGGGTCGGTTCAAAGTGACCAAATCAACAATACCCAGATTTCAGTTTTTCGACCCTAAATTTTTGGAAAATTTCTATTTTTAGTAGTTTTCTAAAAATAGAAACTTTTTCTGGGTTTCTTTTGAAATGGATTTTGGCAAAATTTTCTAAAAGTAGAAAAATTCTAAAAATAGAAAGTTTGGCTTCTAGGGTTGAGACTGATTTTGATTGGCTCAAAATACTTCCTCATTAGGCCAGTGCAGTCAGAATCATGAAAAGATCAGTTTTTCCCTAGTGGGTCTATTCTGTTTTTTCAGAAGTTTTTCTGGAGATCCAAGGTCATTAATGGAGGTCAGTCAGCTGCGAGGAGCCAGAGTCAGATATACAAACACTGAACATAAGTTGTCAACGATGAACGTGCACGAGAAATGGAGAATGGAGAGAGGAAGCTGAAAAATGAGAAATTTTGGCTAACACTGGAGACACTAGGCGCCCCTGCTCAGTTTGGGTGCCCAAACCTTCATGCCAGACTAAGGGAGGCACGTCGAATGAGGAAGAATTTTGAAAATTTCAAAAAAGTTTCTAACACTACCAGCCATGGGCGCCCTTGGAGAAGAAGGGCACCCAACCTTTCAGAGGATCAAATGATGGAATCAAAAGTTCACCCTCCCAAGCAGTGTTGTTCAGGATCTTCTCAGCTCCGCAGTGAGCCCGACAGCGTAGTCATCCGATCATTCAGTCATCCGATCATTCAGTCATCCGGAATTCAAGATCGAACGAAGGAGTTTCAACTGAAAGGTAGAATGCAAACCTTGAAAATGATGAAAAATAGTCTAAGTCTGGTGAATCTGGGCGCCCCTGGAGAAGAAGGGGGCCCAAGTTTTTAAGGTGTCAAATGAATGAATTTGTAGAAGATGCCTCCAACGTGACTTCATCAGAATTGATCAAGCTTTCCAACGCAATCATCGGCGAGCTCGTCAGATTTGTTAATCATCAGATATCACTGAATGATTAGAGGGGTAAAATTGTGCAGAATGAAGAAAGTCAAAAGCAAAGATGAAAATTCCCAAAAATTGACTAACTTTGGTAAAGATGGGCGCCCTTGCAAGAGATAGGCGCCCAAGCTTTTGGGGTCCTAATCTCAGCTTTCAGATGATGTTACTCCCAAAAGACCCCTCCTGAAATCATTCAAGCTATCTGACGAGCTCAACCATCAGTCCATCTGAGCTTCGGATCATCCAAAATGGCCAGATCATCTGAAAGAGAGGAGAAGCTTGAAATTTGAAAAACGTGAAAAAATGGTTTGAGCTTGGTGAATATGGGTGCCCCTAGAGAAGATAGGCGCCTAAGGTTTTGAGGCTTCAGATGGCAGTATTAGCAGTTGCAGTCTCCATAATCATCTCGTCACATTTTGCCAAGCTATCCAATAGAGCAGTCAGCCAGTCGATCTGATTAATTTGGGTCTCGGAATCGAGAATTCATCAGAAGATCAAGAAAACACAGAAAGTTGAAATTTTAAGAAAAATGACTAACACTAGTGATCATGGGTGCCCCTGCAGGAGATAGGCGCCCAACATTTTGAGGGGTCAGATGAAGCTTTTATGAAAATTTACCTCCAAGACAACTTCGTTAGGTTTACTCTAGCTCCGTGATGAGATCATCCGCTAGTTCATAGGATTCACCGAGCTCCCAGGATCGAGGATCAAACAGAGGTAAAAAATCAAGAAAAAGTTGAAATTTCAAGAAAATTGGCTGAGTATGGAGAAGAAAAGCGCCCCAAGAGAAGAATGGCGCCCAAGGCTCAATGCGTTAGAATTTTTTTCAATTTTCATCATTCAACATCGAAAGCGTCTACATTCGACGAATCTGCTCAAGATTGGCTTCAAGGAGTTTTAAAGCTGGAGAATAAAAGCAATTTTTATCTTAAAAACCTATTTAAGAGAGCTTTTGTCTTCCATTATTCATTTTTGCAAGTTGGAGTTTAGAGGAGGAAACATGTAATTTTCTTCAAGTCAAGATTCAGAGGCTAAAACTTAGTGCTTTTTCACAGTTCATGATGTTTTCTAGATCAGCATTCAAAGAGGCTTCTTTTCTTGTGCTTTTTTCATCCAAAACATCAATTTTCTGAAGGAGGAGGTCAAAATTTTCCATTTTCAGCGATCTAGGTCATATCAGCTTCTGGTTCTGAACAATTTTGAAGAAATTTCAGATTTCGTAAAACTTGCTTTTTCTTCGCATGTCCCATAAAACATCAAAGTTTTCAAATTTCAATCATCTGGGTCCTTCTAGAACATTCTTTTGGACAAAACCCATATCACAGCTTTTTCAGAGAAATTTCAAGTGGCTGCTTTTTCAGTCAAAATTCAAGGTTTTCAAAATTTGATCAAATGGGTTCGTTTAGAATGTGCCTCTAAACAATACCCAGATGCTAGCTTTTTCATGCTTTTTCGGAGAAAATTAGGGTTTGCTGCTTCTACAGTCTACACTCAAAATTTTCAAAAAAACAAACGATCTAGGTTGGCTTGTAACGAAATTCTGAAAAAAACCCATATCTCAGATTTTTTTTGAAAATTTTCATCGATTTGACGAAGAAAATCAGCAATCTAAAAATAGAAAGTGTGTTGAGACTTGTTCGAGCATAGGCGAGTTTACAGTCAATCTTCAAGTTACGTGCTTGAGAAGTGTTTTTCAATACCGCCATGGGCATAAAACATCATCATCAGTTGAAGAATGTTGAGAAGGCTTTGAGGAAAAGGACAAGTATTGGGAAAAGTTGTAGAATACTCTTCTGTGGGAGAATCAAGAGAAGTGTCAAAATGCACAAAATTGCAGAGCCGCCAAGTTATCAATTAGTGAGTCATCTTTTGGGGCAGCGATGTTTTTCAAGAATAAAACTTATAAAGCAGCTGAAGATGTCAAGTTTCTTTAAGTTCAATTGCAAAAGGTAAAGAGATCCTGGAAAAGCAGAAGTTTGCTATAAATAGTATCAATGCACCTGATAGAGATACAGTTTCCCGCTTTTTGGCGGATGTGATCGAGATTTAAAGCAGCGATCTTCTAGAAGCTTTCTTTTAGCTTTCTTTCTATTCCTGTCTCAATTCTTATCCATTCTTTGAAGAAGAAGGATATCAAGTTGTAATAGTTGGCACTTTCCTTGTTTTTAGGTTTTCATAGGTTGTTAGATGTTTATCTTCTTTTAGGTTTAGAAATAAAGCTTGCATGTTGGCAAGTCTTAGTTGTAAAAGCAAGGAGATTTTAGGGTTCCCTACTCTTTTGCTTAGCTATAAATAAGAGCAGTTTTTGCTCATTTTTTTTTAACCATGCTAGTGATAACAAGACACAAGTGCCTTTAGTGCCTTCTCTTTGTTGTTCAGTGTTGTTCGGAACCGTGCTTGTGATAACAAAATTCCTGAGCCTATGCCTTCATGTTTGTTATCGATTAGTTTCAGTTCACTTTGTGTTAAGGGCAAGTTTGCATGCCTCTTTTAGCTGCAAGTTCTTGTTCAGTACATGTGTCTTGTGTCAAGTGATAATCTGGTTTTCACGCATGTTGCGTGTATTTTGCCACAACTTGCTGTCTCGGAATTGTAACTTTGTGCTAGAAGTTTGAGTAAATAAAGTCCTGAGCGTGCTTTGCTGCCCTGATATAAAAATCTCAGATTTCCATTTATTATGTTGTGCTAGAAGTGTGAGGAAATAAAGTCTTGAGCGTGCTTTGCTGCCTTGATATAAAGTCTCATATTTCCGTTTGTTGTGTAATGCTTTTATGATCTCTTTTTCAGCTTGCATTGAAAATTAGTAGATGTATGTTGAGAAAAGTTTATTTAAGTATCTTTGTCAGAAAATCAATCTCGTCCATTTCTAACTCTCTTGCTTTGCGTTTACTGAAGAGGCTGGAAACGTCAATAGCGTAGGTTAGTTGTAGTTGTTAAGTTTCATTAAAGGGAAAACCTCAGTTGCAACATCTAGAGTTCTATAACCTTGTGTTCTCGCAGCTGAATCAAAAAGATGGGCAAAA